>CM068763.1:3346937-3861937 GCA_035084275.1 Hydrolagus colliei | reverse complement strand
TCAGGGGGAGGTTAGCTGCTGGTTCAATCTGTGTCTTACTGACCGAACCCTGATCCCCACTGACTGACTAGCGCAGCCCTGGCACTGGGCTTTATGTCTCGGCTGGGAGGGAGGAGGCTCAGTGATGTCAACGCCATTGATGGGATGTCCTGGGAAGGGAGGGGGAGTTCAGCTGCCCACAAACAACACATTGCATTAGCCCAGGCTCCCATGTACTGTACTGTACCTCTCTGGGGGTAATGGCCCACGTGGCTACCTGGAATCGTTCAGAAAATAAACTTGTATTTTCTTACTCCTTATCACACCTATTTCGCCCACAAAAATAGTAATTCTACTTTACAGTTTTCCCTCCGCTAAGGGGCTGTGAGGCGTTTCAACGTTGCGATATTTCTAGACATCTCAAAGTGCTTCACGGAATACACTATAAAGTGAATTTACATTAAATATTTGATGATGGAATATAAAGAATAATCCTAACGTTTGATACAGAGGGTGCTTTATTATTGTGTGATTGAAGCATCTCTAAATGCTTTTCAGGATTTTGCTGAGGAATGTAATGACTGTGTACTACAACACAACAACAAAATTACATTTGTATCTCGTCTTTCACATCGGGAGGACGTCCAAAGGCGCTGATTATGGAATATAATAATATAATAATCCCTGCATTTGATATAGCGCGTTTCACATACTCTAGACTGTGTCTCAAAACGCTTCACAGGATATACTGTAAAGTGAATTCGCTGTATAGTTGTGGGCAAAATGAGGCAGCCAATTGCATACAGCAGCGTCCCACAAAACAAAAATAACTGACCAGGACACTGGTAGAAGCTACCTTATCTCTACAAATACTGTAGTATGGGAGGGTGTTTAATATGCAGCCAAACAGGCAGATGAGATGCTGGTTTAATATCTCATCCAAGCAACACAGAAACACAGACATTTTCTGCCCACTAGGAGGCTCAAATTAGATGTTATCTCCAAGAATTATTATTGTATTATTATGATTTTGTCATTGTGATTTACTTAGGTCATAGAGTAGAGGTAGTTTCTAAGTGGTTTTCGGTGACGCGTTAGCCGAACCAATAACAACAACCGCAGCGCCAACATTAGATTATCCCAGAGCCTTTCACGCCAGGAGGATGTCCCAACACTGTCACGTTGCACTTTAATGGAAGTTTCCTCTCTTGGTACATTTCAACAAATAACTATTTTCTGCAGGAAGTGGACATTTTGTGCACCGGGCGTCTTGTCAAGCCATTGCCGAATTGTCTTATTAACAGTCCCAGTTGCACCAACGATTATATCTTGCACTATTATTGCCATGTGCGTCCACAATCAATCACGTTTCTATCTGTGCGCACTTGTGATTATTGTGATGTTCTCTCTTGGTTTCACTTTTGCTGGTTGATATTCACAGCAGTTGTTTTTTTTACACCAACATCGCAGTGCAGTGCTGTGCATGTGATTACAGATTGTTCAGTGGATATATTTAGCTGTGTAGTTATGTTTAATCAGTTCCTCTGATTGTGCTGGGGTGGCACGTGTGATCTACTGTTTCTGGTGGCGATGGCGTATCCATGTTAATCTTCAAAAAATTATTTTCATAAAAATGGGTAACAGCTTGTTCTTGTGTTGATATGTTCTTGATTAATAAGAACTTCTGCTTCAGCTCTTATTAATATTATTATTGCTGTTAATTATATCCGCTCTGTAGAGGTACATTTTTATTGGTTTTCAGTGATGCGTCAGCCAGACCAATAACCCTGCTAAGGTACATATGAAAGGATACTTTTCTTATACAGTACTTGTGAAATGGGGTGGGGTGGGGGGTTTGGAGTGGGCAGGAGGGGGATATTATGCATATCGGAGGGGAGAGAGGATAGTGAGAGAGGGGCTGGGAGGGACTTGGAGTCCTCTAGCTCAGTGGTTAGACCACTCGCCTTACCAGCGTGAGACCTGTGTTTTTAATTCAGGCAGGTTAGGGTGAAACCTTACTCCTTACTCCACACGCTTAGACAGCACTTCCGTTATGTAAGCACAACAAGGGGCCTCAGGAATCATGTTGGCAGAGTAGACTATCACTATAGTGTGTGTAGAGCAGTACTAATAACTGCATTCAGAATACACAGTTACTCCCATCTCTCTCTCTCTCTCTCTCTCTGCACTGACTCCACACACCCACATTCCTGAACCTATCGAATTGACATGATCTTATGACAGTTTGCATGCCGTTAAATTCCCCCCATTGCAAAATGAGCAGGAAATTGTGAAACCAACCAGGGCTGATGCGACTGTGAGTGCAGTGGAGCTGAGGTGTGAACAGTGGGGAGTGGAGATGCTGAGAATTTCTATCAGACCTCTCCCAGATATGTAGTGACTTGCTTCGGGCCAATAATCCCAACCTATACATGGAAAAGAGAGAAATCAAAATTATACAAGTTAATGTATGGGTTTAACGGGGTTCTTCAGGGTGTATCAAAAGTCTTTACTCATGTGTCTCCATGAGCTGTTCAAACTCCATGCTATGTAGACGTTTACACATATCAACTCTGTGACAAACCTTTCATGAACACAATGAAAGAGATCTTCTGTGATAGCTGCACTCTCTCTAGCAATGTTATCTTAAAAAAATTAAGAATGAAAACTATATGAGTAAGGATTTCTCTTTCACCTTGAACAATAAAAGCTTGCAGGGAGTTCCTGGTACCTACCATCGACCTAGTAAGGGCTCAAACCCCCTCTTGTTGGATGTCAAATGACCAACTAGTGAGAATCCTCATTGGAGTAGGGGGAGATAAGCAGGGTCTCCTTCGAGCTGATCTGGCTCCAAGGTGACCTGTTTGGCATTGGAATGTCGGAATCGAGCCCATGAAGACCTTGTTAGTCCAGTTCCTGAGCCAGGTGGGTCCGCAGTATTCCAGGACACTGCTGATGACAGGACAGCCCAGCCTAGCTCATCAACAGAACTTGGAAAGGCGGCAACTGGGTACAGGGAATTCTCCCACTCAGCTCCTGTTAACCTTGCAAGTCAAAGCACTAACATTCCTAGTAGGAAAAGCAGAAGAAAGCTTACCATGGCATTCAGTGATATCAATGGCAAGCTATGTGGTATTTAGCTGGTTAGACTCCAGCAATAACAACAACTTGTTGTTATTGCTGGAGCCAACCGGTTGCTATTGCCAACCTGTGCCAAATACTCCCCAGAATTAGGTAAGCAGGATGCATGCCTTCAGCTGAGAATTTGCATTCTATTCTAATAAAATCTATGGGATTTCCATGTATAGTTGAGACGCATGGAATTCTCACTTTGGTTTGGAAATGCTGAAGCATGGTGTTGGGTTTACGCATGTGTCAGACACTGACCCAAAAAAAGGAATCCTTTTAGAATTCCCTCTGACCAGAGGAAATCACATTGGAGCACAGATCCCATGGTTCAGTGTGATACATAAACAAATCACCGTGTCTCAGATTCCAATAAGAAACTACACAAATTAAGCCCCACTTTCTAAATCTTCAGAAGTTTAGATTGTGGGTTGGGATCAGAGAGGGGTAGAGGGCAAGATGGGTGGAGGAGGGAAGATGACCAAAGGTATTGTCGAAGAGAAAGGTCTTGAATCGGGTATTGAATGAGGCAAGGGAAAAGGTGAGGTGGAGGAGTCCAGGATGGAGTTCCAGAGGCTGGAGCCAGAAAGAATGAAGAGTGGGCATTACAATGGACATCATGTGTAGGAACATCTGATTTTTGTGAGGGTGAAGCACTGGCGGGGGTGGAGGGCTGCATGTGAGTGATTGTGTCACTGTCACATTTTGTGTAACGGAAACAAGAAATGTCTGAATGGTGACACAGGAGATGTCATCCGGAGGGCAACAGTGAGGCTGAGTCAGCAAATCACTCACAATAGCAGAATACTAAACAAAATCACCATTTACCAGAGTTAAAATGTCACAGAGGCAGCAAACGCCACAGATCTCTGCCAACCTTTATCAGTTCATAATTTATTTGTTGGCTTTTGACACCAGTGGTGATGTGTCCTGGAGATCAGCCCAATGATTTAATCTCTACAGAATCCATGGTCCAATGAATTTTTATTCTGTAATAATAATAATAATTCTTACATTTAATATAATAATAAAATTCCTGGCATTTAATATATAAAGCTGTTCATGTCTTGAAGATGTCTCAAAGCGCTTCACACAATATACTGTAAAATGACTTGACTGTATATTTTGTGGGAGAAATGTGACAGCCAATTAGGCATTGCAATGTTCTACAAACAGTCTTGGTTTGGGTCACCAGTTTTTTTTTAAAGGGATAATCATCCCCAGAAAGCGATTTCCAATCGACTAACAACCAGTCGCTTATTTACTACTATGAAAAAGAGACCTGCGTTTCAGTTACAGATGATTCGAGTCTCATACCAGTGACTTTCTCCTCATTCTATCCACATTATGTCACCACGAACATAGCGACACATCACTATCTGCCGTGAAAATTATGGTGCTCACACTGATTCTCTGGACATCTAAATACAGTTAAACATTTATATTGAATACAGTAAAGTACAGTAAACCTCATATAAGTCATATAAGTATATCCTCATATTACCTCAGTTGGGATCACACAATATGAATTTCTACAAAGACTATTAAGTCAAATTTGTAAAGTTTGCAACAAAAAAAGTCTTGAAGGGGACTTGGGCAGATGTATGACAGGCAATTATGTAATTTATTCTAATAATAATAATCCTTGCATTAAATATAGTGCTTTTCACATCTTCTAGACATTTCAAAGCGCTTCACAGATATGCTGTAAAATGAATTGACTGTATATTGTTTGTGGGCAAAATGCAGCAGCCAATTGTGCACAGCAGTGTCCCACAAACAGTCAATGATTGAAGTGACCAATTAAAAAAATTATAGGGTTTGTTTTTGTACAGATCTTATTAGGCATGTGGAATAAGGAAACATGCCCAAGGTTTCACCTGGCCTGGATACGACGCATGTCTCTCGCTTGTAAGGCGAGTGTTCTAACCACTGAGCTACACGATTCCAACCTCTGAGCTACAGGACTCCATATATAATAATAATCCTTGCATTTGATATAGAGCCTTCAAAGCATCTCAAAGCGCGTCACAGAATATACTGTAAATTGAATTGACTGTTAAAATAAAAACTCTGCGGCCCATGTCCTCTAATGTTCCAAACTCCGTGACCCCATCTCCCCCATCCTCACCTGAATCCATTGGCTCCCCATCATCCAGAGGATCCAATTCAAGATCCTGGTCCTCACATTTAAAGCCCTCCAGAACCTCACCCCACCCTACATCCATGACCCCCTACCCCCTTACCAACCTGCCCACCCCCTCCACTCAGCAGGCTCTGACCTGCTCCACGTCCCCTGACCCACCCGCCCCACCATTGGCGGGTGCGCCTTCAGTCACTGTGCCCCCAACCTCTGGAATTCCATCCCGCAGTTCCTCCTTCTCGCCCCCTCCCTGGCCTCCTTGAAGTCTCACCTCAAGACTCTCCTCTTTGATTGACCCATCGACAACTCCTAATCACCCCCCCCCCCCCCCCCCCCCCAAATCCTCCTCCCCCATTTGTTCTCAGCTCGGGTCTGAAGCAGTGATGGTCCAACGCCTTGGCACATCCTCCTGACGTGAAAAGCGCTATACAAGTGTAATTTTGTTACACTATAAAAGTGTAAGTGTTGTTGTTGTTGTTGTATGTGATTAATACGACTTATGCGAGTTCTACTGTACTTCAAAATACAGTACAATTATCATCATTCTTCCACTTGTTTCAGTTGTTGGTTGGTGACTGTGAAAAAACAAATACAGGAGGTATAGGAGTGTGTTAGCAGGAGGGTAACAGGACTTTGTGAACAGGGGGGTAATGGGACTTTGTGAACACCCTGTGGAACGGGACTAATGGGCAGAGACTTTTAAATTCAGAGCAAGTGGCAGATTTAGATTACAATTACCGATCAGTGTTGCTGCTGGATGAAGAGGGGGTTACTGAGGGTGCAAGTCACAGTCAGGCACAGTGTAACTGAGTCAGTACAGGACTATTTTCACAGCCACTGAGTCAGTATGTGACCATTTTCAATCACATGGCTTTTGTATAAAGCAGTCAGGTTAAGGGACTCTGACCTTTAGAAGCTGACTGCATTAATTGTCTGAGCTGCCCAGCCATTTCTACTTCTGTCGTAACACTAAATGGTTTCAATCTAATTACTCATACCCATGAGTTCATACATTTATTGCTGTGCATGTACAAAATAAAGGGTAGCGAGGAGGGAAATGAAGGAAAAGAGAAGAGCATAGAACAGTGGTGACTAGAATTGGCCAACAAAATTAATGTTTCTTGATTGAATGTACCTGTATGTTGAACTTATGGCATAAATCTCTGCTATTTTGTTATTTCTATGGTGATTTTGTGGGCCAACCAATGGGACACTACTGGCCTTGAATGAGCAGATAGCAAATCATCTTTAAATTCTACCTTTAATACACAGAGAAAACGTTCAACTTGGATGTTGGTGCTGGTGTGAATCAGCAACTTAAATGTTTATATAGATGTTCACAACAAATCTGTGGAAAACACTATTTTAGTGATCGGGTAATAAACTTATGGAACAGGCACCATAGGGAGACAGTGGAAGCTGGAAGTATTGATTCTTTCAAGAATAAATGAGATAGATTACTGTTAGGAAATAATATCTCAGGATACAATACAAGTGGAGCCCTGTAGCTCTGCGGTTAGAGCCACTTACCTCTGGTGGTAGAGGTAAGTGGGGTTTTGCTTGCAGCTGAGCAGAAAAAAATGGAAATTAAACATCAGAAATTAGTAAATTCTCTGTAACATTCTCAATGGTCCAGTGCCTGAATCAAACGGGTCCGTAGTACTTCCAGACACTGCTGACAACAGAGCAATGTCTGAGCAGTTAATAGGGTTTGGAACGGAAGACCAGTCAATGGGGACTGGGATTCTTCCCACTCAGCCTCTGTTAACCGTGCAAGCTAAAGCAGAGGTGTGGAGTACATGAAAGCTAGAGGGACGATACTTGGGCCTGAAAGGACTTATATATGTGGGAGAAAATCTTGAGGTTAATCCATTCATGGACAAGAAGCCAGTGGAGTCTGGTGAGGACTAGAGTTGATTAGTCTAAAAAACTGACACAGGGTGGAAAAACATTATTACACATTGTAACAACATAGGACATGATGCTTTGTTAAAGATAAAGTGATTTGGGAAATATCATTCGTGAACAATAAAGAAAAAGGTTTATGAATAATCTAGCGCCAAACATTTATAGAATCGTGGAATTATACAGCATATTTGGCTCATTGTGTCTGTGCCGGCTCTTTGAAAAGAGCTGTACAAATCAATCCCTCTAACCCACTCTTTCCCCAGTGTCCCACAAACTTATTCTCCCCAAATAATTCTCTACTCTGTTAAAAGTTATTATCAAATCGGCTTCCACCTGACTTTCAGGCAACACCTGGCCTCTGTTTCTTTTAACAACTATTTTAAATACATTGACATTAATAAAAAATTGAAAATTATGCTAGCCTTATAACAATCATTTTTGTGTCATCATTAGTCTCCCATAGTTCTCACCATCACCATCATCGATAAAGCCATCTCGGACCACCACTTCAACTCTCCTACCACCTCCATACTCCTTCCACTACTCAATCCTCTGCCACCACCTATAGCTCCTAGAAAGAAATCTCCTCCCTCTCCTTCTCTGATGCCCTAGAGTCGTCTGAACTCCTGCCCCCTTGGCCCTCACTAACTGACCTACCCTTTCCGCTCTCTTTTCTCCACAAATCCCTCTCTTCCATCCTTGACTTCCTTGCCCCCCTCACCTTCTAAACTGTCTCTTACTCCTGTAAATCCCCCTGGTACACCAGCCACCTCTGATGCCTCAAGGCACAAGTGTGAGCCGTCGAACGTGCCTGGACCAGATCGAAATTAATAGTCCATCGGCAGATTTGGCTGAATCACACTAAGACCTACTAGTCCGACCTTGCCTCTGTCAAGTCATCCTTCTACACCAAGTGAATCCTGGAGGCCAAGGATAACCCAGGCTCTTCGTTTCCACTACTAACAGTCTCCTGTAACCACCTTCCAATGCCTCACCCACCCTCTCCTCAAATTCCAACTGTGAGGAGATGCTGAACTTCCTCGAATCTAAAATTGAGAGGATCCATTCAGCCACTCTACCACTAACCCCCCCCCCCCCACCCCCACATTACCTCTTCCTCAGGATCCACCACTCATCCACTATTACACACCTTTGACCCCCTTGGTGACATCTTCTGCAGACATGGGGTCAACTTCCATATGTATGCAGATGACACTCAACTCTATCTTTCTGCCTCTACCGTTGATTCCAGGACCATTGTTATCCTGACAAATTGTCTGTCAGACATAAGATCTAGATGAGAGCTAACTTTCTACAGTTGAATGTTCAGAAGCCAGAGGCCCTCCTGATTGGCTCACACCAGCGCCTTCACAAACAAGGCACTGGTGCATTAACCTTCATGATTGCACACTCAACCTCACCAAGCCAATCAGTAACCTATGCATCTTGTTCGATCTTTACTCCCCCACATCCAAGCCATGACATGCTCTGCCTACCCTCACCTCTGCAATATTGCCTGAGTCTGCCACTACCTCACCCATCAGGCTGCTGAATCTCTCATTTATGCCTTCACCATATCCAGGCTCGATTATACCAACTCCCATTCTCGCTCGACTCCATTGGGTCCCAACCACCCAGAAGATTCAATTCAGGATCCTGGTCCTCAACTTGAAAGCCCTGCATGGCCCCACCCCACCCTACCTCTGCGACTTCCTAACCCCCTACCAACCTACCCATTGCTCTACTCAGTCGGCTCCAGCCTGCCCCAAGTCCCTCAACCCACCCGCCTCACCATCTCACCATCGGCAGGCAAGCCTTCAGCCACTCTGCCCTAACCTCTGGAATTCCATCTCATGGTCCCTCCACCTTGTCCCCTCCCTAGCATCCTTCAAGTCCCGCATCAAGATCCTCCTCTTCGATGGTCCCATCGGACATCCAAAATATCCTCCTTTCCCTTCCCGCCTCCCCGATCCTGACGGCAACTCAGGTGTGAAACAACAACAACTTCAAATTGTTAGCGCCCTCCATGCAGGATGGTGTCTCAGAGCGCTTTACAACAGTGGATCCCGGGACTGAGCCAGGGGCAGGGGTAGAAAGGTGACTAAAGGCATGATCAAAGAGAAAGGTCTTCAGCTGGGACCTGAAACTGAGAAAAGACGAGGTGAGGCGAAGGTAGTGAGGAAGAGAATTCCAGAGCCTCGGGGCACGGCCGCCGAGGGTGGAGCGGAGGATTCGGGGGGACATGGAGGAGGCCAGACATAGTGGAGCGAAGGCAACGGGAGCTGGTTTGAGGAGAGAGGAGGTCAGAGAGGTAGTGGGGTGCAGAGGAGTGGAGGGATTTGAAAACAAGGGTGAGGACCTTGAAGTCGATCCTCTCTGGGATGGCTATCACTATCCTCCTGACGTGAAAACCACTATACAAACGTTATTTTGTTTTTGCTGTTGTGTTGTTCTGGTAATATAATAATTCTTGCATTTGATATAGCATCTTATCATTTAGTTGAGACATCTCCAAATACTTCATAGGATATAATGTATTCATATCTGTATTTTGTGGGCGAAATGAGAAATGTATTTGTCATTATGAAGAACTGAGGTCTGCAAGTTATTTTAGGTGCTGCTATCTTTGTACCAATTGATTAAGTAATGTCTAAGCATTTTCCTGTTGAACTGTGAACTTGGTTGTAACTCAAATGGAAATAAACTGTGGTCGCTGTGAGCAGGGTCAGTTCATATTCTTGGCCAGGTTGTAATCAGCAATTAGGAAGTTGGCAATCGCTGCTTGTGCTGACCTCAGCCAAGAATGCAGCCGTGTACAACATGCTGGTTGAATACCTTGCCTGTGGCTGCCCTATACCTTCTGTCCCTTGTTCATTTTCACTGCCATTGTCCAAAGCAACTACTGTACCTGGTTATCGGGGAGATTGCTATCCTTTCCAGTCCTAGGAGATGGCACTAGGTGAGGAATAATAATAATATTCTAATTAGAATAATAATATTTGCATTTGATATAACAACAACAACAAAATTACATTTATAGAGCACCTTTCACGTAGGGAGGAAATACTTAGGTCGGGACCCGAGCAGGGGTCGATGGGTCGGGGTTGGGGCAGGGGGAGGGGGAGAATGGAAAGGAGGGAGAGTTAGGAGGGGAGCAGAAGGCACGGTCAAAGAGGAAGGTCTTGAGACCAGCCTTGAAGGAGGAAAGGGGGGAAGCGAGGTGAAGCAATTGCAGAATGGAGTTCCAGAGTGTGGGGGCAGAGAGGCTGAAAGCCTGGCCACCGATAGTAGGGGAGGTCGGGCAGAGAACGTAGAGCAGGCCAGAGCCTGCTGAGTGGAGGGGACGAGCAGGCTGATAGGGAGACAGTAGGTCGGAGAGATAGGCGGGGGCAAGATCGTGAATGGCCTTGAACTTGAGGACAAGGATCTTGAATTTGATCCTCTAGGGCATGGGGAGCCAGTGGAAATAGGCGAGGGTGGGAGTGATGTGGTCGCGGAGCCTAGTGCAGGAGAGTATACAAGCTGCAGAGTTCTGAATAATCTGCAGTTTATGAAGGGGGGAGCTGGGAAGGCCAATGAGGAGAGAGTTCCTGTAGTTGAGCCTAGATGTGATGAAGGCATGGACAAGTGTCTCGGCAGCATGGTGGGTGAGGTAGTAGCGGAGGTGGTGGAAGGTGGTCATGGAGCGGATGTAGGGGAGGAAAGACAGTTCGGGGTCGATCATGACGGCCAGTTTCCTGACTGGCTTCGAGAGGTGGAGAGAGCAGCCTTGAATGCTGATGTTGCCGACGCCTGAGGTGTGGAGGCGTTCACGTGAGCCAATCAGAAGGGCCTGCATCTTGTTGACGTTTAGTTGGAGGAAGTTGTCCCTCATCCATGACTCAACGTCGGACAGACATGCAGTCAGAATGCCAGTAGTCCTGGAGTCGAGGGTGGAAGCAGAAAGGTAGAGTTGGGTGTCATCCGCATACATGTGGAAATTTACCCCATGACTGCAGATGATGTCATTGAGAGGAGCATGTGGAGGGTGAAGAGGAGTGGAGGCAAGGACAGAGCCCTGGGGAACGCTACATGAAACTGTGCAAGGGCTGGAGGAAAAGCCGTTCGAGGAGACAAAGTGAAGGCAGTGTGAGAGCTGTGACTGAAACAAATCAAGGACAGAGCTTTGAAGGTTGAGGTCAGAAGAGAGGCAGTGGAGGAGGATTGCATGGTCCACATGTCAAAGGCGGCAGATAGATCGTGGAGGACGAGGAGGCAGAGGGAGCACTGGTTGCAATTGCTCAGGATGTTGTTTGTGACCTTGACCAGAGCAGTTTCTGTGCAGTGGTGATTGGAGGGGTTGAAAGAGTGAGTGAGTTGAGAAGAAAGAGGACTTTATTAGATCGTCGCGAATTTCGCAAGCTCTTTACAGGATTTTACTGCAAAGTGCAGGCAGTGACTGTGTATTTTAGGGTGAACATGGCATCCAATTGGCGCACAGCAATATCCGCACCCTCACAATGCAGTACACACACAGCACTGAATTGCAGCATCAACTTAGACAATGTGATTTTAAGTTTTGTTGTGAGCCTTGAACTTAAACGGTATGAGCTGAACCTGTAACTCAGAGGGGAGAGCGCTCTCACTGGGCCAGGCTGACACACTGTGTAAGCGACTAACAACATGCTATGGCTTCATACATTCAAATACAACTTTTGTATTTCAGACTGTGGTTAGGGGGCAAGGCTATGGAGGGCTTTGAAGGTGACTACCAGGATGTTGAATTGAATGTGTGATGCTCATATTCACCCTAAAATACACAGTCACTGCCTGCACTTTACAGTAAAATCCTGTAAAGAGCTTGCGAAATTCGCGACGATCTAATAAAGTCCTCTTTCTTCTCAACTCACTCACTCTTTCAACCTCTCCAATCACCACTGCACAGAAACTGCTCTGGTCAAGGTCACAAACAACATCCTGAGCATTAGCCAGTAAAGTTGGGTGAGGATGGAGGTGATATGTTTGGAGCCTGCTGCACAAGCTGCAGAATTCTGGATGATCTGCAACCTATGGAGGGAGGAGTTGGGAAGGTCGACAAGCAGGGTGTTGGCATAATCGAGCCTGGACAGAATGAAAGCTTGAATGAGAGTTTCAGCGGCCTGTGTGGTGAGGTAGCGGTGGAGTCGGGTAATGGATGGGGAAGATGTAGTCGAATGGATCCCCTCGATTTGGGATTTGAGGAAGTCCAGCGTCTCCGAGGAGTTGGAATTGGAGGAGAGGATGGGCGAGGCATGGGAAGGTGGACGGAGGTGCTCATTCATGGTGGAGAAAAGGAGCCTGGGGTTATCCTTGGCCTGGCCTGGCTTTATACAATCAAACTCAACTTTTATACTTCAGATTGTGGTTGGAGTTACGCTGGCTTGCCCCATTTCCCACCCCGTGTTTTCCCAGCTTCTGATTCTGCTGACAGACATATCGTCGTGGCCAGCAGAGGCCGCCAGAGACTGTGGGGCTACAGCACTGGGAACAGCCGGAGTGAGCCACAGCTCAGATGGAAAACGGGAGAACCCCATTTCGTCCAAATTACACACATCAAAAGGACTGATGATGATCTGTACCTGGCACAGAGAATGCTCATTCAAGCTTCCTCAGCTCCTGCAACAACATCAACAGCTAATGCCTTGACTCAGGCAGGAGCTCAATGCAATAAAACATGCACTGAAAATAGCATTAAAAATAATTCTTAAAGATGGTACTTAATGGAGAAATTTCAGAGCCTGTACTGTGATTGAAGTGAGGGTAAATTCAGAATAACTCTAACCAAACACTATTTCACTATTTCACCATTCACTCACTATTTCAGTGAGTGAATAGTGAACCTGTGGAACAGGGTCCCTAGGAAGACGGTTGAAGCAGGAAGTGTTGATTATTTCAAACACAGATTAAATCGTTTTCTGTTAGGAAATAACATTATGTTAAGAACATAAAAACATAAGAATTAGAAGCAGGAGTAGGCCATTTGGCCCTTTGAGCCTGCTCCGCCATTCAACAAGATCATGGCTGATCTTCTCACCTAACTTTGATTACCTACCATGTCCCCATATCCCCTGATCCCTGCATTTTTCAAGAATCTATCAGTCTCAGCCTTGAAAATGTTCAAGGACTGAGCATCTGCAGCCTTCTGGGGTAATGAATTCCATAAATTCACTACCCTCTGAGTGAAGAAATGTTTCCTCAACTCTGTTCTAATAGGCTGATGCTTAATTTTAAGACTGTGGCCCCTGGTTATAGATTCTCCTACCAGGGGAAACAGTCCCTCAGTGCCTACTTTATCTAGCCCTTTAAGAATCTTATATGTTTCAATAAGCTCTCCTCTAATTCTTCTGTACTCTAGAGAATACAGCCCTAGTTTATTGAACCTATTCTCATAGGTCAGTCCCCTCATCCCGGGAACTAACCTAGTGAATCTACGCTGCTCCCCCTCTAAGGCAAGTATGTCCTTTTTTAAACAAGGAGATCAAAACTGCACAAAATACTCTAGGTGTGGTCTCACCAAAGCCCGATACAGTTGCAGCAAGACTTCCCTACTCTTATACTCTAAACCTTTTGAAATGAATGCTAGCATGCCGTTTGCATTCTTAGTTGCTCACTGCACCTGCAAACTAACTTTTTGGGACTGGTGTACAAGGACTCCCAAATCCCTTTGAATATCCCTTTGAATCTAACTTTGAATATCCCTTTGAATATCCCTCTGAATCTAACTTTTCCCCTCTAGAAAATAATCTACTCTTTTATTCTTGCTACCTAGGTGAATAATTTCACACTTGCTAACATTGAATTCCATCTGCCAACTACTTGCCCACTCCCCTAACCTATCTATATCTTGTTGCAATCTTTTTGCATCATCCTCAGAGCTCACTCTGCTACCTAGTTTAGTGTCTTCCGCGAATTTAGACACGTTACATTCAATGTTCTCATCTAGATCATTGATGTAAATAGTAAATAGCTGAGGCCCAAGCACTGATCCTTGTGGCACTCCACTAGTTACATCCTGCCAATTCGAGAATTATCCGTTTATCGCTACTCTCTGCTTTCTACCCGATAGCCACTCTTCTATCCATGTTAATATTTTCCCATTAATCCTGTGGGCCTTAATCTTGAGTAACAGCCTTTTGTGTGGCACCTTGTCAAATGCCTTCCTAAAATCCAAATATACCACATCTACTGGTTCCCATAGTACATAGGTAATTTGGGACACATGTACATGCGACCACCAGGAAGGTGTAAGGCGAACTAGATGGACCTCGGTTCGGTCTTTTTTTATCTAGCATTTCTTATGTTCTTATGTAACCAATATTTCATCTCATACACTTCTCAATCATCTCTGCGGCACATTGTCCAGATTAGTTGTAATTGTATGTATGTACATATTTCATGAAAGTCCGACATGTAGAACTTGACAATATTGGATTAGAGCAAGATCACCTTTTCTACAAGACCACAACAAGGTCAGTTCTCTATATTGTCTGCGACATAGTGGCCTGTGCTGCAGTCTACATACCTTTTGTTAAAAAATGTGGTCACTCAATCTGGTTTGTGGAACACTATTACATGCAATTGGCTGCCTTGTTTTGCACACAAACATCAATTTAGTTTGCAACTCATTCCGTGAAAAGCTCTGAGACACTTCAACGACATGACAAGGCACTACAACAATAGTAACAATTTGTTTACACTTGTATGGCACCTTTCACGTCGGGATGATGCCTCAATGAGCTGGACAGTGTTTCGGAACTGAGCTGAGGTCGGGTTTGGGGAGGGTGGAGGTACGCGAAGTGGGGTAACAGATGGCATGGTTGAAGAGGAGGGTCTTGAGGTGGGCCTTGAAGGAGGCTACGGAGGGGGCGAGGTGGAGAGATTGCAGGATGGAATTGTGAAGGTTGGGAGCGGAGTGGCTGAATGCTTGCCTGCCGATGGCGGGGCAGGTGATTTAGAGGACATGGGGCAGGCTGAGTGGAGGAAACAGACAGGTTGGTAGGGGGGTCACAGAGATAGAGTGGAGTGAGGCCTTGGAGGGCTTTAAAGTTGAGAACCAGGATCTTGAATTGAATGCTCTGTATGATGGGAAGTCAGTGGAGTCAGGTGAGATTGGAGGTGATCTGTTCATAGAACTTATTGCGGGAGAGGACATGGGCTGCAGAGTTCTGGATGATCTACAGCCTAGAGGGTGGAATTGGGGAGGCCGACAAGTAGGGTGTTGGCATACTGGAGCCTGGACTTAATAAAGGCATGAATGAGAGTTTCAGCAGCCTGAGGTAGTGGCTGAGTCAGGCAATGTTGAATGTACAGTATATCACTATATTAAATGCAAGGATTATTATTATTATTATTTTATCCTGCTTCCCAATTCCAGACAGTATTAGGCACAGGATACCAAAACAAAAGCTTGGGGATCCCAGAGTGTGCATTGAGGGTGATGATGATGAATTATATTTGTATGGCGCCTTTCATATCAGGAGGATATCCCAAGGTGCTGAACAGTGACTGCTTCAGATCCGAGCTGAGGACAGGGGTGTGGGGGGCGGAGGGGGGGAGAGGATAAGGAGTTGCCGATCGGTCCATCGAAGAGGAGCGTCTTGAGGCAAGACTTGAAGGAGACCAGGGAGGGGGCAAAACGGAGGGACTTCGGGATGGAGTTCCAGAGGTTGGTGGCAGAGTGACTGAAGGCTCGCCCGCCAATGGTTGGGCAGGTGGGTCAGGGGACTCGCAGCAGGCCAGAGCCTGGGTAACTCCGATAAGTTATTTGAGGAGTAAGTTGTGTATCAAGCTAACAACTAACATCTTATCTGCTCAATCTGTTTGAAATGAGAGCCTTGTCCATCTTATCTCAAGTACAAGGCATCATGTTTCACCCCAAATACAACAAGACCCCACGTTATAACATGTTACTTAATATCAATTAAAAAAAATTTAAATTACATTTATATAGCACCTTTCACGTCGGGAGGGTGTCCCAAGGTGCTGAACAGTCAGGTAGGGACCAGAGCAGGGGGGGAGGGATGGGGTCAGGGCGGAGGAGAGTAAGAAAATTAACTGTATATTTATGGCCGAAACGCGGCAGCCAAATCGTGTCCCAATTTGTGTCCCAGCACAACAGTGTCCCAGAAACAGTCATGGAAGTGGGGTTAGGGGAGAAAGGGGGGAAAGAGGGTAAGGCGAGGGGTTGGGGCAGGGGGAAGGGGAGCAGGAAAACCGACTGTATATTTGTGGGCGAAATATGTCCAAAGTGTTACGGTAAAATGTATTGAATATGAAGTAACAATTATAACATCTCCCTATCTCCCATTGATTCCGTTCTTCCTCCACTGTCAAGCACTGTAGGACACTGCCCCGTGTGACCAGCGCTATCTAAATGCAGGTTGTTGTTGTTGATGTTGAGGTCACCTAAGGACAGTTGGGGTGAGCAGTGGGAGCACTTGCTGTGGTTGCTGGTATGCCATTGAGGCTGGGGAGCTCGTCAACATTTCCTGCGATCCTCAAAACAAAATTGTTTGGCACTTCCTGTGCACTGCTGAACCACAGAACGCCACAGGTATAACTGGGTCACATTGTAGCTCATAGGCACATATTGTGATAACTTGAAAGAAATGTATTGACTTCTCTTTAGCCTCTGAAATGTAAGTGAGTTTCTAGCAAGTCCAAACTCATGGCTGCAAGTGCATTGGACTGTCTGGTGCTGCCCAGGCTCTTTGCAATAGTTTAGTTTTATTTGAAGACATTGTCTAAACACCATACTCTAGCAATAGCAAAGACAGAACGGTGGGAAAATAAACCTAGGAGCCCCATCATGTCTGGAGCTATCTACAGCAATCACATTCCCTGCCCTTTCATGAACCTTTTTAAAAAATATATTCTATACCTCTCAAAGGTTTATCTAATTCCTTATTAAAAGTTGTAATTGACTCAAATCAAGTACGCAGTGAAATCTGCTGCAATTATGAACCACGTTGCTTGTTCAACACTGAATGTGCTGCGTATTTACTGCTTGGCCTGCGCTGGGCAAAGGGCTGCCTTCTTCCAGTGTTGTTCCCTTTTATTCAGACCCAGGTTTGCTTTGCAGTTTGGTTGTTGTTCTGAGGTTCGGTAGCTACGGCCCACCCTCAAAGCGCTTCTCCTTTTCTGCAAAGCTGCATACTTCCTGCCAACATCCTTGTCTTAAAATATCTCACTGGGTTCGGTATATTTTCCACTTCTGCTTCTCACCTCACCTCGCGTCTGCCTCTCTGACACCTCAAATACTTGCAGCTTTCACACATTCTGTTGGCCTAATAACAGTATCAGATTGATTGAATGTACAAAAATGTATATCCTGTCATTTATCATGTGTGTGTGTGTGTGTGCAGTGCTGTTTATTTTTGTGCTGCTCAACTCTGTGAATGTGTGCATGTTATTCTACATAAGCACTTTGGGCCGCTACCCTGCGTGAGAGTCACGATATAAAAGCAAGTTGTTGTTGTCTGTGTTTGTGTGTGTGTGTGTGTGTGTGTGTGTGTGTGTGAATGCTGTGCGTGCGTTCTGTAATCCACATATTGACTGTGTATGCATTCTGTATTCTGTATGTAGTAAGCATTCTGTGCATACTCTGCATGATTGTTTTGAATGCTTTGAAACGCCCTCCGGATGTGAAACGCGCTATATGAATGTAATTTGTTGTATTGCTGTACACCAGGCAGGCTTTATCCCTCACAAATCTGGTTCCCAAATCGTCAAGACGCGGGCTCAATCCCGTGCTCACGACCACTTGAGCAATTCCATGGCCTCTGTGACCCAATCCAGCTTTGTCTGACCTTAATGCCAAGAGCTCACACTAGCTCCCTATTCCAGGTTTTCCACTCCTCCTTGTGAGGAGTGGAAAACTTACCAGATCAGGACCCCGTGAATCCAGATCTCAGCCAAAAGGGCTGGGATTCCTGCCCACAGCTACATCTATGCCCCACGGCGAAGCTCAGAGGCGGTTACAACTATCTGAGACCTCAAAGGTCTGAGACGTCAGAATTAACTGCCGGAAAGTGTTTTGAAGGGATGAAAAACAGACACTACACATGATCTTAGACAATCTCCCTGTGACTCCAGCACTGCCCTCTCTCCTCTGCATTCATTTGAGCCTCATCCAGGGACCCTCTCAACAGACTCATATTAAAGTCTGATTTATCACAGACCTGTCCTCCAGCTGCGGTCAGTACAACAATGACTGTTGATCAAGCTCTCAGCACAGCAGCCTGTGGTTGCAGATCAGGTGATTTGAGCTGCGCGGAAACACTGTTTTTCATTCTAGCATTTGATTCTATTTTGAAATAATTTAAATAATTTACGGGCTGCATTTCAATTGCGACTTGTGGCCCAGGAATCCACATTCTGAGCGCACACTGTGCCAAAAGATTTTTGCTCTTATTAAGCTCCTGCTCTCATTAATTGTCTCATCATCTTAAATCTGTGCCCGCAAATTAGTGACTTAGACTTGCCTGATAATTACTTTACACTTAATTATTCTGTGAACATGTGCCTCCACAGTAGGAGTATTTTCACATTTCAAAGGTGGAAGATTTCCGGCTTAAATCATTGTTGCTCACAGCTCATTCTTCTCATATGGAGTTCTGCCTCATTGCTTTCCTCTGCACTGCCTCTAAGGAGAGGTGTGTCCTCACCACAGGAACTAGATGTGGAGTGATGCTTGCACCTCATTACAGTAAATACATATGTGAGCTTTGGCTGGCCTGGTGAGGGAAGTCTGCTCACCTTGGTAATGAGGTAGGACTCAGGGTAGCTCCCGTTCACAATATGAAGGTACACTTGTGTGAAGAACACTGGTGTCCCAGAAATATTATGATGTTCTTTTAGTCAACAATGTCACACACACACACACACACAAACTCACACAGATACATATATATCCAGTGGATATAGTGACACACTCTCAGTGGCTGGAATAAATGTGAGGGAGAAGGTCATTGAGGATTAGAGGAGAGGGGATTAGAATGGGTGGAGACTCATGTAGAGTATAAACACCAGCATGGACAAGGTCACTGAATGGTCTGTGTCTATGCTGGGAAGACCAAGGGAATCTGGTCAGCAGAGCATTGGTGTGGTCAAACATGGACGTGACAAAGACATGGGTGAGGGGTTTGGCAGCCGGAGGTGAGATGTAGTGGTGAACTCAAAAGTTGTTAAGGTGAATGTAAGATGAATGAGTCAACATCAATATAACCTTGTGACCAAAATTGAGGGAATCCACTCTGCGGTTACTGTCCCCCCAACTTCCACCCCCTCCCCACCTCCCCTCACCACACCCCGTCTCCTACGCATACCTCCTTCCACACCTTCGACCGCATCTCTCCATCCTCCGTCATTGAGACCATCTCCTCGATGAAGCTCACCACCTGCTACCTTGATCCCATCCCCACCCCTCTCCTCACCACCCAGCTACATCTTCTAGCCCCTCTAATCACCGACATGATCAACCTGTCCCTCTCATCTGGGATCTTTCCCACTGCCTTCAAAACCACCACCATCACCCCCATCCTAAAAAAGCCTTCCCTCTATGCGTCGCAGCTATCAAGCTACCTACCGGCCCATCTCCAACCTTCCCTACCTTTCCAAGGTCCTTGAAAGAGTGGTTGCCTCCCAGCTCTACTCTTTCCTCACAAAGCACTCACTCCTCGAATCCCTCCAATCGGGTTTCCATGTCTCCCACAGCACGGAAACTCCCCTTGTCAAGATCACAAACGATATTCTAACCATCTGTGACCAGAATTTTCTCTGCCTCCTCGTCTTCCTTGACCTATCTGCTGCCTTCGATACCATGGACCATGCAATCCTCCTCCTCAACCTGCAAGGATCTGTCCCAGAATGGTTCCAGTCCTATCTCTCCCACCGCCTTCACTTCGTCTCCTCCAATGGCTTTTCCTCCAGCCCCCGCACAGTCACATATGGCATTCCCCAGGGCTCTGTCCTTGGCCCCCTGCTCTTCACCCTCTACACTCTCCTCCTGGGCGACATCATCCACAGACATGAGGTAAATTTCCACATGTACACGGATGACACCCAACTTTACCTATCCGCATCAACCCTCGATTCCAGGACCACTGGCATTCTGACTGCATGCCTGTCTGACATAGAGTCCTGGACGAGGGCAAATTTCCTACAACTCAACATCAACAAGACGGAAGCCCTCCTGATTGGCTCACGTCAGCGCCTCCGCACCTCAGACGCTGACAACATCAGCGTTCAAGGCTGCTCTCTCCAGCTCTCGAAGCCAATCAGGAATCTGTGCGTCTTGTTCGACCCCAAACTATCCTTCCTCCCCCACATTCACTCATGACTGGCACAGCCTTACATCACCTCCGTAATATTGCCAGACTCTACCACTACCTCAATCCCCCATGCTGCCGAAACTCTCATCCACGCCTTTATCACTTCCAGGCTCGCCTACGGGAACTCTCTCCTCATCGGCCTCCCCAGCTTCTCCCTTCACAGGCTGCAGATCATTCAGAATTCTGCAGTTCGTGTACTCTCCCGTACCAGGCTTCACGACCACATCACTCCCACCCTCGCCCGTCTCGACTGGCTCCCAATCCCCCAGAGGATCGAATTCAAGATCCTCATCCTCACTTTCAAGGCCATTCACAGCCTAGCCCCCGCCTATCTCTCTGATCTACTGTCTCCATATCAGCCGCCTGCCCCCTCCGTTCAGCAGATTCAGGCTTGCTCCACCTCCACCGCCCTAACCGCCCAACCATTGGTGGGCAGGGTTTCAGCCTCTCTGCTCCCACAGTGTGGAACTCCATCCCTCTTTGACCGCACCTTCGGCTCCCCCACTAACTCTTCCCCCTCTCCTTCCCCCTACCCCGACCCTCCCCACCCACCGCTCGGGTCCCGACCTGAGTGTTCAGTGCTTTGGGACGTCCTCCCGACATGAAAGGCACTATATAAGTGCAATTTTGTTTGTTGTTGTTGTTTGTTGTTGTATAATGATCTTTGCATTTGATATAGTGCCTTATGAATTCATTTCAATTCAGGAGGATTCAATTCAAGATCCTGGTCGTCACCTTCGAAGCCCTCCATGGCCTCACCCCATCCTACCTCTGTGAGCATCTAAACCCCTATCAACCTGCCCGCCCCCTCCATTCAGCAGGCTCTGGCCTGCTCCTTGTCCCACGACGCACCTGCCGCACCATTGGTGAGTGAGCCTTCAGCTACTCTCCCCCCAACCTCTGGAACTCCATCCTGCTGTGCCTCTGCCTCGCCCCCTCCTAACCTCCATCAAGTCCTGCCTCAAGACCCTCATCTTCGACGGTTCCATCAGTCACCCCAAATCCCCTATTTCCCTCCACCCTCCCCATTGCTGACCAAGTTCGGGTCTGAAACATTGACTGTCCAGCAGCTTGGGACATCCTCCTGACGTGAAAGGCGCTATACATTTTGTTGTTGTTGTTGGAATCACATTTTCAAGCCATCTCAAAGCGTTTCACAGAATATACTGCAAAGTGAATTGACTGTATATTTTGTGGGAGAAATAACAAGAACAACAAACATCTATTTGCAGCAACAACAAAATTACATTTGTATAGCGCCTGTCATGCCAGGAGGATGTCCCAAGGCACTGGACAGTCAGCGTTTCAGACCCGACCTGGGATCGGGGAGGATGGAGGGAAAGGAGGGAAAAGCGGTGACCAATGGGGTGGTTGAAGAGGATAATCTTGAGGAAGGACTTGAAGGAGAACAGCCATGATCTTATAGAATAGTGAAGTAGGTTCGATGGGCTGAATGGTCTACTTTTGTTTCTATTTTTTTATGTCCGCAGTTATTTAAGCAGTGTTGTGGTATGTTGCATGGAGTATTTTTACACCTCAGATACATACAATATATTACCTAGCAAGTACGTTACAGTTTAAGAGCTGGTGCACAAGTGTGTTACAGATTAGATGCCACTATTTTTTACACTGCAGCTACACATAATATGTTATAGGCTTGTGCAGGTGATGCAGAGCCCAACACTTAAGGGGCAAACTTGGTTCCTTGTCTTCCCTTTTATTAATTCACTTTTTCTTTATTTTTCTAAGACCATTTCCTGCCTCTTTTCACGAGCAGAGAAGTTAAGATATAGAATGTCCTGCCAGGTGGGGGGGTTAATCTTTCCGCCCACAAATATAGTCAATTCTCCTACTGTCCTTCATCCTGCCCCGACACCATCCCCTGCTCTTGTCCCTATCTAACTGTACAGTGCCTTTCTCTTGATGTGAAAAGTGCTATATAAATGTAAGTTTGGATTGATTGATTGAATCTATTAACAGCACGGGATAAGGTCATTCAACCTCTCATGTCTGTGCTGCTCCCTCAAGACTGACCCTTTCAACAACAACAACAACAACAAATTACATTTATAGAGCGTCTTTCACGTCGGGAGGACGTCCCAAGGCACTGCACAGGGGGCGTGTGACCCGAGATGAGAGGGGAGTGTTTGGGAAGGGGTAAAACACGAAGGGGAGGTAGAAAAGTTCGGGGTGGAACAAAAGGCACGATCGAAGAGGAAAGTCTTCAAACTGGCCTTGAAAGAGGAAAGGGAAGAAACGAAATGGAGGGATTGAGGGATGGCATTCCATAGGGTGGGAGCGGAGAAACTGAAGGCCCAGCCTCCGATGGTGGGGCGGTTCGGGCGGGGGGCTTGGAGCAGGCCAAGTCCTGTTGAACGGAGGGTCCGGGTGGGCGTGTAGGGGGAGAGTAGATCGGTTAAATAGGGCGGGGCAAGGCCGTGTAAGGCCTTGTAGGTGAGGACGAGGATCTTGAACTCGATCCTCTGGAGGATGGGGAGCCAGTGGAGATGGGCGAGGGTGGGGGTTATGTGGTCGCAGAGGCGGGTGCGGGATAGTACACGGGCTGCAGAGTTTTGGATGACCTGCAGCCTGTGAATGGAGGAACTGGGGAGGCCGACGAGGAGAGAATTTCCGTAGTCCAGCCGTGAGGTGATGTATGCGTGCACGAGTGTTTCGGCACTCAAATCAGGGGGTAACATAATTGTGGAGCCTGGCAATATTGCGCAGGTGGAAATAAGCGGTGCTGGTCAAGGCGCGGATATGGGGGAGGAAGGAAAGTTTTTTATCGAACTTGATGCCAAGGTTCCTGATTGGCTTTGTGAGGTGGAGAGTGCAGCCTTGGATGTTGAGGCTGGCAGCGCCCGATGTGCGGAGGCGCTGGCGTGAGCCAATCAGGAGGGCCTCGGTCTTACTCACGTTCAATTGCAAAAAGTTGTCCCTCGTCCAGGACTCGATGTCGGACAGACATGCTGTCAGAACATCGATGGTCTGGGGGTTGAGGGATGAGGCAGAAAGGTACAACTCGGTGTCGTCCGCATACATGTGGAAATTTACCCCATGTTTGCGGATGACGTCGCCCAGAGGGACATTTACTTTCAGTCCCATTACTCACCCTTTCCCCATAGTCTTGTATCTAACTTGTATTATGTCTAGTTCCCTCTTCAAGGCCAATACAGACTGGGCCATATTAGGTTTCAAAAGGGAACTACTGTACATAGATATCGAAAATGCATTCAACCACAGCAGTATGGGGAAAAGGCAAGTAAATGGGAGTGAAAGCTGCTCTTTAACAGACACCATTTGTGCTGTAGATTTCTGTGGTTCTATGGTTTTGAGCTGTATCCTTAGAGGAGTGCTGATATTTGATTCTTCCTGGCAGATGAGCGGTAATGGGAGGAAGGGGAATGGTGAGGGTGATGGGGCGAGGGGAGAAGGCTCCCCAGTGTTTGATTAAATGGAAAGCGAGACCCCAATGTCTTAATCTCACTTCAGCATTGTGCCATTTTTAGAGAACAGGACTTGAGCTTCATTTAAAGGAAGTGCGGATGGTGACTCAACCCCCGTACGTATCGCGTGAGCAGCTGCTTAAGGCTTCACCACACACTCCAAATACAAATCAGGAAGTGACTCACAGCAACTAGCAGCATTCGCTCCCGGATTCAGTGTCAAGTCAGCCCTCTTTGTCAGGTCAGTGCCTGCGTCCATGATCCCAGTGTATATGTGTCGGCAGGGGGTGATTGTGTCAGGGTGAAAGTGATTGTGTTAAAGTGAGAGTGAGTGTGTCGAGGTCAGTGCGTTAGGGTGGATGTGAGTGCATCGGGGTGAGAGTGAGTGTGTCGGGGTGAGTGTATCAGGGTCAGTATGTCAGGGGCAGAGTGGCGGCATAAGGGTGAGTGTGTCAGGCTGAGGGGCAGTTTGTCAGGGTGAGAGTGAGTGTGTCGGATGAATGTGTGTCTTGTGTTTGTGCCAGGGTGTGGGTCAGGGTGAAGGTGAGTGTGTCAGAATCATGGTCAGTCAGAGCTGAAGGTACTAATTTGGCCACCCCTTCTGAATGGCCTCTTTGGGTGCTGGGATTTCTAAAACTGAATGGTAGCGTTTGTGGACTTGGCCTGTCGGGGTTGGGAATGTCTGATCTGAATGATAATGTGCCTGGAGGAAGTACCGTAGAGAAGAAATTGGATGGATATTGAAAAGGAAAGATTTGCAGGGCCATAGGTAAGAGCAGGGTAATGGGATTAATTGTTAGCTCTTTCAAAGAGTTGACACAGGCATATTGGGCTGAATGGCCTCCTTCTGTGCTGTGAGATTGTATGAGCTATGTGTTCTCTCCCAGGCTGTAGCATGGAGTGGCCATTGAAGCTGGATCAACAGAATTATTCAAAAAGGGAACTGGACAGGCAGTTGTACAGTAAAACATCGAATGTTTTGGTGGAAGAGATGGATTCATTAAAAAAAGGCAGAAAACACCTCTCCCGAACAAAACCCTCTCCTCCCTACTCGTTCAGGTTGAGGTCTCTGCGCAGAAGATACAGAAATTCATTCCCTGCCTCGGCTGCCTTCTTTTTTTTAATGATTCCATCTTTTTCTTCACAATACTCAAAGTTTGACTGTCCAAGTCGTATCCAGTTCCCTTTTTGAACAGTTCTGTGGATCCAGCCTCAACAGCCACTTTTGGTAATGAATTTGAAAGCTTAACGACTTTCTATAGTCACCCATCGAGTACGTGTCAGTATGGCTCAGTTCTGGGGTACAGTCTGTGGTTTCCTTAAATTAGCACCGGTGTTTATTATTGCAGCAGTTAGCAGGGTTAATTTCTGCTGTGTGCCAAGCTTCACATTCAACTTCCTGTCCTGCCCTGACTGACAATTGGGGCTAGTCTCCCAGCACCTTCCATGCTTTGATATTTAAACTGATCCACCACTATCTGAAATGCATAGTTTTGAGGCATTGGACAGGGTGTACACAAAGTTCTGTTGCCTCATGTCTGTTTCCTACAGTGCACTGACCAACTGAAACATGTGGAAGAACGATGATTGTATTTAGAAGTAATTAATTGCATTGAGTACAGGCGTATTTAGACGTCCAGAGGATCCGTGTGCGTGAGCGCCATCATTTTCACAGCAGATAATGATCGATTGCTATGTTCGGTGCGACCGCTTCTGTAACACGCAGTCAGTGAGGACTAAGTTACTGGTGTTGGACATTGTTACACTTGACTCATCTGCCAACAGAGAATAAAAACTAATTGTGAGAAAAATACAGAGGGGTAACAGAACTCCCATTGTGACCCCCCTATTGTAAATGGGGGTCACAGCACAGGGGAGCTGAGGAGAAATGTTTTCACTCAGCGAGTTGTTCGAATCTGGAATGCGTTGCCTGAAAAGGTGGTGGAGACCGATTCGATAACAGCTTTTAAAAGAGAATTAGATCTTTATTTAGGGAGAACAGATCTGTTAGGTTATGGGGAGAGAGCTGGGCGGTTCCTCTTTTCAAAGAGCCAGCACAGACTAGATGGGCTGAATGGCCTCCTTTTGTGCAGTAAAATTCTATGATTCTATGATGTCTTTCAGACATACTCCAAATGTGACAGAGTTATCTCGAAAGCAAACTTTATTATTATTGTTATTATAACCTCTCCTAATTTTTTTGCTAACATTCCAATAACAAGAAAATTGCATTTGTGTAGCACCTTTCACATTGGGAAGGACACCCCAAGGCCCTGGACAGTCATTATTTCAAACCTGAGCTGGGGTCGGGATTTGGGAGGTGGAAAGAGAGGAGGGGATTTGGGGTGACCGATGGGACTGTTGAATGTGAGGCAGGACTTGAAGGAGGCTAGGGAGGGGACGAGTCAAAAAGACTGCAGGCTGGAATTCCAGAGGTTAGGGGCGGAGTGGCTGAAGGGTCGCCTGCCGATGGTCGGGGGACGCGGCACAGGCCAGATCCTGCCGCATGGAGGGAGCGGGCAGGTTGGTAGGATGTTAGGTGGTCGCACAGGTAGGGTTGGGAGAGGACATGGAGGACTTTGAAGGTGAGGACCAGAATCTTCAATTGGATCCTCTGGGTGATGGGGAGCCAATGGAATCAGGTGAGAATGAAATAGGGTCATGGAGCTTTGAGTGATAGAGGACAACAACAACTTGCATTTGGAGGACCTGCTGGAGCTCCTGTAGCTCAGTGGTTAGAGCGTTCACTGTACAAGCGTGAGACCTGTGTTCGAATCCAGGCAGACAAGGGCAAAATCTTGGGCAAGTTTCCTTTCTCCACATGCCTAATAGTAATCCGTCCAAAACAAACCCACAATAATAAAATTGGTCATTTCAATCCACAACTGTGTGGGACACAGTTGTCCCAACTGTGTGCGTAATTGGCTTCCGAGTTTCACCCACAAATATACAGTCAATTCAGTTTACAGTATATTCTGTGAAGTGCTTTGAGACATCGATAAGATGTGAAAAGCGCTATATCAAATGCAAGGATTATTATTATTATTAATATTATTTATATAGCGCCCCACAAATATGAGCCCTAATTTTGATAAGAAAAAAAAGGGGGTAATAGGACTTTGTGAACACCCTGTAAATGAAGACTTTGCCCCAGTCTCTGATTCCCTATATGACATACCATGAGAAGTAAGTGTTTTGAATCATTTGAAAGCAGAGAGGACAGATGTAGAGCAGAGAGATTGATGGGAGAGAGTAACAGAGATATGGTTAAGATGCTCACTGGTGGTGGGGTCAGAGGACATGAGGCAGGCTGGAGAGGACAGAGTTAAAGGACTGCAGGAGATCACAAATATAAGTTGGTGAACAACAAACAGCCATTTGAAAATTAGAGCAAGAATAATAATGTGAATGTTCTGGGAATATGGAGTCAATGGAGCCTGGTGAGGGAACAGTAAAGCCTAAAGGACAATGGTCTGGGTGTGAACTTAAGCATCATCCTATATCATCTTGGTTCAGGATCTCAGGCTGCACAAACAGAGAGTTCTGTGCTTTATATGTGATGGAAAGATAGAGAGAGAGAGAGAGAGAGGTCTTGTGAGGGCTTTTGTATTCCACTTGGATCTATTCCCCCAACCCTCCTCCCCCCGCCCCCCCCACCACAAAGACACAATTTTGTCCTGTCTTCATCTTGATTGGAATGGAATTTTCATTCAATCACCATCACAATGCATCAGCCTGACTCAGTTGTTACCGCTCTCACGGATAAGTCAGAAGGCTGTGGGTTCAAGCCCCATTTTGGAGCTGATATTGTTTACTCTAAGCTGACACTCCAATGCAGTGCTGGGGGTGTGAAGCATTGTCGGGGGTGCCGTTCTTTGGATGAGACATTAAATAGAGGTCCTGTCGAGTTGTAGAGGCAGATGCTAAAGATCCCATAACACTATTCAATAAGAAAAAGGAGTTCTTCTCTCCCAGTGTCCTGAACAACAATCCCCAAATAAAATGAGTCACTCACTCCATGGCTATTTGTGGGACATTGATCAGCAAAAATTCATTGCCGTGTTCACACACAAAACACACAGTCAGTAACTTTACAGTAAGTTCTGGGAAGCACTTTGAGACATTCTTTCGATGTGAAGGGTGCTATATCAACTGAAGGGATCAAATGTATCATTATTGTTCTATAATTTAACCTAGGACACTATGAACCGTCAAAGCCAGCTGGCTCAGCTGCTATCTTGTCAGTCAGTTGCGTTCAACCGGCTTGTCGGCATATTGGCCAAGATCCAGTGTTGACTTGGTTTTCCAGGTGCAACATACCCTACTGAGCTCATCATAGTATCATAATTAGCTTGGCAGTATCGATGGCTTTTGATAGCTGGTGAGATTGGTTTAGTGTACAGTATTTATTACAGTGTGTACAACAACAACAAATTACATTTGTATAGCGCCTTTCATGCTGGGAGGATGTCCCAAGGCGCTGGACAGTCAGGGATTTGGACCTGAGCTGGGGGTTGGAATCAGGAGGAGTGAAGGGGTGGGAAGGGACAGATAGGAGGGTAACTAAAAGTGGGGCAAAGAGAAGGAGCTTGAGACTGGCCTTGAAGGAGCCAAGTGAGGGAGTAAGGTGAAAGGACTGTGATATGGAGTTCCAAAGGATTGGAGCAGTGTGGCTGAAGGCCCAACTGCTGATGGTGGTGTTATAGTTTTACACTATTACAGGTTGTGAGGCAGGAGTTTGTGTCTGTGTTTCTGCAGGTCGGATGCGATGGGGAATCTGGTTAAAGTTCTTGCTAAAGAGATTGACGATTCTCCACATTTCTTCCTGGATTTTGAAAGTAAGTGACATCAAAACTCCGGAACGTTCCAGCCTGCGCTCCACCCCCTTTCAGCACCAGCCCATGCTTTCCGTTCAGGCATTCTACCAAATAATTGAAAGTTATGATTTTCCTGTTCTCAGTATTTTTGTTGACACTGAATGCCTCTTATAAAGTGGTGTGTTCACCTCCCCTTCGTGTTTCACCCCTTCCCAAACACTCCCCTCTCAGCTCGGGTCACACGCCTCCTGTGCAGCGCCTTGGGACGTCCTCCCGACGTGAAAGGTGCTCTATAAATGTAATTTGTTGTTGTTGTCTGTATTCTGCGCACTATCTCTAGCTTGTTCTCTGTCTGTCTCTCTGTTGCTTGTCTGTTGTCTGCTGTGACAGAAACCTAAGTGTCTTGTTTGACCCTCAACTGTCTTTCCTCCCCCACATCCAAGAAATGATTTGCTTTGCCTTTCTTCATCTCCGCAATATTGCCTGACTCCACCTTTACTTCACCCCCAAAGCCGCTGAAACCCTCATTCATGCCTTCATTACATCCCGGCTTGACTATGCAAATGCTCTGCTTGTCGGCCTTCCCAATTCCTCCCTCCACAGGTTGCAGATAATCCAGAACTCTGGGCACATGTCCTCTACCGTTCCAAACTCCGTGACCCCATCTCCCCATCCTCGCCCAATTCTATTGGCTCCCCATCATTCAGAGGATCCAATTCAAGATCCTGGTCCTCACATATAAAGCCCTCCACAACCTCGTTCCACCTTACATCAGTGACCTTCTAACTCCTTACCAACCTGCCTGCCTCCTCCGCTCAGCAGGCTCTAGCCTGCTCCACATCCCCTGAATCCATCCGCCGCACCACTGGCAGATGAGCCTTTAGCCACTTTGCCCCCAACCTCTGGAACTCCATTCTGCAGTCCCTCCACCTTGCCCCTCTGCTGGCCTCCTTCAAGTCCCGCCTCAAGAATCTCCTCTTCAATGGTCCCTTTGGCAACTCCTCATCCCCCACTTCCCTCCCACCCCTGTCTCAGCTTGGGTCTGACAAAGTGACTATCCAGTGTCTTGGGACGTCCTCCTGACATGAAAGGCGCTATACAATTGTAATTTTGTTGTTGTTGAATCTCTGTTTCTAACCTGCTCTCTGTTGCAGTTTATTCTCTGAGGTGGTGGGAGACATGAGGAGTTGGTAGGAGATGGTAAAAAGCAAAAAGAGATCTGGGTTTTAATTAGGCTTTGAAAGTAAAGAGAAAGGGAGGGAGCGAGACAGAGAGGTTTAGGAAGAGAGTTTCAGAGAGTGGGAGCAAGAGCCTTACATACGGCTAGAAGACGTGCACAGCGCTATATCAAATGCAAGGGTTATTATTATTATTATTATTTACTACTCACTCACTAAAAGATTTGTTTTGAATTTACGGCTATTGATTGAAGCAAGTGCTCTAACCATTGAGCTACAGGAACCCTCGATAATAGATTTTAATAGGGAATTGGACTGGTACTTGAAAAGGAACAATTTGTAGGACTTTGGGGTAAGAGGGGGAGTTAGACTAGTTGGATAGCTCTAGAGCCGGCACATGCACAAATTTGGTTCAATCTGCGCCATAAGGTTTCTGTGCTGTAAGGTTCTTTGTGTTTTTTTTTGCATGGTTCCTCTCAAACTTTCTCAGAAGACACATGATCTCTGAAAGTCTGGTTACAAATTACTGCATACGTGTGAGGCCTGGAAGTATAAATAACCATGGAGTCATATAGCTTAGTGGTTAGAGTGCTTGCCTCGCAAGCAATAGGACCTGGGTTCAATTCCCAGGCAGGATGAAACGTTCGGCAAGTTTCCTTACTCCACGAGCCTCTGTTTAGCTATAAGTAGGAACCTGGTTGTTAGTCGATTGGCCGATCGCTTTTCTGGGAGTGATAATTCGTTAAAAAAAAAGTATATATATATATCTCTATATATCTATATATATATATGTGGTCACTCAATCCACAACTGTTTGGGTGATACTGCTCTATCACTGCTGTATCACTGATACTGCTGTTTGGATATTCGTGTTTCGTTCACCAAATCAATTCCCTTTACAGTATATTCTGTGAAGTGCAAGGACTATTTCTATTATTTCAGCTTCTCTGCCCCCACAGACAGGAACTCGATACCACAGTCCTTCTGCCTCACTTCCTCCCTTAACTCCTTCAAGGCCAATCTCAAGACCCTCCTTCTCTTCAATCATGCCTTCTGTTGCCCTCCCAACTCTCTCCCTCCCTTCCCTCCTACCCCGCCCCTCCCCTCCCCCATGCTCGGGTTCTGATGCCTTAATGTTCAGCGCCTTGGGACGTCCTCCTGATGTAAAAGGTGGTCTATAAATATAATTTTGTTGTTGTTGATATCAACTCACTTCACTTTCTAACCTCATACACAAAAATGTAAGTGTCGATTCCTCTAAGAACAAATTAGATAGATTTCTGTGAGGAAATAATATATAGTTTGGGACAAGACATGTGGAAGACAAACTGGATGAAACTTGGTCTTCTCTCGCCTAGCAAATCCTCCACAATTAACCAGCTCCTCCGTCCATCTGCCATGCCTTTTCTCTCCTCTAATTCTTGCTGTGAGAAGATGCTGGATTTCCTCAAGTCCAAAATCGAGGGAATACATTCAGCTTCTTCTGCCCCCTCAACCATCACTCCTTTCCCATCTCTCTCCCACGCTTTGGAGCTGACCACCTGCTCCCTTGATCCCATCCCTAACTCTCACCATACCTTCCAACTCCACCTCCTCTCCCTTCCTACTCTTCAACACCATCAATCTCTTCCTTTCATCCGGTACCATTCTCACCACCCTAAAAGCAATCAAAATAACCCTCATCCTCAACAAACCTTCCCTGGACGCATCCCTATTCTCCAATTACCGGCTCATCTCCAACCTCCCTTTTCTTTCCAATGTTCTTGAAAGAATCATTGCTTCGTTCTTTCCTTCCTCTCACTCCCTTCATGAGCTTCTTTAATCGTGTTTCCGTGATGCTCGCTGCTTCAACTCTTTGCTGACTTTGAGACTGTCTGTCTTCCACTGCCTGTCTTGTTAGATCCATACTTCTTCAAGTATTTTAGGTTCGGATGTCAATATACCATTCCGGTCAGGAATTGAAACTTTATTCAATAATGTAATAACTGAATAATAAATGCATATACAAACAATAATAATTGTATTTACCAATAGAATCATAGAATCATAGAATTTTACGGCACAAAAGGAGGCCATTCGGCCCATCTAGTCTGTGCTGGCTCTTTGAAAAGAGCGATTCAATCCCACTGCCCTGCCCGCTCCCCATAGCCTAATAGACCCGTTCTCCCTAAATAAAGATCTAATTCCCTTTTAAAAGTTGTTATCGAATCAGCCTCCACCACCTTTTCAGGCAATGCATTCCAGATTTGAACAACTCTCTGAGTGAAAAAATTTCTCCTCAGCTCCCCTCTACTTCGCCTTGAAACTATTTTAAATCTGTGACCACGAGTCACAGATTCACCCACGAGTGGAAATAGTTTTTCTCTATTTGCCCTGTCGAAACCCCTCATGATCTTATAAACCTCTATTAGGTCTCCCCTCAATCTTCTCTGCTCCAGAGAGAATAACCCTAGCCTATCTAGCCTCTCCTCATAGCTGAAGTCCCTCAATCCTGGCACCATCCTAGTAAATCTTCATTGTACCCTTTCCAATGCCTTCACATCCTTTCTGTAGTGTGGTGACCAGAATTGAACACAGTATTCCAGCTGAGGCCTCACCAAAGTCCTATAGAGGTTAGTCAGCACTTCCTGACTTTTGTACTCTATACCCCTATTTATAAAGCCTAGTATCTCATATGCCTTCTTAACAGCCTTGTCTACCTGTCCTGCCACCTTCAACGAGTCACTAACACAAATCCCCAGGTCTCTCTGTTCCTTTACACCATTTAAAATAGTACTATCTAGCCTATATTGCCTCCCTTCATTTCTTCTCCCAAAATGCATCACCTCACACTTCTCTGCATTAAACTTCATCTGCCATGTGTCTGCCCACTTTACCAATTTGTCTATATCCTCTTGCAGATGGCTACTATCCTCCTCACTGTTTACTATTCTCCCTAACTTAGTGTCATCTGCAAACTTGGAAACTGTACTCCGTACACCCAAGTCCAGATCATTGATGTAGATTACAAACAGCAATGGTCCCAAAACTGATCCCTGTGGCACACCACTGCTCACTTCCCTCCAATCTGAAAAACAGCTGCTCACTGCAACTCTCTGCTTTCTGTCTCGCAGCCAGTTGTGGATCCACGCTGCCACTGTCCCTTTTACGCCATGGGCCTTTAATTTCATAATAAGTCTCTCATGTGGCACTTTGTCAAATGCCTTTTGAAAGTCCATGTAAACTACATCAACTGCGCTACCATTATCCACCCATTCCGTTACCTCATCAAAAAATTCTATCAGATTTGTAAGGCAAGATTTGCCTTTAACAAATCCATGTTGACTGTCCTTTATTAGCCTATATCTTTCTAAGTGAAGATCTACCTTGTCCCTGATTATGGACTCTAGAAGTTTGCCCACTACCGACGTTAGACTGACTGGTCTGTAGTTACCAGGCTTGTCCTTCTGCCCCTTTTTATACAAGGGAGTAACATTAGCTATCCTCCAGTCCTCTGGCACGACCCCTGTGTCCAAGGAAGATTGAAAGATCGTGGCCAGAGTCTCTGCTATTTGCTCCCGTGCCTCATTTAGTAACCTAGGGTGCATCCCATCCGGACCAGGTGACTTATCCACCTTGAGCGACGTCAACCTTTTTAGAACTTCCTCTTTGTTTATAATTATTCTATCCATTTCTCCTACCCTCTCCTCTAATACCATGGCATTGGCTGTATCCTTTCCTTTTGTGAAGACAGAGGCGAAGTACTCATTCAGTACATTAGCCATGCCCTCTGCCTCCACAATGAGATTTCCTCCTAGGTCCCTAATTGGCCCCACCCTATCCTTGACCAACCTTTTACTCTTAATATGTTGGTAAAAAACCTTAGGGTTCCCCTTAATCTTACTCGCTAATTGTTTTTCATGCAGTCTCCTTGCCCCTCTAACTTCCTTTTTTAGTTCTATCCTACACTTCCTATATTCTGCTTTGTTCCCTTCTGAATTTCGAGCCTGACACTTATCATAAGCCTCTTTTTTTTGTTTTATTTTGGCCCCGATTTCCTTAGTCATCCAGGGAGGTTTGGATGCCTTACATTTCACCTTTGTGGGGATGCTTTTGACCTGTGCCTGAACTATCTCCTCTTTGAACGCTGCCCACTGCTCGTTAGTTGTCTTACCTGCCAATTTTTCTTTCCAATCCACCTTGGCTAGGTCCCACCTCAACTCATTGAAATTAGCCCTTTTCCAGTTGAGTGTCCTCACCTGTGATCGTTCCTTATCCCTTTCCATAATTATTCTGAATCTAACGATATTGTGTTCACTATTCCCTAGATGCTCACCTACAGAAACCTGTTGAACTTGCCCTACCTCATTTCCCAAAACTAGATGCAGCAATGCTTCTTTCCTCGTTGGACTGGAAACATACTGATCAAGAAAGTTGTCCTGCACACACTTCAGGAATTCTTCTCCCTCCTTGCCCTTTACTCTACTGTTCTGCCAGTCTATGTTGGGATAGTTGAAGTCACCCATTATCACTACTCTATTAGCTCTGCATTTCTCCGTGATACGCTTGCAGATCTGCTTGTCTATCTCCTCCCCACTATTTGGTGGTCTATAGTATACCCCTAACAGTGTAACTGCACCTTTTTTATTCCTCATTTCTAACCAGATAGATTCAGTTTTTAGTCCTTCTTCCACCTCGTTCCTTTCTAAGGCAGTCACTGAGTCCTTAACTAAAATTGCCACCCCGCCCCCTTTTCTCCCTTCTCTATCCCTCTTGAATACATTATAACCAGGAATGTTCAACTCCCATTCCTGCCCATGCTGGAGCCAAGTCTCTGTTACTGCTATAACATCATATCGCCTCGCAGCAACCTGAGCCTGCAGCTCACCAATTTTATTTCTCAAACTTCGTGCATTTACATACATGCACTCTAAGGCACAAATTACTTCCTCTGCACTTTTCTCCCGTCTTACCCTTACCCCTGTCCTCTTTATTACCCCTCCCGTATTTGAACTACTGATCAGTTTCCCACCCTCACCCCCCGGGATTAGTTTAAAGCCCCCCGGGATTAGTTTAAATTAGTTTAAATAATAAGCAAAATAATAATTGCATATATTGATAATAGTAATAGTAATTGTATATACCGATAATAACAGAAGAATACTACCGAATGGTCGTTTTCTCTTGTCTACCCTTGGGCCTGTTCTGGAGGTGCATCTAACTCACTCCTTCTATCTTTCCTTCTCCAACTGACCCGTCTCTGCTGTAAAACAGAACAACTGGAACCATGACCCGTTCCAGTAGTTCTGGACAACAGTGGTAGGCTAGAGTTCTCGGTTTACCCTGAGACACTCCCCGACTGTTGTAATGAGCCATTCTTTCACTCGTGTCTTTATATTTCTCCACCAGCATCATCATAACTACCTCAGCCAGTTGATCACTTGGACATTGTCCAGAAGCGATGTCAAAATCAGACTATCTAAAGGCCAGGTTTGCAGGGAGTTGTTATTCAAGTCCTCCCTTTATCTTATCCACGTGGCCTCCCTTGTTTTCACAGACCTTGAGAATTTGGCAATTTCCCAAAAGCTGTATCTAGTTATACCTTCTTTCTAGCCTGAAGCCCCCCCTACAATATTTATTCTGTACGTATTAGTTCTGATTAATCATTGGCCTGGTGCCAGGCTAGCTAGTATTGATAGGGTCTTTTTCTTTTATCCTACCTCATGTATGAATCGAACCTTTACTCCCTTTTGCTCAAGGTTGCTGATCATGCCTGTGTTGTGGATAGATTGTTTCAATTGGTGCCTGATTGGAACTAACTATAATTAATTTTTAATAACTCCATATCCCAACAGTCTTCTCACCTCAACCTTCAAGGTTCTGTCCTTGACCGGTTCAGGTGCTACTCTCACACCGTCTCCACTTTGTCTCTGCCAACGGTTTCTCTTCCAGCCCCTGCACTGTCTCATGCTGTGTTGCTCAGGGCTCTGTCCTCAACCTCTACATGCTGCCCCTTGGTAGCATAATCTGCAGACATGGGGTAAATTTCCACACGTGGAGCTTCTGCAGCTCAGTGGTTAGAGCACTCACCTTACACGAGTGAGACCTACGTTTGAATCCAGGCTGATCAGGGCAAAACCTTGGGCAACTTTCCTTATTCCACACAGCTAATATTAATCTGTCCACAATAATAACACAATAATAAACACAATAATAAAAATTGGTCATTTTCAATTCCACGACTCTTTGTGGGACACTGCTCTGCGCAATTGGCTGCCTCGTTTCGCCTACAAATATACAGTCAATTTACTTTACAGTATATTCTGTGAAATGCTTTTAGACGTCAATAAGATGTGAAAGATTATTATTAGATATATTATAAATTTGCAGATGATACCCAACTCTATCTTTCTGCCTCCACCGTCAATTCCAGGAATACTGGTGTCCTGACGGACTGCTTGTCAGACATCAAGTCCTGGATGAGAGTCCTGGATTAATGGGAAAATATTAACATGGATAGAAGAGTGGCTATCGGGTAGAAAGCAGAGAGTAGCGATAAATGGATCATTCTCGAATTGGCAGGATGTAACTAGTGGAGTGCCACAAGGATCAATGCTTGGGCCTCAGCTATTTACTATTTACATCAATGATCTAGATGAGAACATTGAATGTAACGTGTCTAAATTCGCGGATGACACTAAACTAGGTAGCAGAGTGAGCTCTGAGGATGATGCAAAAAGATTGCAACAAGATATAGATAGGTTAGGGGAGTGGGCAAGTAGGTGGCAGATGGAATTCAATGTTAGCAAGTGTGAAATTATTCACCTAGGTAGCAAGAATAAAAGAATAGATTATTTTCTAGAGGGGGAGAAGTTGGATAGTGTTAGTATGTAAAGGGATTTGGGAGTCCTTGTACACCAGTCCCAAAAAGTTAGTTTGCAGGTGCAGCAAGCAACTAAGAAGGTGAACGGCATGCTAGCATTCATTTCAAAAGGTTTAGAGTACAAGAGTAGGGAAGTCTTGCTGCAACTGTATAGGGCTCTGGTGAGACCGCACCTAGAGTATTGTGTGCAGCTTTGGTCTCCTTATTTAAAAAAGGACATACTTGCCTTAGAGGGGGTGCAGCGTAGATTCACTAGGTTAGTTCCTGGGATGAGGGGACTGACTTATGAGGATAGGTTGAATAAACTAGGGCTGTGTTCTCTGGAGTACAGAAGAATTAGGAGGGATCTTATTGAAACATATAAGATTCTTAAAGAGCTGGATAAAGTAGACACTGAGGGACTGTTTCCCTTGGTAGGAGAATCTATAACCAGGGGTCACAGTCTTAAAATTAACGGTCAGCCTTTCAGAACAGAGTTGAGGAAGCATTTCTTCACTCAGAGGGTAGTGAATTTATGGAATTCACTACCCCAGAAGGCTGTAGATGCTCAGTCCTTGAACATTTTCAAGGCTGAGACTGATCGATTTCTGAAAAATAGAGGGATCAGGGGATATGGGGATAGGGCAGGTAATCAAAGTTAGGTGAGAAGATCAGCTATGATCTTATTGAATGGCGGAGCAGGCTCGAAGGGCCGAATGGCCTACTCCTGCTCCTAATTCTTATGTTCTTATATTCTGACAACTTTCCACAGCTGAAGGTCAGCAATACCAAGGCCCTCTTGATTGGCTTGTGCCAGCACCTCCGCACCTCAGGCACTGGCAGTATCAGCATCCATGGATGCACACTCCACCTCACCAAACCAGTCAGGAACCTAGGTGTCTTGTTTGCCCCTGAACTGTCCTTTCTCCCCCATATCCATGCCATGACCAGCACTGCCTTCCACAATCTCTGCAACAATGCCCGTCTCTGCCACTGCCTCACCCCTCAGGTCGCTGAAACTCTTACACATGTGCTTGTCACCTCAAGGCTCGAATACGGCAATTCCCTCCTTGTCGGCCTCCCCAACTCTTCCCTCCACAAGCAACAGATCATCGAAAACTCTGCACTTTGTGTCCTCTCCTGCATCCAGTTCCTTGACCCAATCACCCCACCCTCACTTGTCTCCACTAGCTCCCCATCCCTCAGATGATAGAATTCAAGATCCTTATCCTCACTTTCAAAGCCCTCCATACCTTATCCCCTACTAACTCTCGAACCTGCTGACCCCTATTGACCTATCTGTTCCCTCCATTCAGCAGGCTCTGGCCTACTCCACATCTCCTACCCGACCTGCCCTACCAGCGGTGGCCAGGCTTTCAGCCTCTTTGTCCCCACAATTTGGAACTCCATCCCATAATTCCTCCCTTGCCTCCTTCAAGACTGGTCTCAAGACTTTCCTGTTTGACCATACCTTCAGCTGCCATCCTGCCTCTATGCCCTCCCTCATTTCAACCCTGCCCGCATCCCCCCAAGCCCCAGCCCCCACCCCATGCTTGGCTCCTGACCCCTGACTGTTCAATACCTTGGGAAGTCCTCTCAACATGAAAGACGCTCTACAAATGTAATTTTGTTGTTATGTTCTTATATAAGATTCATAATTTAATGCTTATTACATGATCTCCCAGAAATTTGTATTGGGTCCATGGGTTTCCACAATCCAACCTTTGGGTAGGGAGTACAGTATTGTTTATACAAATTTGCCACCAAGACTAGCCTTGAACATAGGATGACAAGAGCAGGAAAATGCAAAAGGGTAAAAATATGAGTACTTAAATGAATAAATATATGATGAATGCAGTTCAATGCAGCACAGCAAAATGATAATGTTTGAACATGTAACTGATAAAAGAGGAAGTGTGTAAAGTGGGGAGGCACTGAACATAGCCGTTGAATGGAGGGATCTCATAGGATCTCACGAACACAAGTATTTAAAACCTGGTTCACATATGGAGAAAGCAATTAAAATAATGATGAAAATAATAATAATAACAACAACCGCAAAATTACATCTGTAGAGCGCCTTTCATGTCAGCTGGATGTTCCAAGGCGCTGGACCGTCAGTGTTTCAGACCTGAGCTGGGGTCGGGATCGGGGAAGGTGGATGGAAGGAAAGGGAAGGGGGTTGACCGATAGCACAGTCATAGAGAAGGGTCTTGAGGTGGGATTTGAAGGAGGGTAAGGAAGGGTTGGATTGCGGATGGAATTCCAAAGGGAAATAATAATAATCTTGCATTTCATATGTTGTTGCAACATCTCAAAGTGCTTCACGGAATATACTGTACTCTAAAGTGAATTGACTGTGTATTTTGTGGGTGAAACTGACAGCCAATTGCACACAGCAGCGTACCACAAACAGTCATGGATTGAGTGACCACGTATTTTTTTGAGGGATTATTACCCTCAGTTACCAGTCTACCAATCGACAAATAACCAGGTTCCTACTTACTGTTAGATAAACCAAGGCATGTGGAGTAAGAAAACTTGCCTTAAGATTACGACCTACTAGGAATCGAACCTGAGTCCTCTTGTTTGTGAGGAGCGTGCTTACGAGAGCTATAGAACATAATGGAAGTTGCAGATGTATAGAGCACTTGGCAAGTGCAGATCTCGTATGGAGGTGCGTGTTCTGTTTCATCCTCCTTGTCTGAGGAAGGATATCATAGAATCATAGAATCATAGAATTTTACGGCACAAAAGGAGGCCATTCGGCCCATCTAGTCTGTGCCGGCTCTTTGAAAAGAGCGATTCAATCCCACTGCCCTGCCCGCTCCCCATAGCCTAATAGACCCGTTCTCCCTAAATAAAGATCTAATTCCCTTTTAAAAGTTGTTATCGAATCAGCCTCCACCACCTTTTCAGGCAATGCATTCCAGATTCGAACAACTCGCTGAGTGAAAAAATTTCTCCTCAGCTCCCCTCTACTTCGCCTTGAAACTATTTTAAATCTGTGACCACGAGTCACAGATTCACCCACGAGTGGAAATAGTTTTTCTCTATTTGCCCTGTCGAAACCCCTCATGATCTTATAAACCTCAATTAGGTCTCCCCTCAATCTTCTCTGCTCCAGAGAGAATAACCCTAGCCTATCTAGCCTCTCCTCATAGCTGAAGTCCCTCAATCCTGGCACCATCCTAGTAAATCTTCGTTGTACCCTTTCCAATGCCTTCACATCCTTTCTGTAGTGTGGTGACCAGAATTGAACACAGTATTCCAGCTGAGGCCTCACCAAAGTCCTATAGAGGTTAGTCAGCACTTCCTGACTTTTGTACTCTATACCCCTATTTATAAAGCCTAGTATCCCATATGCCTTCTTAACAGCCTTGTCTACCTGTCCTGCCACCTTCAACGAGTCACTAACACAAATCCCCAGGTCTCTCTGTTCCTTTACACCATTTAAAATTGTACTATCTAGCCTATATTGCCTCCCTTCATTTCTTCTCCCAAAATGCATCACCTCACACTTCTCTGCATTAAACTTCATCTGCCATGTGTCTGCCCACTTTACCAATTTGTCTATATCCTCTTGCAGATGGCTACTATCCTCCTCACTGTTTACTATTCTCCCTAACTTAGTGTCATCTGCAAACTTGGAAACTGTACTCCGTACACCCAAGTCCAGATCATTGATGTAGATTACAAACAGCAATGGTCCCAAAACCGATCCCTGTGGCACACCACTGCTCACTTCCCTCCAATCTGAAAAACAGCCGCTCACTACAACTCTCTGCTTTCTGTCTCGCAGCCAGTTGTGGATCCACGCTGCCACTGTCCCTTTTACGCCATGGGCCTTTAATTTCATAATAAGTCTCTCATGTGGCACTTTGTCAAATGCCTTTTGAAAGTCCATGTAAACTACATCAACTGCGCTACCATTATCCACCCATTCCGTTACCTCATCAAAAAATTCTATCAGATTTGTAAGGCAAGATTTGCCTTTAACAAATCCATGTTGACTGTCCTTTATTAGCCTATATCTTTCTAAGTGAAGATCTACCTTGTCCCTGATTATGGACTCTAGAAGTTTGCCCACTACCGACGTTAGACTGACTGGTCTGTAGTTACCAGGCTTGTCCTTCTGCCCCTTTTTATACAAGGGAGTAACATTAGCTATCCTCCAGTCCTCTGGCACGACCCCTGTGTCCAAGGAAGATTGAAAGATCGTGGCCAGAGTCCCTGCTATTTTGCTCTCGTGCCTCACTTAGTAACCTAGGGTGCATCCCATCCGGACCAGGTGACTTATATTAGCCTTACAGAAAATTCAGTGACGATCCATCAGATTGCTCCTGCACCTGGGACTTAATGTCCGTGTCTGGCACCTCTCTACTTCTCCAACCAGCTCAAATCCACTATTGTGTCTGCTCCTTCAGCTCAGCTGGTTTAGAGTTTCTGTAATTTACTCAAGCCCTCCGCTCCACTGTTGGCGGCTATGCTTTCAATCACTGTCTCCCTGCTTTGAGCCCTCTTTGTCCATCTTCAGATCGCACTCAAAGACTTTCCTCCTCAACATGTCTGCAGTCATCTTCCTTTTCTCCCCAGCTCAGCTTTAAGCTCCACCTCTGTTAAACGCTCCTAGATGCTGCCTCATGTGAAGGGAGCTATATAAATGCATGTTGTTAATAATAAAAATGAACCTTACATTTGACATAGCCCCTTATCATGTCATTGAAATTTTTCTAAATCACTTCACAGAATAAACAGTACTTTAAAGTGCATTGACTGTAAATTTTGTTGTATATTTTGTTGTTGTTATTGTATGGTGTGAAGTTTTGTAACATGGGTTACAACATTGGACCACAGGATGTTCGGGATCTGATTGAGTGTTCCAAATAATGAGTAGTAAATAGGGAAAGCTCTCCAGCTAATTCAAAACTGTGCCGCCAGCAAATTACCCGCACCAAGCTTTGCTCCCCCATTACCCCAGTCCTTGTCAGACTTCACTGGCTCCCTATCCCTGAGAGGATCGACTTAAAGATCCTCACCCTTGTTTTCAAGTCCCTCACTCCTCTGCACCCCCCTACCTCTCTGACCTCCTCTCTCCTCAAACCAGCACCTGCTGCCTTCGCTCCTCTGGGTCTGGCCTCCTCCATGTCCCCGAATCCTCCGCTCCACCCTCGGCAGCTGTGCCTTCAGCCAACACGCCCCAAGGCTCTGGAACTCCTTTCCTCACTCCCTTCGCCTCGCCCCCTCTCTTCCCAGTTTCAGGTCACAGTTAAAGACCTTTCGGTTCGACTGTGCCTTTGGTCAACTTTCTACCCCTGGCTCGGTCCCAGGATCCGCTATTATGAAGCGCTCTGAGATGCTGTCCGGCATGGAGGGCACTATATAAATCAAACTTGTTGTTGTTGTTGCACTCTTCACATGTGGAATCCAGGACAAAAGAATAGAACTTTACATTAGGATCTCAGGCAATGCAAGTTGAGGTCATAAAATAAATCTTTATTCAGTGCAAAGGTGCAGGAGAATATGGAATGAACTGCCTTTAGGAAGTTGTGGTGCAGATTCAATTGAGATATTCAGAAGAGCGATAGATTGATACTTTTTGAATAAGGATATGGATAAATCCACTATTGTTTGTAGGACACTATGCAATTGGTTATCAGAATAGCCATAAAATTTAAATTGATATAGTGCATTATCGCGTTTTTGTGAAGCATCTCAAAGTGCTTCACAGAATATTCTAAAAAGTGTAGTGACTGTTTATTTTGTGGGCCAAACCACCGACAGAGAGTAGCCAGACCTGTGTCACTCCCACATGAGTGAAACCTGTGAGTGAGGTTTCTGCCTTTGCCTTTCTCTGTTCAGAAGCGATTCCCACGGAGGCGGAGGCTGGGGTGTGGAAACAGGTGATGGTGGTGTTGGAGGAGGCGCATTCTGTGCTGGAGGAGCTACAGGCATATAGTGGGGCCGGGTCAGCCATCAGACAGGTAGCGCTCACCCCCACCCCCACCCCACATACACACACAACTCTACATCAGGACTGCCTGTTACACTGCAATTTCAAATCCCTCTGTGCCATCACTCTCCCTGTGTGGTCACTTATCTTTACCTATGCGTCATTCTCACTGTGTTTCTCACTCTCACTGTGTGTCTCACTCTCAATGTGTTTCTCACTCTCACTGTGTGTCTCACTGTGTGTCACTGAATCTCTAGGCCATACAGAACCCAAGCGATGAACAGCATCAGGACGATGCCTGGAACACTGTGCGCCCATTAGTTGGGAAACTCAAAAAGTTCTACCAGTTCTCCTTAAGGCTTGGTGAGTTCAACTGTGATATTGAGTGAAAGGGGAGAGTGAGAGAGAGTGTGTGTGGAACAGTGCTAGATTATGCCATAGAGAGAGGAAATGGTACAGACAATGTAATTATCTATACAGATGTCTGAACAACTGTGATACTAATAATAATATAATCATTGTATTTGATATATCGCTTTTCATGTCTTCTAAACGCCTCAAAGTGTTTCACAGAATATACTGTAAAGTGAATTGACTGAATATTTGTGGACATAACAGTGCCATCAAATGAGCCCAGCAGTGATAAGAACAACAGTGATAAGGCACTATATCAAATGCAAGGATGACTATAAGGATGACTATTAGTGGGTAGGTATGACACCTTCACTGATTCTCCTCTACAGAGAAAGCCTTGCGGAGTCTCCTGGAGGCACTAACCTGCCCTCCATACAGCCCCACTCAGCACCTGGAGCGAGAGCAAGCGCTGGCCAAACAGTTTGCAGAGATTCTACACTTCACCCTCAGCTTCGATGAGCTCAAGGTATTTGAGCCAACAACTTGCATTTATACAGCACCCCTCACACAGGTTAGAGTCCCACAGCTGGGGCTACACACAAATATACACAGACACACATACACACCTGCACACAAAGACATGCATAGACCTGCACACAAGGGTATACACAAAGACACCAAAGTGAGCATGCCATATTGTGGTGTACGTGGATGTGCAAACACATTCTGACACCCCAATTGAAGTGCACACTCACATGGACCTACAGATGCATCAATTGCACATTGACTACAGACACAAATACATGAACAGACAAACATAAATACTGGAAACATTTAGTGTACAATTACCGCACTGCCAGCGACTATATTCATTGAAATAAACTATTAATGGACCAGAACTGTATACGTGGACAGAACATCTTTTTTTTTTGTCTGCTAAGAATCTCCCTGCTTGTCGGCCTCCCCAACTCCTCCCTCCACAAGCTGCAGATCATCCAGAACTCTGTAACCCGTGTCCTCTTCGGCACCAGGTTTTGCGACCTTATCACCTCTAACCTTCCCGAACTCCACTGGCTTCACAATTACACAGAAGATATAGTTCAAGATCCTGGCCCTCGACTTCATAGGCCTCCATGCCTCGCTCCTCCCAAACTCTGTGACCTCATAATCCCTTACCAACCTATCTGTTTCTTCCGCACAGCAGGCTATGGCGTGCTTCATGAATCCCCCACTTGTCTACCCCACCTTTGGTGGGCAGACTTTCGGTCTCTCTGCCCCCACCATCTGGAACGCCATCCCACAGTCCCTCTACCTCACCCTCTCCCTTGCTACGTTCAGGACCAATCTCGAGATCTTCTTTTTCGACCGTGCCTTTTGTAACCCACTTGGCACTGCCCTTCCTGCCCTCCATACTTGCTGATCACAATCACCAGCTCGGGCAGAGATTCCTGACTGTCCAGCGCCTTGGAAGGTCCTCCTGACGTGAAAGGGGCTACGCAAATGTAATTTGGTCTTGTTGATGTTGGCACATGCGTTGGGGGCAGGTTGGCAAGAGGTGACATTTTGGGCCACCAGAGTGTGCTGGAGTTTAATCACCACTGTCTGGCCAAACTGCTTCTCCAGTTGTCACCACTCGGGCTTGGCTTGCAGCTGAGTGGGAAGAATCCCTTGTTCTCCAGGTCCTGCACAAGACCTGATCCTTCATTAGCCACTGCTCTGGCGTAGTGCGGACCTTCCTGGTTCAGCGGCCAAAACACTCCAACCCCCGGAGCATTGACTCAACTCCAATATTTTGTTGCCAAGCACGTCACACTTGCTACATACAGTTCAGCTCCAAATACAATTTCCCCCCCTCCCCCACTCCCTCTACCCCACCCAGGAGAATAGTCAAACACACTTCCTGAATGTGATTGGGTGACACGAGGTTCTGCTTCTGACGCAATGACAGAATTGGTAAATGACCCACAGTCACAATGAACATCCCCAGAAACAAAAACTACACTCGCAGCTCAAAGCTTCTCTAATAAACCCTAACCTCTGGTTCCTACAGATGACAAACCCCGCCATTCAAAATGACTTCAGTTACTACAGAAGAACCGCCAGCCGCAAGCGCATTGGCAAAGAGCAGGTCAGCACATCTGTCTCCATCTGTATCCCTCACTTAGAGCATCCTCAAGATATCTCACACAAACACCACACACACAGAAAAACCACACACGCAGACACCTCACACACACAGACACACAGACACCTCACACACACACACACACAGACACCTCACACACACACACACACAGACACCTCACACACACACGCAGACACCTCACACACACACGCACACACAGACACCTCACACACACACACACGCAGACACCTCACACACACACACACGCAGACACCTCACACAAACACCACACACACAGAAAAACCGCACACGCAGACACCTCACACACACACACGCAGACACCTCACACACACACACACACGCAGACACCTCACACAGACACCATACACACACACAGACACCTCACACACACACACCACACACCACACACCTCACACACACACACGCAGACACCACACACAGACATCACACCAAAAGACACCACACACACAGAAACAGCTCACACACACAGACACACACAGAGAGGCAGCTCACATTTGATATAGCGCTTTGCACTCTTCTAGATGTCTCAAAAGTGAATTGACTGTATATTTTGTGGGCGAAACAGTGTAATGTATATTTTGCGGGTGAACCTCATTGGCACACAGCAATGTCCCACAAATATTCATGAAGGGAACAACCCGTTTTATTTGATCTGATGTGGGGTTTGGACCCATATCTGGACAAATCAAGTGCTACCAACTGAGCCAAATTAATACATGAAATCTTATCCAAAGATACTGTACCTACCATGGGGATATCTCACCCCAGAAACATCGCATTCTCTATACATTTCACAGATCTTACCCCAGGGTTACATCACCAATAAACCCAGAGACACCTCATCAGATAGACCCCTCACCCGCTTACCTCCAACCCAGCAATACCTCATTCACTACACCCCAGGTACAGCTCATTCTATGCATGTGATGGGGACGAGATAATATTGTTGTGTTAGCAGTTTCCAAAGCTTGACCTGCTCTGGCGTGAGATGATCTTCAGATGTGTATAATTTTCTATCAATTACAGCTGGGAATCTGAGATGCAAGCGTTCACCTCTGACAAGCTGCGGCATGGGAGAGGAAATGGACAGACAATCAGGCTGATTGTTCCGTCCCAATCTCATCTCTTGTCTCTTGCAGTTAGTTGTTGACAACGATATGACCAGTGAGATGGCCAACCGCATGTCGCTGTTTTACGCTGAGCCCACGCCTATGCTGAAAACTCTGAGCGATGCCACCACTCGATTTGTCTCCGAGGTACGTCCTTGACACACAGACGGTTTACACACATAGTAGAACAGGCTCGCTACATACTATGTGCTGGCTGTGTGTGTTTTATGCTGTTTATATTGAGATTGTTGGTGTTGTATGCAATGTGAGTATCGTGGTGCTGCATGTGTTGGGGGGGTGTTGTGTGGTGTGGTATGTGTTGGGGAGTTTGTGGTGAATTTGCTACCTCCTTCAAGACCAGTCTCAAGACCCTCCTCTTCGACCGTGCCTTCAGTCACTGTCCTACCTCTTTGCACCCTCCCCCTCCCCCGCCGCCATTCATGCTAGGGTCCTGACCCCTGACTGCTCAGCGCCCTGGGACGTCCTCCCAACACAAAAGGTTCTCTGCAAATGTAATATTGCTGTTGTTGTTTCGTGTCTAATGCTGTGTTTGTTTTTTCTCTACTTTCAGAACAAGGCACTCCCCATCGAGGACACCACTGACTGTCTGAGCACAATGGCGTGCGTGTGCAAGATCATGCTGGACACTCCGTGAGTGTTGGGATAAAAATCATTCATGTGTTTGATACACTTTGCTTCTGTGATGGGAGAACATGTAGTGGGGATGCTGGAACGATAATAATAACCCTCACATTTTTGATACAGCACCTTATCATGTTGTTAAGACTGGTTCCAGCCTCCTGCATGTCCCTCGTGCCCTCTGTTCCATCATTCTCAAGACCCTCCTCTTTGACCAGCCTCCTATCCTCCCTTTCCCCAAACATCACCCCTCCCACCACCGCTCCAGTCCAAATCCCTGACTATCCAGTGCCTTGGGACATCCTCTCGATGTGAAAGACACTATACAAATGTAACTGGGTTAAATTTAAACTAAATGTATTGTGTTGGTGACTATGCTTTTAGCCACTAAGCCTCAAAACTCTGGAACACCCTCCCTCTAACCCTCCGCCTCACCACTTCCTTCCCCAATTTTGGGTCTGAAGACCTTCCTATCCAACCATGCTTACAGTCACCTGCCCCTCCCTCAAGCTCGGAGTCGTACTCTGTGGAACACTACCCTGCATGACGGCTGCTTTATAAATGCAAGTTGTTGTTGAAACGTCTCAGTAAAATGGATTGACTGTGTGTTTTGTGGGTGAGATGATTGGACCAAAATGGGTTGAACTTCCTTCATCCAAACCTTTTATGAACTTTTATGTGACATTAGATATAATGCAGAATTGCTGTTCCAGCCAAGCAGGGAGTGCAGGTGGACAAGTAATGTTCAGCAAAACTGCGCTCGGGGCACTCAGCAAAGGCCGGTGGAAATTGTTTGTAAACAGCCAGGAAATACCAAACACAGCCAGCGGGGAATCTCAATCCCTGACATTATGGCAGGTAATACCTGGCCCAGGTGTGCAGGGAATAGTTACCCACAGCTGGGAAGGAAGTTCATGGACAGCGGGAGAACAATATTTGGCAGATTTGGGCAGGGAATACTTAACTGGGACTTATGTGGAGTCACAAGCAAGAGGACCCAAGTCTGATTTCCGGGGCAGCGCAAAGCCCTTCGCAAGTTCCCTTACTCCACACGCCTGATTACCCAGCAGTGAGTCGGACCCGGTCATTAGTCGATTGGTGGATCGCTTTCCCTGGATAATAAAATAAATAATTTGGGCACTCAATCCATGACTGTTCGTGGTACACTGCTTTATGCAATTGGCTGTAGCTTTTCGGCCACAAAATATCCTGTCAGCTCACTTCACAGTATATTCTGTAAAATGCTTTGAGAATGCTCAGTAGAATGATAAGGCGCTATATCAAATGCAAGGATTATTATTGTTATCCCAGCGAGTCAGGAAATACTCAGTAAAGCGAGCTGCACAACCCAGTGGTGGGAGATCCTTGGGACAGTTGCTGACACTTGTCTCTTGTCTTGCAGAGAGTACAGAAGCAGATTCGCCAGCACAGAGGCACTCCTGTTCTGTATGAGAGTCATGGTTGGCGTCATCATTCTCTACGATCACGTGCATCCAATTGGGGCCTTTGCCAAGACATCAAAGATTGATGTAAGTTTTGTGTACGCTGACCACCTACATAAGCAGCATTCCATGCAGCAGTATCTGATATAATCAGTTGTGTCTGATTGTAAGTAGCTTATGCACTATGATCTACAATGTGGCTGTATTAATATGCTCTGTATGACTACTTCTCTGTGCTATGTGACAGTTGACTTCTTCACGTTTGCTTATTGTGTTACAGATGAAGGGCTGTATTAAGGTGCTCAAAGACCAGCCTCCAAACAGCGTGGACGGACTTCTCAACGCACTAAGGTGCTACTTTTCTCCTCTTACAACTATTACATCTTCCTTGGAAATAGTGTGTGGTGTGGGAGTTGGGGGTGAATATTGTTTGTCAAAGGGATAAGTATGATGCAGCATTGATAGCATCAGAAGTCTTGAAAGCTGTGTATTTGTAGACGGAAACAGAAGCCAATCTGCCCATAGTAATATCTCACAAATAGCTAGTTAGTTAGAGGAACATCGGTTAGGAGCCTGGGAGAAGCTCCCTCTTTTATCTGATTAGGGACATGCATCCTTTGATATCCACCTGAGTGAGCAGGGAGGACTTTTATTTAACTTTTTATCAACTCCAACGATCCAGCTGTCCTTTTATACAGTCAAAACCATGAACTCGAGATCTTTGATGTGGGGATTGAAAGGAGAACATTCTGATCTTTTGAGAATGAGATGAGAGGTCTCTGGGACATCAGGTTCATTATCTTTTGCATGGAGACTCCCCATCATTTTAGTCTCATTTATCTCCAATCCCCCTTCTCCTGCCCAGTGTTGTATATTCAAGCCTGTCCTCTGCCCACCCCAACCAACGCACGTCATCCAAGACAGAGCAACTCTCCACTTTCCAACCTTGTGATGACAGCAAAACATATTGGTGGCCCGGCCAGACTGACAGTGGTTCAGGGATTTCTAATATATATATATTCTTTGCATTTAATATCATTTTTTTCTCTTCTAAGCTATTCATTTCTAATCCCAATTCTTCTTCCCATTTATTCTTGAATACTTCCTCTGCATATCCTTCTCCAATTTTTAAAAATCCCCCAATCACACCTAGATTCACTGCCATATGGCATGTCATTCCATATCCTGATGACCATATTGATTCTGGTTGGAGGAAGGGGTTTAGGGTAGGGCTGTGGTTAGTGTCTGGGCTAAGGGCTGAAGTTGGGTCTTGTGGCCTCACTTCCCTTCCTCCTTCAAGACCAATCTCAACCTTGTCTTCACTCACCCTCCTGATCTGAACCCTCAGCTCAGGTCCAAAACCCCAACTGCCCAACGCCTTGGGACATCTTCCCAATGTGAAACACATTAATCAAATGTAATTTGTTGCTGTTGATGTGGCCAGGCAAGAGCCAGCAGATGGCAGAGTGAATTGACATCTCTCCTTTGTTGCAGATACACCACCCGACATCTCAATGACGACACCACTTCGAAGCAGCTGCGTGCTCTACTGCAGTGAGGCACTGCCTGGAGGAGACTCGGAGGTCTCGCCCATCCCAACAAACTCAAATTGAATTATTTTCCATGTTAATAATCAATATGATATTGATTCCAGTCCATACATTTTGTTTTTTAAAAAAATAATTTTCAATTGTTAAAAAAAAACTGGCTCTATGTAGTGGTACATTTTGTTTCTTCCAATGGCTTTTCATCAAAGCCCCGCACAGTTTCCCACGGCGTCCCTCAGGGCTCTGTCCTCGGTCCCCTTCTTTTTACCCTTTACATGCTCCCCCTGGGCGACGTCATCTGCAGACATGGGGTAAATTTCTACATGTATGCGGATGACACCCAGTTGTACCTTTCTGCCTCATCCCTCAACCCCCAGACGATCGATGTTCTGACAGCATGTCTGTCCGACATCGAATCGTGGACGAGGGACAACTTTTTGCAATTGAACGTGAGTAAGACCGAGGCCCTCCTGATTGGCTCCAGCCAGTGCCTCCGCACATTGGGCGCTGCCAGCCTCAACATCCAAGGCTGCACTCTCCACCTCACAAAGCCAGTCAGGAACCTCGGCATCATGTTCGATCAAAAACTTTCCTTCCTCCCCCACATCCGCGCCTTGACCGGCACCGCCTATTTCCATCTGCGCAACATTGCCAGGCTCCACAACTATCTTACCCCCCGCGCTGCCGAAACACTCGTGCACGCGTACATCACCTCACGGCTGGATTACGGAAACTCTCTCCTAGTCGGCCTCCCCAGTTCCTCCAATCATAGGCTGCAGGCCATCCAAAACTCTGCAGCCCGTGTACTATCCCGCACCCGCCTCCGTGACCACATAACCCCCACCCTCGCCCGTCTCCACTGGCTCCCCATCCTCCAGAGGATCGAATTTAAGATCCTCGTCCTCACCTACAAGGCCTTACACGGCCTTGCCCCATCCTACCTAACCGATCTACTCTCCCCATACATGCCCACTCGGACCCTCCGTTCAACAGGACTTGGCCTGCTCCAAGCCCCCCGCCCGAACCGCCCCACCATCGGAGGCTGGGCCTTCAGTTTCTCCGCTCCCACCTTATGGAATGCCATCCCTCAATCCCTCCGTTTCGCCTCTTCCCTTTCCTCTTTCAAGGCCGATTTGAAGACTTTCCTCTTCGATCGTGCCTTTTGTTCCACCCCGAACTCTTTTACCTCCCCTTCGTGTTTCACCCCTTCCCAAACACTCCCCTCCCAGCTCGGGTCACACGCCTCTTGTTTAGCGCCTTGGGACGTCCTCCCGACGTGAAAGGCGCGATATAAATGTAAATTGTTGTTGTTGTTGGTAGATTTTCCTGAAACTACAGCACTCACACTGCCCATCCTGACATGAATAGAACCATAGAAGTGTATAACACAGTAGGCCATTTGGTCAATTTTTGTTGGCAGTGTTTCTTTTTCTATCTATCCCTCCTCTTCAACCATGCCTTATGTCACCCTCCTTCCCTCCACTCCTGATCCCAACCCTCAGTTCGGATCCAAATCCCTGACTGCCCAGCACCTCCTTCTGACATGAAAAGCGTATATGCACTTGTAATTTGTTGTTGTCTAATTTTCTTTTAAATGCTTACAATTATCTCTACTCTCATCATCACCGCTGACAAATCATTCCACAACCTGGCAACCCTCATAGCAGGATTTCTGCTTCTAATCCTCATCCTTTAATCATACTTCCAGCAATAATGTAAAGATATCTCAGTTTACTTGCTCGTTTTCACTGCTTTACTTCCCCACCTCCAACAATTTGATGCAAATTCTATAATTTTTTTTCTACAATCTGCACACTCATCACCCCAGTTGCCCCCAGTCTCCACGCTCATCACCCCACTTTGCCTCCCAGCAGATAATAATGAGATCAATTTCATGGCTCTCATCCTCACTTGTAAATTCACATCCTTGAACCTCCTCATCTCTAACTGCGCAAGTCAGGTTGCCCCACCCCCTCAGCTAACACAGGTTTGCTACATGCACCCCCGCACTCCCACCTTCACTCTATCGGTAATTGAGTTCCTTTGCCACTAAGCTCTGGAACTCCCTCCCTCTTCCACTGTGTCTCGTACCTATCTCTTTCCGTCTTTAAATCCTACCTCTTTGAACGTACCTTTGGCACTCCTTGCTCGGTGTCCGGCCCCATCCTTGTGAATTCGAACACATTACTTTAAGACTTAGGTGAAGTATACTGTGTAAATGAATTTTTTTGTTAAAATGATGGCCCTCTGCACCACTCTCTATGAGAACCATCACAGAAAGTATTTGCAGATTAAAATGTAAGGCACACACAGAATATACTGTAAAGTGGAGTGACTGTGTGCTCCCACATCCCAACCAATAGCACGGGTCCAAATCCCTGACTGTCCAGAAGCTCGGCGTGAAAGATGCCATACAATTGTAATTATGTATTTGTGGGCTAAAGTAGATCTTCCAAAGAACTGGCACAGACACGATGGGCCGAATGGCCTCTTTCAGTGCTGTAATGTTCTATGATTTTAAATGATTCTGTAAGGCAGGTCTTTCATTCTGTTAATTTTCCATACTTTTCAGTTGCCAAATATCTCAAACTCCTTTTTAAACACACACTGATTATAAAAACAAACCTCTATGAGAGAACATATTTTCTGATCTCACTTTTAGCAGCTCTAATTTTAAGAGTATATTCGGGATCCCCTGAAGAGTTATCCACTTTGTCGATTGTTTTCATTAATTTATACAGTCCCTGAATCAGATTATCCCATAAATTTCTTAGTTCCAGGGAATATAAAACAAGTTCCCATCAATCAAATCCTTTTAGCACACCTTTTAATCCACTGAAGTCTCTGCTTTCTGAAGTTAATATATATCTCCTAAGGTTTGATGTCCATGACAGTATACAACACTCCAAGTAAGGTCTCACCAGCATTTATATAACTTAGCCATTATGTAGTTGTTTTGCAAAAACGGACTAATATGATCTAATTTCCTTTTTTTGCTTCCCCTTTATATTTTCAATTTGATGTCCCTTTCTTAACTTCCCTAGATAATGTACCTGGGATTTGTCACACAGCACATTTGAAGTTTTATTTATTTGGGCGCAATTGAAGCGATCCCCTCCCACTCCCCCACACCTGACTGAGATGATGGTGGATCTAACAAGTTGAACCTGGAGCCTTCCCAGTTGCTGTTTCACTGAGTGTTCAGCTGAAATCGATACAACTTTCAAGGGACAAATAGATATTTGGGGAGGAGATCTCTGCAGGGCTATGAGAGAGAGAGGGATTAATTTGGACAGCTTTCACAGAGCCAGCACGGACACGGCTTCCTTCTCTGCTGTATAATTCTATGATCTTTGGAAGTGGGTGGAAAGTGAAACACTGCCCCAACCTTCTGCAGGGGTCTCAGTTTGGCTCAGAGTACCATGAGTACTCAATGCTCTCCGAGTCAAGTTGGGAGTTTAAATCCCATGTCCAGACTTGAACTCACATGATCTAAGGTCACACTGCAAAGCAATGCTAGGGGAGCACTGCATTGTCAGAGGTGCTGTCCTTCGAATGAGACATTAAAGCAAGGTTCCGTCTGTCTGCTCAGGTGGCTGTTAAAGATCCCTATTTGAAACATTTCTCACGGTGTCCTGGCCAACCCCCAAATAAAATTAGACATTAATTTAGTAGCTGTTTGTGCGACACTGATGTGCACAATTGTGCTGCCGTGTCTGCCTGTGTTTGACTGTCACTCCATTTCATAGTAAATCCTGTGAAGTGCTATTATTTGATAAAAGTCGCTATGCTAAATGCAACGATTTTAAAAATTATTTATTATCTCAGAAATGAATTCCAAAATATTAGCGAAAAGGTGATAAAGAATATAATCTTTACTAAAAACATGAAATGATTTCTCTCCGTCACAATGATTGCCTGTCCCCTCCACCAGATACTAAATTTATTAAGGGGGAGGGAAGGCCCCCAGTTCACACCACACACAATTAATATCCACCTTAATTGTTCTTTGGAAACATTATTTTCCAGACTGGAAAATAATGAGAGGCTGCGCCAGAAGCAGGACAAATGTGCAGCAGTGTATACTGCACACCCGTGTAACAAGTGTAAGAGTGCGATTGTCATCAGAATACGATCACAGAACGTAACTGAACTTCCAGAAAACAAGTACAGCAAAAGCTTTTTTATCCGGCACCCTTGGGACCTGACCGGTGCCGGTTAATTAAATATGCCAGATATTCGAGTGGCAAGTTGCCAAAAATCCTACACAAAAAATTAACTTATTTTAAAACATAGCATATTAATAACAGACTAAATAATAACAAAATATTGTATGGATACTTACCAATAAAGCATACATAAATAGTAGTCAACCCTCGCCGAACGCGGAACCTACATTCCTGGAAAACAGCGCACTCGGTAAAATCGCGTTCGGTAAGTTTAATAAGTTTGGTTGCACAAAGTGAGCATACGCGTGGGGAAAACTGCGTATGTTAAAATTTTACTTGTATTGGAAGATAACAGTTGGTTGAGCGTGCCGGTTGGTTGGTTGCTGGATAGCCAAGCTTTTACTGTACCGTGATCATTCACTGATTTACATCCACAATGTGATGAGAGCTGGGTCTGAGCACTGGGTTACGGATTAGAACCGTTAGCTTGTGCCTCCTGTCTGAGCCTCTTGGGAGTCTGAAGAGAGACTCTTTGTGCTCTGGGTCCTGGGTTTCTGCCTGCTCTGGCTCTCCGGGCTCTGGCTCTCCGTGCTCTGGCTCTCCGGGCTCTGCCTCTCTCTGCTCTCCGTGTTGTCTGCTGTTTGCTTCCTGCTAATCTTCAGGTGCTGCCGGTGCTTTTTGGATTTGAGATGAGCTGAAACGCAGAAAAAGTCACCAGCGTCCCAGAGCTGCCCTGCCTCCTACTGTTGTTCCGCATGTGTGTCCAGTGTCCTGTGACTCAGTTCAGTTATCCTATTTGAGTTGCTTGAATTGGTGTATGTGTGTGTGTGTGTGTGTGTGTGTGTGTGTGTGTGTGTGCTGATTCTGCTTTTCACTGGGGCAAGATGTTATTAACAGCACTGTGTCCAAGAGCAGATGGTTAAAATGCTTTTAGGCATTCTGACATGGCTGATTTGAAGGGTTATGAAAGAGAAGTGGTTACTGGTTTCGCCCACAAATATACAATCAATTTTCCTATTCCTCTTCATCCTCCCCCACCCCCTCCCCCCTTGTTCTTGTCCCTACCTAACTGTACAGCGCCTTGGGACATCCTCTCAACGTGAAAGGCGCTATTTAAATGTAAGTTTTGACTGATTGATTGAAGTGATAGCTTTGTGACAGAACATTAAATGTAATGCCAGCGTCAGCCTGCCTCACTCAGAAGGTGAGAGTTCTGCACTGGGGCTGGAGCTCTGGGCTGGGGCTGGAGTTCTAGGCTGGGGGTGGAGCTCTGGGCTGGGGCTGGAGCTCTGGGCTGGGGGTGGAGCTGTGTGTTGGGGTGGAGCTGTGTGTTGGGGTGGAGCTCTGGGCTGCAGATGGAGCTCTGGGCTGGGGATTAAGCTGTGTGTTGGGGTGGAGCTGGGTGTTGGGGTGGAGCTCTGGGCTGGGGATGGCGCTGTGTGTTGGGGTGGAGCTGTGTGTTGGGGTGGAGCTCTGGGCTGGGGATGGAGCTCTGGGCTGCAGATGGAGCTATGGGCTGGGGATGGCGCTCTGGGCTGGGGATGGCGCTGTGTGTTGGGGTGGAGCTCTGGGCTGGGGTGGAGCTCTGGGCTGGGGATGGAGCTGTGTGTTGGGTTGGAGCTGTGTATTGGGGTGGAGCTGTGTTGGGGTGGAGCTCTGGGCTGGGGATGGAGCTGTGTGTCGGGTTGGAGCTCTGGGCTGGAGTCCATCAGTGAGATACTTACCCTGCCACTCATGGTCCCCGAGGATAATTTTATTGCAGAGCTCACACACTCGCCGTCTCCTCTTCTCCTCATGATCCTCACACGGCAGGCTGAGGGGTGCCATAGCTGGAAGTTCCCCCTGGAAATTGATTCAAAAAGGTTAGGACCAGAACCCCTGCCTGAGAGCAAGCACCACCCACCCCCTTTCCCACCTTCAACTGAAACAACATCCCAGCTGGCTTCCTAGCCTGGGGCCACTCACGGAGGGAACCCGGGGCCCTAGTGCCTGTGTCAGGTACAATACCTTCAGTAAGCTTTCAAGGATTTCTAGTGCTGGGTTCAATACAGCCTCCTCCCATTGGCCGACATCTGTCACATCCAGACCGAACACTGGAGGAATATTTGGACCTGGCCCTTGGAACAAAAATATAGACTGTGATAGTGCCTGGTGGCTAATATTTTACACCTGCCTCACCATACAGTATTTATGTCTCACACACACACAAACACATGCGCACAATATATACGTACAGTGGAAGCCCGTTTATCCATGACTCAATGCACCAGCACTTCCGTATCACCGGCACGCCAAAAAAAAGTCTCCATTCGATAAACTGGAACTTAACCGGAACAATAGCAATGGAGCATTTGCAAATGCATAAATAATAACGTAATAACAGAATATTGTATTGGAACCCACCGTCAAATCTACTCTCCTGCGCCCGCCACCCCCGCTGTTAGATGCTGCGTTTGAAGCCATGATGCTGCGGTTGAGGTTTACAGTCCAGCGACTCCTCCCAAAATGGAGCACGCCAAGCGAGTGAAAAAAACGGAGCGCGTATGACTTTAAAGTCCTACTAACGGCAAGCCAATAACTCTAGCCGATAACCCACATTGTCACGCAGGTGTAGTATTTCGGTTTGCCGCTAGTAGAGTCCAAGGCTTCGGCTTGCAGCTAGTAAAGTCGCGCAACGTTAAAATCACGCTGCCATTTCTTTTACCCGCCTGGCGCCCTCCATTCAAAAAAGAATCGCTGGACTGTAAACCTCAACCAGCAAAGGTGAGAAGCGCAAGAGAGCAGCCCCAACAACAAGCACCAACACTATCTGTTATTACTTAGTCTGGTGTGTATGGTGTATGTTAAAAGAACTTAAATTTTTTTGTTGCGGGTTTTTGGCCGCGGGCCGCACGAATATCCGCCAGGCGCTTTAACTGCCATTGGCCAGGTCCCGCGGGTGCCGGATAAACGGGCTTCTACTGTATATATATATATATATATTAAAAAAACTTGCATTTATATTGTGCCCTTCACATAGAAGATCGCAAAGCGCTTCACAATGGCAGAGCCAGATACCAAGCAGGGGAGAGGGGAGGTGACTCTAGGTACAGTGAAAGAGGTAGATTATTAAGACAGATGTAAAGACAAATAGAGTGACAATAGGTGAGAAAGACGGGTAGAGATAGGGAGTTCCAGAGGTTGAGACGTAGTTGCTAAAGGATGGGCCACTACTGATAATAATACTTGCATTTGATATGGCACCGTATCATGTTGTTGAGTATCAAAAGTCTTCAAAGGATATACCATAATGTGGATTGTCTGTACCCCCTCCCTGGCCTCCTTCGCCTCAAGACTCTCCTTTTCGATCGATGGAACCACCAGCAATTCATTATTCCCCTTCCCCTCCCCCACCCCCCCACTTGTCCTCAGCTCGGGTCTGAAGCATTAACTGTCCAGCACCTTGGGACGTCCTCCTGACATGAAGGGCGCTATACAAATGTAATTTTGTTGTTGTTGTTGTTTGGCTGTGTGACGAAACGCGGCAGCTAGTTACACACAATGGCCCACAAACAGCCATGAAGTAAGTGACAAATTTGGGGGATTGCTGGCCAGGACATTGGGAGAAACTCCTGTCTCCTTTGAATAGCGTCACAGGATATCTAACATCCACCTGAATAGGTAGATGGGGTGTTGGTTTAACGTCTCATATATATATATATAATGTAAATAATAATCCTTGCATTTGATATAGCGCTTTTCACATCTTATCGACTTCCCAAAGAGCTTCACAGAATATACTGTAAAGTGAATTGACTGTATATATATTTGTGGGCAAATCACCGCAGCCAATTGCAGCAGTGTCCCACACACAGTCGTGGATTGAAATGACCAATTTTATTATTGTGTTTTGTTTTGGAGGGATTATTATTAGGCATGTAGAGTAAGGAAATTTGCCCAAGTTTCACCCTGAGCTGCCTGGATTCGAACACAGGTCTCCCCAGCTTGGTCTACTCAGCTTGCAAGACAAGTGCTCTAACCACTGAGCCACAGGAGCTCCACGAGTCACTGAACTCCTCATCTGAATGATGATGGCACTAAGAAGCAGGGGAATACCCAAGTTAGCTGAGCAGAATGCAATAGGGAAGAGACAGAGACAGAGAAGTGCTAGAGTGTAAAGCAATTTACAGGTGAGGATGAGGATCTAAGATACGGGAAATAGTGTGCATTGCGCTGTTTTGTGCAGCAGAAATGAGGCCACAACTCCTTTGTCTCGGTATGAGAAACTGATTGGTTCCCACCTTGGGTAAGTTTCCTTACTCCACACACACTAAAATGTAGTCTCTCTCACACAAATACACACACGCCTGATAATAATCCCTCAATGATAATAAATTGGTCATTTTAACCCACTGTTGGCTGTTTGTGGGAAAACTGCTGTGCGCAATTGGCTGCTGCATTTCGCCCACAAATATAGTCAATTCACTTTACTATATATTCTGTGAAGCGCTTTGAGACATAGATAAGATGTGAAAAGGCATATATCAAATGCAAGGATTATTATTATTATTCTATACCATACTTACTCTTCAGGAGACGGTTGCGGACCCATTTGTTCTGCCTCCTTGCGTAACGCTTTGTGACCTGCTTCAGAGCAGCAATACCTTGCCATAGAAAGGAGCTTGTGTAAATACACTCGGAAAAATCTCAGCTCTGACACACCCCAGGTAAAAGATGATTAATTCACAATTTCCTGACAGGCAAGTGCAGTGTGAGTGTTGGTGGGCTGTGTGTGTTTGTGAGTACTGTGGAAGTGGGCAGTGCAGTGGGTGCACCACAGCAGAGAGCGGGTAGGAGTGAATGCACAGGAGACAGCAGCCACTGTACATGAAGTGGGGACCCAGGGTGTGTACAAGAAACAGCCAATACAGTGCACACATATAGGACACAGTCGACAGAGTCCCGAGATGGTACTGTGTGCTTGTACAAGAGTTGCATGGTACTGCGTTCAACAGATAGCAAGTACTGTATATGTGTGTGTAGGGGTCGGCAATTATTGTATTTGTTCATATACAGGAGCCAGGAGCAGGTTCTCTGGTATCAATGTCCTGTCACTTGTAGAGTTATACCTATCCAGCAGCAGATTATCGTATGGTTTAGTGAGAGAAGGAAAGATGGTTTAAGTGCCAGATGGAAATCACCTCGGGTGCAGGCGCAGCGTACCTTCAGCAAGTAACTTGTCCTGGGTTTCACTGCAGCTGCTGGTACACGTCAGGTATTCATGAAACTCCTTGAATCCAATTGACTGGAAAATGCCGTGCTGGTAATCCTGACTGGCACAAAAGAAGCTGTATCTTATTCACTGTCAACACTCTCCAAATTACTAGATACTGTAATGGTGGAGTGTGTATGTCAGTATTTGAGAGATCAGTGTGTGATTCATTGACTGAATGGCCTACTCCTGTTCCTATGATGAGAGGCAGAGGTGAAAGGCAGTGTATAATTATACAGTGTGTATGTGTGTGCTTATGGAGGTGTGCAGCTTGTGAGAGTCAGTGAGTCAGACAGTGTAGACTGTCTGCTGGGGAGGGGGTGGGATGTTGGGGTGGAGGAAACTGACCAATTCTCTGCTACTTTCTGTTGGTTGTATCGACTGTGAAATTCTTTCAATTCTTCCAGAAGTCCATTGTCCAACATCTGATCAACCCGTCGGTCCAGTCTCTCATCTAGTGCTGCAGAAAGGCACAAATGGTTGAATGTCAGTCTTAAAAAACACCCTGCAAGTGAGTCTGTGAGAGAATCTTGCCATATCCAGGAACAACAGCGTCAACAGCTGATTTTCTCCAAACTCTGATTCACCTATTTAATTCTTATAATAATATATAATAATCTCTTTGCATTTGATATAGCGCCTTATTATGTCTCTGAGAAGTCTCAAAGCATTTCAGGGAATATTCTATAAAGTGAATTAATTTGTAAAGTGTTTGGTGAGCTTGTGATGGTAGTATATATATGTACTCCAATTGAGCACAGCAATGTCCCACAAACAGTAGTGGATTGCGTGATCCTTTATTTTAAAAGGGTTTATTGCCCCCAGAAATGCAATCCTCCAATTGACTTTAACAACTGAGTTCCTATTCACTGCTAGTTAAACAGAAGCATGTGCAGTAAGGAAACTTGCCCAACTTTTCACTCTTGTTGAAACATATATGTTTACTAACTTTTATTTAGGTGTAATTGCAGTTATTGAACCTTCAAAATGATGGTTTAATTCAATGTAACCTTTGAATGTATGTAATGGTTGTCATAAGTATTATGGGTAGTAAAGTCTTGGTCAAGCCATGAGACCCAGGAACAACTGGAGTCAGCAGATCTCAGCAGACTGGTTGAGACCAGACGATATCAGGAGAGCAGAACAATGAATGGAGAGAAAGTAATCAGGAAAATAACGGATAGATTAGTTCAAGGACAGAGTACAAGAGAGGTTAGTACAGGGAGATAGGTTAGAGTAACAGTTTGTATAAGCACGAGAGGGCTGCACGAAGAACATCACGAGACAGATAAATTGTGGAACAACAACTTAAACTTATAAAGCGCCTTTCACGTCGGGAGAACGTCCCAAGGCGCTGATTGGCCACAGCTAACTAAATAACTGATTCAGCAATTCTAACAACTTGTGCAAAATTGAGAAAAGACTAAATATGGTAAAATGTGTAGATATATAAGATGGCTAAAAGACAGAAAGTTTAGACGTCCACTGGGTTAGGTGTCTCCAAAACAAAGCAACCAGCACGTTTAAGAGCAAGAAACTAAGAGAGAAACAAGAACAAAGCAACGCCACTGGGAAGTATTGTTCTGTATATTTTATGTTGTATGTTAAGCATTTGAATAAAACTGAGTTTATTAAAGTCTTCGCCAGTATAGTTTACTGAATATATTCGATCCTTGAAAACGAACGATCGTTTTCCCAACACCTTGCCTGGGAATTAAACCCAGGTCCTCTTGCTTTCGAGGCGAATGCTTTAACCACTAACTTACCTCTTGTAATCTGCCACAAAAGTTCTATCATGTTACAGCAGTGTAGCCCAAGGCCTGATCCCAGGCCTGTAAAGTCTGATGTACATGGACACTAGAATATTACACTCTACATACACACATAATGATGCACCACCCATTGCCACATGCCTATGAAAAATGTAATGAATAGAACAATAGGTGACTAACATGCGTGCTATTCATGAATACAAATTTTTTTCACCTGCTAGATCAGCATGGAGCCAGAAAATGCAGGGATTCTGGAAGCGCAGGGGTCCCCCCAGTGGTCCGCCCCCCTCTTGCTGCCGTTGATGCTGCAGAATTTTGCTGTGAGGAATCCCTGCCTCCTCGTATATCTGCAAACTCCTGCAACAGAAAGCTATGTTACTGCAGCTCTCGCGTTACTGACTGACTGTGAGACTGAGGGTTACTGACTGAGCAAGCGCTACTGATGATACCAAATTAAAGAGGAATTGCAAATTAAGGAAGCAATCAAAAAACTGAACACTGTTCTATGTCAGTGTCAACTACCATGTGTACAATGCACAATGGGTGAAAGGGACTCAATCAGGGACTGCACACTTCATCCTACATGTATATTAACAGACCAGATTGCCACACATGTACCTCACCACCTTGCGTTTATCATTGGGGTGTAATTTGGCAGCCATTTCAGGGTCGACTTCCTCCAACTGGCTGTACAGCTCCTGAATATCCTGCTTTTCCAATTCTTTCTTCTTGTCGGGTGATGAGAATTGTGTCCCATCCTCTTTCTTCTTGATGCCACAGGCACCTTCTTCCTTAAAGCATAGAAAAGATGATGTACTCACCATTAAAGTATCCCAGTGGATCTACTTCAAGATCTTTGCACTGACCTTCACATCCCTCCGCTCTACCTTGGCTACACCCAGCCCAATTCTCCTCCCACATGCTCTGATCTGCTGTTTGTCCTCACACTGCTTATATCAGTTGCTGAGCCCCTCAAAAGGTCCTCTCCCTCATAAATCAAACTCTCACCGTTCATGGTCTCATCCTGGATGAGTGGATTGATCTGCTCAGTGAAACCTGGCATTACCTTAGTAACCTCACTCACTCCACCACACTCCTGCCCAAACTCATTCATTGGTGGAGTGGTACGCATCTCGCAAACCTCTCGATCTATCCCCTTGTTCTTCTGACTCTTTCCTCTCTTTCAAGCAGCTTAGCCTGTACCATCCCTCTCTTCTTCAAGATCATGCTACAGTCCCCAACACCCTACCACCAAAAAAACACTCCCCACCAAGAATAAACCCTCCCTCATGGAAATCTTCTCTCTTTATCACGAGCAATTTCAACATCTACCTAAACTCCTCCTGTTCGAACTCCCTCTGCACCTTACCTTAGTATATTACCTTAGTATCCACCAGCACTTTCCACAGCAGGGATTCAATGTAGTAATTGGTCCCTCCCACGATAATTGGGATCTTCTGCCTGGCAAAGATATCTTCAATGTGTGGTGTTAAGAAAGATCTGAGTATGAGCCAAGCAGTCTGCACTACTTGAAATCTATCAGTTTTATCATCTTGTGTATATTCACTACGTGCATTCCGAAAATCTATCACTTCACATGTGTATTTCATGCAAATTTCATCTGCGATCTCAATCCAGTAATTTGTCTTGTTGTCTCTTCGCAGTTAGTCACAAATTTGTAATATTGTGCTCTCCACAATATCCAGCAGAGATTTACAGTATCAAGAAAAGAAATGGTTCACAGCCCCCTAGTGGATAACACTGTTAGAATTCCCCAGTCCAATCCATGAATCTCTTTTCCGTCCTTTAGCAAACTTTAAGTCCATGCCGCCACACTCCTTTAAATAACATACTGTGTAATTTCTTCAACAAGCTTCCTATATGCTATATGCTACCTTCCTATACACTACCTTCAGGAAATGACGCATGCACAACATTAACTGCATTCTGTCTGTGCATATTATATCCTCTAAGAACCATAATACTGTAGTTTGCTTGAAAAAACACAAATGTTTTACATCTCCATTCTAGCTAAAACAAAGCCATATGGACTTGAAGGCTATTATAAAGTTATGCCATTCCAGTATGCAATTGGCACACTCCTTCTTAAGAGGCCGGTGGGCACAACAGTGTAAGACTCTTTATACACTAAGTGACCAGCGAGTGATCATGCGATGATGGGGAAGGGGAGTGGGGGGAAGCATTAGTGAGGTGTGATAAATCTGTGAGCAAAAGTACAAAGAGTGTGTGTGTGTGTGTGACTCTCACAGGAGTCCCCTGTTTCCTGCCTCTGCCTAGCTCCACTGGTATGTGGATCACTGGACGGAGTCCTGTAGTTTAGTGGCTAGAGCACTCGCCTCACAGAGACCTGAGTTCGATTTCCGGCTAGGCAAAACCTTGCGCACTTTCCTTACTGTTTCCTTACTCCACAGACCGGATAATAATCCCTCAGCAACACAAACAATAAATTGGTCACTTCAATCCACGCCTGTTTGTGGGATAATTCCTGTGCACAATTGGTGGCCAAGTTTCGCTTCAAATATAGTCAATTCACTCTACAGTATATTCTATGAAGCGCTTTGAGACGTCTAGAAGATATGATGCGCTATATCAAATGCAAGGAATTTTACTATTATTATTACTAATATTTTATTTCCTCAGTCACTTGTCCAGGACAGAACAAAAACAAATGACATTTATATAGCACCATATTGGCAGGACGTCAAAGGACAGAACTTGGATAACAGTCATTCATTCGGAAACCTCCCTGTACAACATGGCCTCTGACAACTCCCAGTAGCTTCTGACCCGTCCTTGAAACCCACCACACTTCCCCACAGCCCCTCCATTACTGTTCATCGGAGGAAGGATATGATTGGCAGTGCCTGGTTGCGGAATTGCTGTACAGTGTAGGAGGAGACCAGAGGATCGACAATACTGATCATATGATGCCGGCACTGCAGTTGCTCCTCCGGCCTCACCTTGTTAGTGATGAGATCCAAGCCCTTGTACACCTGCAACACAGAGCCATCAGACCTGCACCCCAAAACCTCAAGCCACGCACCCCGAAAACGGCAGCTGAACCACCTCCAGCATCGCTACAGGACTCCATTGCTCCGTGGAGTCCTGTAGCTTAGTGGTTAGAGCACTCGCCTTACAAGCGTGAGACCTATGTTCGAATCCAAGCAGGTCAGGGTGAAACCTTGGGCAGGTTTCCTTAATCCACATGCCTGATAATAATCGCTCAAAAGAAAAACACAATAATAAAATTGTTCATTTCAATCCACCACTGTTTGTGGGGACACTGCTGTGCACACTGGCTGCTGCGTTTCGCCCACAAATATACAGTCAATTCACTTTACAGTACAGCTATCCCGCCCCAACCGCGGCTTCGCCAACCACGAAACTCGCGCATCCACGGTTGGCTAAATTCGACAACTCTCGCAAACGGCATTTTGTGCGTCCACGATTTAAATCTGTGGGTTTAAATTTTCAAGTTTAGCATTGCGTATAGCACTAGGACCCAGTTGCTATATCGCAATCAACCAGCGAGATATCACTTCTCTTTTAGGATTAAGGTAAATCTCCGTTGATTTCACTCCCCACCCTTCATGTCACCACACACCCCCCGCCCTCCGTGTCACCCACCCCCACCAGCCTGCCATGTCACCCCGGTCCCAGCCCTCTGTGTCACGCTCCCCACCCTCCGTGTCACCCCCCCCAACATCCACCCTCCATGTCACCCCCCCCCACTCCCTCCGTGTCTCCCGCTCTCTCTCCCTCCCTCTCAGTCAGTCAGACTGCAGATGCTGGTAGCCAATGCGCCCAAACTTACTCCCCCTATCCCCATGTACAGGTATGTTATATATCTCTCCCGAACCACGAGGGATATGTTCTAGTAAACCTTCGTGGTTGGTAAAATCGCGGTTGGAAAATGCGGGGCCCTACGGAAAACATGGGGATAGGGGGAGTACGTTTGCGTTTAGTAAAACTAAACAGAAAAAAAACACATAGTTATAACATACATGGAGATAGGGGTGTAAGTTTGGGCACATTGGCTGCCAGGATCTGCAGCAATCAATCGGACTTACACAAAGATAGAGAGACACGGAGGGTTGTAGTGGGGTGGGGGAGGGGGTGATACGGAGGGTGGGGGGGGGTGGGGTGATACGGAGGGCTGAGGGGGCTGTCTGACGGACTTACACAGAGATAGAGAGACACGGAGGGTGTGGGGGGGGGGGGGGGGGGGGGGGTGACATGGAAGGCTGGGAGGTGACATGGAGGGTAGGGGGTGATACGGAAGGCTGTGGGGGGGCTGACATGGAGGGCTGGGGGGTGTGACACGGGGGGTGGGGGGGATGACACAGAGGGCTGGGGGTGCTGTCTGAATGACTGGCCGGCCAGTCAGGGATCCGCACCCCAGCTACAATTTACAGTATATTCTGTGAAGAGCATTGCGTCTCAAAGGCATGATCACAATAATAATAATAATAATCCTTGCATTTGATCGTCTCAAAGCGCTTCACAGAATACACTGTAATGTGAATTTGTGGGCGAAACGCGGCAGCCAATTGCGCACAGCAGCGTCCCCCACAAACAGTCGCGGATTGAAATTCCAGAGTTTGGCATCGTGGCTGAAAACACGACCCCCGATGGTGGGGCTACTATTATCGTAGTCTTTTGGGACAGATTATCATCAGGTGTGTGGAGTAAGGAAACTTACCCAAGGTTATGCCCTGATCTGACCTGGAGTCGAACCCGGGTCTGTGGCTTGTCAGGCGGGCGCTGTAACCACTGGTCTGTGGCTTGTCAGGCGGGCGCTGTAACCACTGGTCTGTGGCTTGTCAGGCGGGCGCTGTAACCACTGGTCTGTTGCTTGTGTAACCACTGAGCCGCAGGAGCTCCACACATCAGGAGCAATATCAAACACAAGGATGATGACGATGTGTTCTGGCTCCTCCCCCTCCCGGGGTGTGCGGCCTAGTCTGCACCGCTGCCCGAGGTTGAAGCCGGGGCCTCGAGCCGGGGGAGCCGCGCTCGCTCTCACCTGCATGGAGTCGGCGCTCAGGATCTCGGCCGCGAACCGGCGGCTCAGTTCTATCGCCAACCGGGACTTGCCGCAGCCCGTGGCGCCCAGGACCAGGACCAGCGGCGGCGGCATCAGCGGCTCCACAGCGGCCCCGCGCCTCCCGGCCGTGCGTGCGTGCGTCACCGTCACGCCCCCCCCTGCGTGCGCGCTCCCCAATCCCTGCGTGCGTCACCGTCACGCCCCCCCTGCGTGCGCGCTCCCCAATCCCTGCGTGCGTCACCGTCAGCCCCCCTGCGTGCACGCTCCCCAATCCCTGCGTGCGCGCTCCCCAATCCCTGCGTGCGCGCTCCCCAATCCCTGCGTGCGCGCTCCCCAATCCCTGCGTGCGCGCTCCCCAATCCCTGTCAATAATAATAATAATCCTTACATTTACATTGCGATTTCCATATCTTACCGACGTCTCAAAGCGCTTCACAGAATACAACAATGTCCCAAGGTTGGGACCAGAGCAGAGGGAGGGAGAAGACAAGAGGGAAGAACGGGGGGAGAAGAGGTAGGGACCAGAGCAGGGGGGAGGGTTGTGGTTGGGGGAAGGAAAGTAGGAAAATTGTCTACAATAATAATCCTTGCATTGGAGTAGTGCTTTTTACATCTTCTAGACGTCTCAAAGCGCATCACAGAACATACTGTAAAGTGAATTGACTGTATATTTGTGGGCGAAACGTGGCAGCCAATTGCGCACAGCAGCGTCCCACAAACGGTCGTGGGTTGAAATGACAGATTTATTATTTTTATTATTTTCCGAGCGATTGTTATCAGGCATGTGTGCGCGGAGCAAGGAAACTTGCTCAAGGTTTCGCCCTGATCTGCCAGGTATTGAACCCAGGTCTCTTGCTTGCATGGCGAGTGCTCTGACCACTGAGCTTGATCCCTGGACGCTGGTTAACTCAGATGGAATGTCACAGCAGCAGTGAACACCCACACACGGGTGAAGTCAATAAGGTGTTGATATATACCCAGGGTCGGTGGTTGCTGGTTCTGAGTTCTAAACTGTAGTGACATGTCACCAGCGCGAAGGCAAATAGTTTCCTCCACCTCCGCCACATTGCTTTCCTCTGACCGTACCTTACCAAATGCAACCAAAACCCTCATGCATGCATTTGTCACCTCCCACTTGGATTATTCCAACACACTCCTCTCCTGTCTCTCCAACTCCACCACCCAAAAAATTCAGCTGGTTCAGAATTGCCGCCTGCACACTGTCCCAGACCAAACTCCGTTCATCAGTTGTGGCTTCACTGGCTCCCCATCACCGAACGGATTGACTTCAAGATTCTCACACTCGTGTTCACTTGCTCCCCGGCATCTCCCTACACCTCTCACCTCCTCACTCCACAAACCACCATCCAACGCCTTCACTTGACTGGCATGGGACTCCTGCTCATCCCCCATCGCTCAGCCCCACCATCGGAGATCGTGCTATCAGCCACGATGCCACCAAACACTGGAACAAACACCCGTCATCCCTCCGCCTTGCCCCTCTCACCTCCCTTTCAAATCCCACCTGAAAATCCAAATAAAACCAATCATTTACTCTCGATTCTCCCCTCCCCACCCAACTCTGACCTCTCATCCAGTCCCTCCTCTGCTGGTGGGTACATCTGACCTGTCCCTCCGATCCCTTCCTCCCATCCCTCCCTCCATCCATCCATCAATCAACATCCAGGTATGCCCACTCTACCTCACTGAGCCAGTCCAGAGCATTGGTGCCTTGTTTGACCCTCAACTGTTTACACCACATTTGTGCCATTACATGCTCTACCTTCTCTTACTTCCACAACGTTGCCTGGCTCCGCCACTGCCTCACCCCTCATGCCGTTGAAACCTAGGCTTGACGAAGCCAACTCCATGCTTTTCGGTTTCCCCAACTCTTCCCTCCCAAACTGCAGATCATCCAGAAATGTGCAGCTCCATTAACTCTCCATACCCCAGAGGTTAAAAAGCTTCATACCCCATGAAGTTGAAAAGCTTCATCCTCGCTTTCAAGACCCTCCACGACCTCTGCGACCTGCTGACCCCAAATCAACCTGTGTGTTCCCACTGCTCAGCCTTCTCCACATCCCATGCCTGGCATGCTCCACAATCAGCGGTCTGGCCTTCAGCCATTTTGCCCCACGCTATGGAACTCCATCACACATTCCCTTCGCCTCGCTCCCTTCAAGGCGCACCTCAAAACTACTCTTCGACCGAGCCTCCCTGCCCTCCACACTGTTGATCCCGACCTCCAGCTCAGGTCCAAATCCATAATTGTCCTGCACATTGGGACATCCCCTGGACATGAAAGGTGCTATACAAATGTAATTGTGTACTTTATTACCCACTCCTCAAAAAAACACTCTCAATCTTTCCAAACTCACCAAATAGCGATGCATCCCAATCTCTCTTTAAGATCAAAATTCCTGGACTAATTGTATCTGGGGATTGTTGTCCAGGACACTGGGGGAAATTCCCTCTCCTTTCAAATAGTGCCATGAAATCTTTAAATAGCAGACAGACCTCAGTTTAACATGTCACCCAAAGTATGACACCTTTTGTAAGTGTACGAAGCATGATCCCTCTAGATGATATCATCAGCAGACATGGGGTCAACTTCCAAGTGTATGTAGATGACACTCAAATCTACTTTTCTGGATGGACGAAAGGGGGCAAGGCAACAACACCAAAATTGCACTTATATAGTGTCTTTCATATCGGGAGGACGTCCCAAAGCACTGAACAGGCTGATCGGGACCAAGTGGGGTGGGGGGAGGTGGGGTGGGGAGCATCGGGGTAGGGGGAAGGAGATGTGGAAGAGTTAGTGGGGGAGCCGAAGGCGCAGTCGAAGCGGAAGGTCTTGAGACAGGCTTTGAAGGAGGAAAGAGAGGAAGCAAGGCATAGGGAACGTGGCAAAGTGTTCCATTGTTTCGGAGTAGAACCGCTGAATATGTGACCTCTAATGGTGGAGAAGAGAGTGTGAGGGACATGCAGAAGGCTGGTGCTAGTCAAACTGAGATCCGGGTGGTGGATTGAGGATGTCAGAGAGGTAGGGAGATGCCAGGGATTGAAGGGATTTGAGAATCATGAGTTGTCCTCCTGACCTAACGTCCACTCTCTGACGATGACCACTTTCCTCCATCTCCACCACATCACCTGCCTGCAACTATACCTCACACCCAATTTTGCTGAATTGCTCATCCATGTTATCCTCACCTCCCACCTCAATATTGTAAATGCACTCCTCGCCAATTTCCCCGGCTCCACTGCTCACAAAGTCCAACTGGTTAAAAACTCCACCGGACATATCCTCACAAGTATCAATGTGAAGTTGTAATTTTTTGTTCATTCCCAGAACCGTTGTCTTACAAACAGACCATACACCGTGGATAAGAAAAAGTAAAGTTTATTTGCCGGCAAGAGCTAATTCCCAGAAGTCAACAGTCTCCAAGTAGACCATTGGACACTCACAAGAATGAGCTGCAGTGATCAGTAAATGCAGCCTTTTTATACATAAAAAGCAGGGGTTTGTAGTACACACAAAGGCAGTTACAAAAATATTATCAATCACTTGGCTCCAACAACTATTCGAATAATGACATCAATCACTCCATGTCTCTCTAGCAAGGTTAAATGTTATCTACTGATTAGTTCTTCACATACTGAGCATTTGTCGGCTAAGGGTTAAGAAAATATAATTGCCACATGGTATGTGCTTGATGAATGTTGTAGTCTAAATCACACAAGATATATTTCTAAAGTTATCTTACAAGAATTAACTTTTAATCTTTGTAACACAGGGTAATTAAAAATAAAAAGGAGTCCAGGTTTGAAACGATTCAGCCGAAAACAAGCTTATCTCCAGATGGCGTCTGGACTAGACAACGTCTCAGTTTCTCCAAGGTTTGCAAGAGTTACTGTTCCCTGCCCTATGAAATACTTAGATAAGGATGCGACTGGCTTGTGCCGGTCTGTGTTCCCCAAGACTTGTCTTTTTCATTTTGTTAGTGGGTTAAAAGTATAGAAGTTACATCTAGGCATAAATGGCTAAATTTTACAATTTCACATCAACTTTCACATTCAATCACTACAGTCATTGTCAGGTTCCACCGGCTTCCTGGCCTAGAATGGATTGATTGGAGGATACGCACAATCACGTAAAAATTCTCTTTGACAACAACAAAATTACACTTGTATAGCGCCTTTCACGTCAGGAGGACATCCTGACCAAGCACCTCTCTACTTTTGCTATCTGCTAAGACCCCACTCTATCCACCCTCTTCACTTAGGCAGCTCGGGCCTTCTTCATTTCCCACATTTCCTCTATTCCACCATTGATGGCCGCGCTTTCAGCCACTATTTCCTGAACCTTCGGAACTCCTGGCTTCAATCCCTCCATCTTGTCCTTTGGGCGAACGCACACCTCAAGACGTTCCTGTTCGACACAGGCTGTAGATAATCCAGAATTCTGCGGACCATGTCCTTTATCAATCCAAACTCCATGATCCCATCTCCTCCATCCTTGCCCAACTCTATTGGCTCCCCATCATCCAGAGGATCCAATTCAAGATACTGGTCCTCACATTTAAAGCCCTCCACATCCTTGCCCCACCATACATCCATGACCTATCCCCTTACCAAACTGCCCGCCCCCTCCACTCAGCCTGCTCCACGTCCCTCAACCCAACCATGCCACCATTGGTGGGTGAACCTTCAGCCACTCTGCCCCCAACGACTGGAACGCCGTCCCACAGTCCCTCCGCCTCGCGCCCTCCCTGGCCTCCTTCAAGTCTCACCTCAAGACTCTCCTCTTCGATGGACCCAGCAAATCCTTATCATCCACCCTGCCCTACTCGCTCCCGGGTCTGAAGCAGTAAATGTTCAACGCCTTGGGAAGTCCTCCTGACATGAAAGGCGCTATACAAATGTAATTTTGTTGTTATTTCAAGACCCTGAGATAAGATCACACCGACAAGTAAAAATTAACTGTTACAAATTTTTATAGAAGTCTGCGTGATACAGAAATGTAGAATAGTTTTCCTCTTCTTTGTCTTTCTTCTTGGTAGTTTTTTCTTTCTTCAAGTGAGATCTTTCTACTAGACCTGTTCTGAAGAGCAGTAGTTAACACAGCTAGGTTTATACCCACTTGATTGTTTAACCCTTTCCTTCAAATGTAACTATCTGATCTATCTCATATACCACTTTCTTGTTTTTACCTTTTCATCCCACAAAATGTAACTCATGAAAATGTTCCTTCTACCCCTGACCACACACTGACCTCATCAGTATGGACTTTGATAAGGAACAGCTGCTTTGCATTACTACAAACAAGCAGGGCAAAACATTGGGCAAGTTTCCTCCTCCACACACCTGATAATAATCCTGCAAAATAAATTGGTCACTTCCAACCGTGACTGTTTGTGGGACATTGCTGTGGATAACCCACAAATCTACAGTCAATTCATATTACAGTATATTCTGAATCTTGACCTCATCAGTAAAAACAAAGACTTTGATAAGAAGCGGTAGCTTTCCATTAGCAAAAACAGTGACATGAACTAAGACAGATCAACTTTCTCCAACTTTGACTTCAGGGCTATCCCATTATCACACACCAATGCCTCTTTATTGTTCCACCTCTCACCCAAGACATGGACGACAACAATAACAAAAACAAAATTACTTCTATAGAGCGCCTTCCACAGAAGACGTCCCAAGGTGCTGATTAGTAGGATCAGAACCCGAACAACGGGAAGGGACAGGGTCAATGGGAGGGGAGGGATGCCTTCGCTCCTCCGGGTCTGGCCTGCTCCATGTTCCCCGAATCCTCCGCTCCACCCTTGGTGGCCGTGCCTTCAGCTACTATGCCCCGAGGCTTCTGGAATTCCCTCCCTCACTCCCTTCGCCTCGCCCCCTCTTTTCCCAGTTTCAGGTCCCAGCCGAAGACCTTTCTCTTCGACTGATCCTTTGGTCACCCTGCCTAGTGGCTGAAGACATGGCCGCCAATGGTGGAGTGGAGGATTCGGGGGACAAGGAGGAGGCCAGAACCAGAGGAGCGAAGGCAACGGGTGAGGTTTTCAGAAGTGAGGAGATCATAGGAGTGAGTGCAGAGGAGTGGAGAGATTTGAAGACAAGAGTTTAAAGAAACGTACACTTAATCCAATTTGAAAAACATTTTAATTTAACCAACATAAACTAATTTGAAAGAATAGCATTAACAAGCACAGCAACGACATTAAGCAGAGAAAAAAAAGACACTATTAATTTCTAGTAAGGTCAAAAGAGTCCAATCATCAGCAAAATTTCACTAAAAGGCACAGTACAACAAATTCAATAATTTCCATTTCAGGTAAAATACACAATAACTGTAATCTGTTTATGGGAGCATATGTTATCAGCCACCTTGTCACTTCATTCAGCAGAGCCTAGCATTCTGTAATCTGCAACATTTGTGTAACTCATAGTTAAGAAAATGGACAATGTATGATGTGACAATCTCAATAAAAGCAAGTACAAAATGTAATTCAATCATTATATCAGGACTTTCCACCTGGTCGATTGCTGCTAGGTGGTGTCTTATGCATGGTAAAGAAAAGGCAGGAGCAATATTAACCACAGTTTAAACATTAAGTTTTAGATTTTTGAAATGAAATACGCATCTGGCTTTGTTTTCAATTGGACTCAATAACCTCGCAATTCTATTGCTCCTTCCTCTTGTCCTTTTGATCATGTGTGAGAGCGCTAGCTAGCGGTGATCGACCAGAGGCCCTGTGTTATATCAACTGTTATTCTCCTGCAGATTGGCATCTGGATGTGTCGGACACCCAGTTGACAAAAGTAAATGACTGTAATCTTTGTGTTTGTGACATTCTGAATTGTTCTCACCAACCTCACATGCAGTGCATTTTAAAAAGTTAGCATTAAAGGAACTTCTATTTGTGGCAGCAGCGTAAACAATGCAAACATCAACAATTTCACACATATAAAGCGAAGTCCAGCAGGGCATCATTGGATATAATCGTGGTTAATAACCTGAAAGTTAATGCAGAAATATAAAAATCCCCCAAACAGTGTAAAACAATCAGTAAAACATAAACTTGGAAAAGCAAAACTCTGGAACGGCGATCAGCAATCTAACGTCCGTTCCCCTTTGCTTCTCCTGTTCTTATGCATCTGGTCTGATGCAAATCATAAATTCCATTCAAATCACTCAGATAATATTTCGCTCGATTTCTCAATCATCTCTTCCAACTCCTGTGTGAAATCTATAATAAATGAAATAAAATGCACAAATCAATTTCCAGACATAAATCAAAATTGCCGTGTGTTGGCAAAGCTTTTTGCATGTTAATACTGTACCTGGTAAAGGGGTGTGTCCTGGCCACTGAGCCAATCCCAGCTTCATTGTGTTTTGAAGCTCTGCTTTCAGTTTACTCTCCACATCATCCTTTTATTAATATAAGACAGAAGAACAGGAATTTAAACTTGATATTAGTTCCTCAATATCTAACAACATAAATGCTAAAGAAGTGTGCAAAGGGTAAGGCAGGGCACTACAGGCCTTACATCAGTTTGGGGTAAACTTTTTGAAGGCAATAATCGGACACCAGGTTAGCAATTACTTAAAGTAGGGGTGAGCTAAATAGGGACGGATAGCACAGATGTGCAAAGGATAGATTATGTTATCTAATTTGATGAGTTATTCGAGGTAGTAACTGAAAGTGTAGATGTATAAAGATAACGCTGTGTATTTGGAGTTCCAGAAGGTGTTTAATAACGTGCCAGACAGAAGGCTAGTGGAGAAACTCAAGGTACACAGATTATAGGAGGAAAGGTGATGGTTTGCGATAGAGAAGTAGCTGAAGGATAGGAAGCAGAAAGTTGGAGTAAAATAATGTTTTCTGATGTTGGAGTAAAATAATGTTTTGCAAACCCGTCCTGACTGTTACCATTTAACTCATGAATATCTTAAATAATTGCTAACCTCTCCTTTTTTCAATTTATTTTTTTAATGCCCCAGAGGTAGATTTAGGGTTACAGTATCAAAGTTTGCAGATGATGTGCAAACGGGATGTATAGTGAAGAGTGAGGAGAATGGAATGGGAACTGCCAATCGTCTAATCTATTTAAGTCCTCCCTCTTGAGATGATTTATTTAAGCAGAAACAATATCGGTAAGGAAGTTCATATTGAATCATTATATCTCACAAGCAGCAGAGAGTAAAGCAGCTGTTGAGTGCACGTACATAGTTGTTGAAAGTGGCAGCACAGGTAGACAGGGTTTTATGGATAGGGGCACAGAATATAAAAGTAAAACAATAATGTCAACTTTGTGCAAACAATAACAATCATCTGTGCATGGCACCTTTCACCTCAGGACAACACAGCAACAATAAATTGCATTTATATAGTGCTTTAAATAATCATAATGCTTGCAGTCGATATTTTGCCTTATCATGTATTTTAGACATGCTGGGAGGACATTTCAAGGTGCTGGGAAGTGGACTCAAGAGGGATGGGGGCCACGGGGGATAGGGGGTGGGAGCATGATCAAAGGCACAGCCACAGAGGAACGTTTAAGAGGACATTTAAAAGCATTTCAGGAATATGCTGCATTGTCGGAGTTGCTTCCTTTGGATGAGATATTAAACCAAGGTGCCATCTGACTGTCCTGGTGGATGTTAATGATCCCGTGGCACTATTTGAAAAGAGAAGGGAGTTTCTCCCAATGTCCTGCCAACGGCATCCTGTATACACACAATGTGATAATCAAGCAATATCAAACGCAGGTATTATTATTTCTCTCCCACATTCACATCCTATTTAGAAAGTTCATCTTAATCTCAGGATGTCAAGTTAGAAAATGTTAATAATTTGGGAGAAACCTTCATCTCGTTGAACTCATTCATCGTTTTGCCCACAGTATACGTGAACATTGTTGCTTTTTGAATATCAATATGTTCCGTTAGAATGCGCTTCATTTCCTGCATGAGTTTCGATCCCTTTTTCTTAGAAGCTTCTGAAAAGGGGAAAGTGAGTTACTGTGGGAATCCTTTCAGTGTGAAAGCAAATATACCCGAGGCAATCGTTGGAACACTTACTTTCATACGCTGGTTTCATGACACGTTGAACAGACCGAGCAATTGAACTATAAATAGATTTCTTCTTTTCAGTGATGTCATTCTTCATGGCATTGAATAATCCATTCACCTGAAACAGGATTTAATTACAGTGACATCAAATCAGCACAATGTACACATATAGAGTCTGAATCAGGAAAAATTGTAGCGTTACAACAAAAATGGCACTTGGAACAAAAATTGTCTTTAAAAATAAATTATAATAATTGGGGGAAGAACATCATGCATGATCAATTTCCAAGAGAAATAAAATAACAATATGAACCAAAGCTACAACTGGTAGATTAACGGGGATCTGAGCGTCGACACAGAAGCTCTAATAGTACGGTATCAGCACAAGACCAAGCTATTACAACCTGTGCCACTGTCAAGCTCTGTTGGACACTACCCTGTATGAGGAGCACAATACAAATGGAAATCGTTGTTGTTCTAACTGATAATCATCTCATGATTCGGTTTCAGTTCTTGACAATGGTTTAATCCATTACTAGTTGTAGCTGCAAGTAAACTGTAATGTTCTTTAATCTACAATATGCAATGTTGATTCAATCCAATCTTTATTGCAACTTTACAATCCAGCTTCTTTTCAATACCCTCTTTCACTCTCTCTCTCCAACTCTCGCTCTCTTATCATTATTCACCAGAATCCTCATGCACCCGTCCCATATTTAATTGCCAGTTATGTTGTCAACTCTAATATGCAACACACCATACTTACTTACCATTTATATTGTTAATGTTAATATGCAACATAAACATCCCTGATGGGGTGAACCTACTTAAGGTAGGGAGGGTAGCATCTAGTACAGGGATATCTAACTTATCTGGCAGTAAGGGCCATTTAAGTTAACACTGTTCGCTTGGTGACCGCACCTTCAAAAACATTATAGACTATGCTGTATGAAATAAAGTTTTAATATGATTTCACTGCGCTATTCAATGCCAGTTATGTATCATGCCATTCGCTAAATTTACTAAGTCTATGAGCGGTCATTAGCTTAATGGAAATGTCACTCATATTTGTATGTTTGATACCCCTATCTAGGAGCAATGAATCTATTAGTTAACCTGCAAAGAGTGATAAGATTTTAAAAAAAAACTATTGATGTGGGTAACTTTCTATTCTGACCTCGGCTAACAGGAATTCCTTCCGAAGTCCCCAAGATTCTTCAATTCGTCCTGAGGATTTCTTCTTTACATTTTCATTGATGATTGTAATCATTGAAGTTTCAAAAACATCAAGCTGTCCTTTGATATTATTTCTGGTACTTTTCTTCATCCTAGAAAAATAAAGCGAAATAACAAAACCTTCATGTTTCTATGTTTTATTTTCTTCTCTGCTTTTATTGCTCCTATATTCCTCCCAGTCACCATTCCCTTCAATATCCCTGATATTAGGTATATATCTGGCTAATCACTTCTTTGAGTAAATTAATCTTATTTAAGGCCTCAGCCTGGCTCAGTTGGTAGAACTCTTACTTCCAGAAGTTTGAGTTGTTCATGCCGCATTTTAGGACATAGAAATCATACATTATATGGTATATTGGTCAGAGCACACGCTTCTCAAGCAAGAGGACTTGGACTTCATCCCTGGCCAGGACAAAACATAAGTTTCCTTACTCCACAATCCTCTGTTTACCCAGCAGTAAATTGGAACCCGGTTGTTAGTTGATTGTTTATTCAAGGGGTAATAATCACTTGAAATTTTTTTAAACAAAAATAATAATAATTTGGTCACTCAATCCACAATTTTTGGGGGGCACTTCTGTGCCCAATTGGCTGCTGCATTTCACCTACAGTGCATTGTATAGAGTGCTTTGAGCAGTCACAAAGACCCAATAAGGTGCTATATCAAGTGCAAGGCTTATTATTAAATAAGCCATATTATGAACTATCTCTTGACATCATCTACAATAACAACAACAACACAATTATATTTATAGAGTGTGTTCCACATCGGGAGGATGTCCCAAAATACTGAACAGTCAGGAGTCAACACCCAAGCACATAGGAGGGGCTGGGTGGGGAGAGGTGAAGGAGAGAGGTGGGAGGGCGGCAGAAGGCATGACCGAAAAGGGGGACTTGCGAAGGGCCTTAATGGAGGCAAGGGAGGAAGCGAGGCGAAGGGACCGTGGAATGGAGTTCCAGAGTGTGAAGGCAGAGAGGCTGAAAGCCCGGCCACCGATGGGAGGATGGGTAAGGTGGGAGACATGAAGCACGCTGAGCAGAGGGGGCGGGCAGTTGATAGGTGGTCAGCAGTTTACAGAGATATGAAGGGGCAAGTCTCTGAATCTATATCTTTATAAGTTAATTGGCTGATTTTGGATACATACTGAAACATATTATGGAACACAGATTCCATTTGGTTATACAGAGGCATTGCCAGTTCATAGTTAACATCAATTTCTCCAAACTTGCGAGATATGTGAACTCCATCCTTCTGACATATTGCCTTCAGTGTGTTGTGAAAGCCTTGGTTGGAATTGTTTTCCTATCATAATAAAAACACAATTACATTTGTACATTTGCCGTTCACATTGGGAGGACGTCATAATATTGCTTTGAAGTGTAAAGTCTAGGAAATACATGCCCTCCAATTGTCCATTCTTTATGGAGTAGTACAGCACAGAAAATAGACATCTTATCCATCAAGTTTGTGATTTTGCTCCATGTGATCTAATCCCATCAAGCAATGAGATAGACTTGTGATAACATGGGAAATGGCTGTGGGGAGGGAGGTCTTGGGACCTTGAAATCTTGGGTAAGTTTCCTTACTCCACACACCTGATAATATTTGCTAAAAAAAAATCAATAATAAATTGATCATTTCAATCCACAGTTACTCACCAGATACCTGATGAGGGAACTCTGAGGCCAGGAGTGACAGCTGCTGGAAGGTAGTACCTGGATTCTGAGTTTGTGAACATGTGTTCACATGTCCAGCACCTGGAATCCACCTAAATTGGTGCTGTTTAAACTCCGCAGCTCCAACCAGTGGAACAATCACTCAATGGGAAGGGATGTTGTGTTGCCCATCGGGAAGCTCGCAAGGAGTACCCACCACCCACCTGGTGAGGCCCACGCTTGTTGGATTTTCAACAACAATAACAACTTGGATTTATACATGCCCTCCATGCCAGGCCACATCTCAGAGCACTTCAAAATAACGGAAACTGATGCCTAGCCAGGGTGAAGGGGAAAAAGCCTAAAGCGCGGTCGAAAAGATAAGAAAATAGGAAAGGAGGGGCAAGGCAAAGGGAGTGAGGAAGGGAATTCCAAAGGCTCGGGATGCAGTGGCTGAAGGCAGGGCTGCTGATGGTGTAACAACAACAACAATAACAAAAACAACAACAAAATTACATTTATAGAGCGCCTTTCACGTCCCAAGGCGCTGAACAATCAGATCTGCACCCAAGCAAGTGGGGGAAGGATCTGAGTAGAGGGAAGGAGAGTAGGAGAGGGGGAAGAGTTAGGAGGGGAGCAGAAGGCACGGTCGAAGAAGAAGGTCTTGAGACCGGCCTTGAAGGAGCAAAGGGAGGAAATGAGGCGAAGGGATTGTGGGATGGAGTTCCACAGTGTCGGAGCAGAGGCTGAAAGCCCTTAATGGAGGATTCGGGGGACAGGGAGGAGGCTAGACCCAGCAGAGCGAAAGTAACGGCCAGCAATGTGCACAACAATATCCCCCGAACAGTCCGAGATTGAAATTATTAATTTTTGTTTTTTAGGGATCATTATTAGCTAAGGAAACTTGGACAAGGTTTCTCCCTGCTTGGAATTGAACCCATCACACGTGCTTGTAAGGTCACTGCTCTAACCGTTAAGCTACAAGAGCAAAGTGACAAGAAAGCAGTGCTGGTGAACGAATGGATGTGGGGGAGGAAGGATGACTGAGGATAGAACCCGATCCTAAGGATAGCCTAGCATTGCTATATCTTAGTAAAGAGTTGTTTCTGCCAACTATTTCCTTGAATCTCTGTAATATTCTAAAACAAACAACAGTGAGCAGTGTGGAGAGCAGCTGTCGACATCGGAGTTCTTCTAGTGCGAGCAGAGTCTGATTAGACATTCCAGTTACCGGGCATTATAATGAATAAATAATAATCCTTAAGTTTATATAGCGCTTTCCACATCTTATCAACATCTCAAAGCACTTCACAGGATACATTATGAAGTTAACTGATCATTGAAGTTAACTCAGTCTGTGTGCGAGACTCTGACTAGGTTGAGCCAGACTCAAAACAGGGAGTCACTGACAGGTTTACGAGAGAGTAGAGGCCACTTCGTATGAAAGCGTTACTAAAATTCGCATGTACATTGTGTAGTGAGAACCGTTGTAGTTTGGAAAGGCTAAACAGTTGAACTAAATGAATTGTTCCTTCAGAGAACTGACACAAGGCACGGTGGCTGAATGGTCTCCTTCTGAATTGTAGCAAATTGTGATTCTACTGGGCAATATTGTGAAAATACTGATGGAAAAAAGAATCAGATGTGGATGACTAATCCTTACTTACCCGCTCTAGCCATTTTCCAATGTTTCTCATGCACTTTTTCTCTGCTGTTTCAGCCCCCTGAATGAGAGAACGCTCCAGTTTGATGGCAAGATTTTCAATTTGATGAGTAAACTCTTTCAAACGAACCTCCAGTTTTGAATCAATGTCTGTAAATGTTCTTTTGTAAAACTGAAAAAAATATTAAAGTCTGTACATGTGCAGCATTTGATCACTTATTATAGGCATTGTTCACAAATTCATTCACGTTAACTTTAGCTTTATTCATAAAACTACACTTGTATAGTGCCTTCCGCCTCGGGTGGATGTCTCAATGCGGTGGTTTGTCAAGTTTTGAGTCTGACTCAACCTAGTCAGAGTCATGCACACAAACCTGAGCTGGGGTCCGGATCAGGGAGGATGGAGGGAAAGGAGGAAATTTGGGGTGACCGATGGAATTGTCGAAGGAGGATGTTGAGGCAGGACTTGAAGGATGCCAGGGAGGGAGTGAGGTGGAATGATTGTGGGAGAGGATTCCAGAGGTTGGGCCAGAGTGGCTGAAAGTTTGCCCGCCAATGGCGGGGCGGGTGGGTCGGGAGACATGGAGCAGGCTGGAGCCCACTGAGTGGAGGGAAAGGGTAGATTGGTAGGGGGTTAGGATGTTGCAGACGTAGGGTGGGGCAAGGCCATGGAGGGCTTTTTTGAGGACCAGGATTTTGAATTGAATCCATTGGGTGATAGGGAGCCAATGGAGTCAGTTGAGAATGGGGGAGATGGTGTCACAGAGCTTGGTACGGGAGAGGACATGGGCTGATTGATCTGCAGCCTATGGAGGGAGTGGTTGGGAAAAGCTGACAAGCAGCATATTGGCGTAGTCGAGCTTGGATGTGATGAAGGCATGATTGAGAGTTTCAACGGTCTGAGGGGGAGCGAGTGGCAGATTCGGCCAATGTTGTGGAGGTTTGGGTAGGCAGAGTGGGTTATGGCTTGGATGTGGGAGAGGAAAGAGAGTTGAGGATCCAACAAGACACCTAGGTTCCTGACTGGCTTGATGAGGTGGAGTGCGCAACCATGGATGCTGATGCTGCCAGTGCCTGAGAAAGTACATGAAAAGAAAGGATATTTAGAGGGTAAGGAGTCCCGTAGCTCATTGGTTAGAGCATCATCTCGCAAGCGAGAGGAGCTGGGTTTAACTCCTGAGCAGGGCAAAACTTTATGCAAATTTACTTACTCCACACACCTCTGTTTAACTAGCAGTGGGTAGGAACCTGGTTGTTAGTTGATTAGCAGATTGTTTTACCGGAGTAATATTCCCTTAAAAAAAAATCTATTCAAAAATCATGATTAGGTCATTCAATCCACGACTGTTTGTTGGACACTACTGTCACAATTGGCTGATTCTTTCTACTCACAAAATATGCAGTCAATTTACTTTACAATATATTCTTGGGTCTTGATGTAACTTGACAGAGGGGAGGGAATCAGAAGGAGTTTGGGAATAGATCTCCAGAGCTTGGGAGCAAAATAGCGATTGTGGGGCATGTGTGGTGTGGGCAGATGAAACAAGCCGATGTTTGCTGAGGAAAGGGAATGGCTGGGCCAAAAGTTCGCAGAGGTAGGGTGAGGAGTAGGGAATGAAGGACAAAGAAAAGTTTCTCTCTGGAGAAAGAGGGAGCTTTCAGTGAGGAAACTGTATGACTCCTCCGTCACAACTCTCACAGTGGTTGATGGATGCTCTGATCATTTGTCCTGAACCAGAGGACACGGCTTGCGATTGAAGGGGAATAAATTGAGAACAAATCAGGCTACAGTATATAGTTTGGACTTGACATGCCAAGTGCCTGTCAGTAGGAGAATTAGATGGACCTCGGTTTTCTTTTGTATACGCAAATATTTTATGTTCTTAAGTGATTGTAAGATAGGTACACCAGGTAAACCTGTAGTCTGGTCTCAGGCAAGCAGCCAATGACAGTGAGAAGTGGGTGGGAGTTACAAGTTGGTCTGTTCTCGAGCCTCTCTGAAAAACCAGTGACTTCCTCTGAAGGTGGAGGGAATCCCTATATAGAGATGGTCTGCACTTGTCACACAGATACAGTGACACAATCCCAATTGTCTGCAAATTGGAACAAACAGTCTCATATGTCAATCAGATATGCTGGACACCAACTGAGCTTCAATCCTGGGTCAGTAGAGTTACAAGATCTTAACCTTCTTCTTGCCTGAACACTGAATGAAAGAGGAAAAATCAGTAGAAATTGACAGCGCTTCACTTTTACAAAACGGAATTCCACAAATCCAAATACCTCATTGGCGTTGGTGTCATTCAAGGAGATGAGAAGGTGTAGCATTCCACGAGCCTCTGACACATAGTCACTCACTACCTTCTTCCTATTTTTCAGATATACATCAATGATGTGTTTCTTTAAACCTGGTATTTCTAGAGAAGAACCACACAAAAAACATGCAGTAAATGTCTAGACCTGCAGATTATGTCATGAACACAGTGGGAAACAAACAAGGAAATCCCCAACTACTGCAGAAACTATCGACATTCCAATCAAATCCTGATATAGTTGAAAACTGGGATAAACAATGGTATAATAATACTTGCATTTGGAAAAGTGTCTTCATGTCTGGGAGACATCTCAAACTGCTTTGGTCAACTGGGTGACACCCTGAGCTTTCACCTTGCTTAACAGACAGTCCAAACCAGATTGAAATTTGCATCCATGCCATCTACACATGGAAATTGCCATGTCTGAAATGGAAAGTGCACTCTCTCCATGGAGGGGTCAACCCTAATTAATCTAATCGCAGAGAATTAGGCAAATGTTGGCAAAAGCCAAGACTAGTGGACCTCAATGTAAACAAAATGTTTGGAACAACAATTTTAAATTGAAAAGTTGCCAAACCACTCTGTGTGTGTGTATAAAATAATAACCAGAAGTTAACAGGTATTGGTCAGACTCAGTTAGTAGCCTCTGAGTCAGCAGGGTTTAACAACTTGTAAAAAATTATCTTTGGCGGTGGGGAGGTATCCCACATTGTTGCTTGTGGGATACGGCTTTGTACAAAATTGGTTCTGTGCTCACTTATACAAATATTCATCAAAATATGTTACACTAAAAAAAAGCTTGCTTTTGATATAGCGCATTATCGTGTAATTGAGATGTCTAAAAGTGCTTCACATCATATACCTGTAACGTGAATTGATTGGAAATCTCCCTTTGTCTGGAATGGAATGGACACTCTCTCCACAGTGACACAACCTGTTCAGCTAATTTTGGAGAGCATTAGGTGCAGATTGGGAAGAGGCAAGGAAAATGTCTAGGATCTCCAAGATCCTAGACATTTTTCTGGCATCGCTTGGTAAACTGTCCAGCGCTTCCTGCTACTGTTACTCCAGCAGCAGGCAGCTTCCTGCCTCACTCCACTGTAATACACAGTCAATGTTATGCCTTGTATTACCACATACCTGTTTCACTGTCACTGAAGATTGTCTCATGGTCAATATGAATTCTCCAATATTCCTTAGAGCTTACGGTGAAGACGTGGATGTCATCCTCTGAAAACTCACATTCACCTGGTATTTGACGCTTTAAAATAAGAAATGATAAAAATTCACTCCATACCTTGCTCAACATTAATGAACAGAATGAAGATACAGTACCAATTTCACTTGCTTAACCTGTCTGCTGAGAAACACTTGATCTAATTAGTTTTTGGACTTACAGTTAATGTGCACAATCAGTGGCTCATTTTAACCTTCAGCCACTTCTACTGCAAATACTGCCTGGCAAGGAATTTTTGGAATAAAATATATATTTACTAATTGATGTGTGTTCACACTTATCTCAGACAGTATCAAATCTGTTACAGAAGAAAGAGGAGTATCAGCTTATTTTCCCATTTCAAGACACTCCCTTGTGCACCTTGATTTTCAATCGTGCCACACATTTTTACCCAATTACGCACCTGGAAATCTCACAAACTCAAACACCATACACATGCACTAGAATAACCCCAAACTAGTCCTTACCCTGCCTGCCCCAAGAAGGAAACACCCACTCAACAACAACAATATCAACAACAAAATGACATCTGTACAGCGCTTTTCACATTGGGAGGACATCCAAAGGTGCTGAACAGGCAGGAATTTAGACCTGCAACAGTATCCAAACAAAGTTGCAGCAGTTAATAATGTGTCTACAAAAGAGTAGACTGTGGAGTGTGCACTCCTAACCCACTGTGCTCTTCTTGCACGGCCTGAATCCTATTGTCTCCTATGTTGTTCGATGCATTTTTGGATGTGTCAAACACCTGGCTGACAATTTTTCAAAACTGTTATTGGTTTTAGTATAAACACCACTTTACTCCCCCGCACCAGGCTCTGCGACCACATCACTCCCACCCTCGCCCGGCTCCATTTGCTCCGCGTCCCCCAGAGGCTCGAATTCAAGATCCTCTTCCTCACTTTTGAGTAGATTCACGGCCTTGTCCCCTCGTATCTCTCTGACTTGCTGTCTCCCTATGAACTTGCCCACCCACTCCATTCATCAAGCTCCGATCTGCTCCATGTGCTCAGTCCGACTCGCCCTACCACAATGGCCAGGCTTTCAGCCTCTTTGTCCCCACACTCTGAAACTCCATCCCACAGTCCCTTTGCCCCGCTTCCTCCCTTGCCTCCTTCAAAACCAGTCTCAATATCCTCCTTTTCGATTGTGCCTTCTGCTGCTCTTTCAGCTCTCTCCCTCCCTCCCCCTTAGCCTTCCCCTCAGACACACTGCAGTACTCACTTTCTTTTTATTCCATTTCTGTTTACAAGACTTTAGTATATTTTCCTTGACACTCTTGTTTCGTTTCAGCACACAGAAACGTGTCTCCTTTGTCTTGCGTTCCTCTTGACTATCGTTGACCTGCATCAAGAAGGAAAATTGATCAGCAGCTTCAGTGAGGTACTATGGGAACATGTTCTCAGAGTGCAGGGATTGGAAAATTGCAACTGATATTAACTTACAGATATATTCATATCTTCCGGGCTTAGCGTTTGTTCGCTGAAACAACACATGAGAAATATATGAGCAAAACCATAGAAGTGTACAAAACAGTAAGATGTCATTCAGCCCATTTTTTGCATCACTGTTTGCTCCCCCAATATCAGCAATAACTTGCATTTATACAGCATCCTCCATGCTGTGTAGTGCACCAGAATGCTTAACATTGGCAAAGCTGGACTCCGAGCCTGGGGTGGGTGGAGAGGGGGAGGGTGGAGGGCGCCATAAGCATCGTTGATGAGGAAGGTTTTTAGGTTATTACTGTAAAGATGAATGAAACAACCAGCGCCTTGGGACGTCCTCCCGATGTGAAAGGCGCTTTATAAGTGTAATTTGTTGTTGTTGTTGAATGTACTTTACCATGCAATGCCATCAGGTTGCTCTGAGGCTGAGGAATCATTGGACGTAGGCGGGAGCTGGCGGCGTCCTCGCAAGGGCACATTGAGCGGACGGCTGGCTTCCTCCCAAATGCGCATGTGCGCTGGGCCAGCCAGTTGACTGTAGTTATAACCCTTACATTTGATGCAGCACCCTATCACATTTTCAAGATGTCTCAAAGTGCTTCACAGAACATACTGTAAAGTGAATTGACTGTATATATTGTATATTTGTGCTGGTGATATGAACAGAAACTACATTTGATCTTAGCCAAAAGGCCAATAAGCAATTTTTTCCCATTCTTTCAAACCCTTTCATTGTTTTATGTCTCTGCTCCAATGGGAAGAGTCCTACCTTCTACAATCTCTCCTCATAATTACAGTTCACACAGTTTTATATTCACCCTCAAAATACAGTCAATCCTGTGAAGCAGTTTGAGACAATCTCGTGACATGTGAGGCACTATATCAAATGCAATGACTATTTATGGCACAAATTCAGTTATGACTCAGTTCAAGTGTGCAAACCCATTCACTGTATGTGGTGCATCTTTCAGCTAAAATGGCCAACTCCCAGATGAATAAGTCACCAACTGTTACATTTATTGAAATCAGGTATGAAATATTAGGCTAAGTGAGATCAGGCTTCAATCACTCGCTAGAACTCTTACAGCATAAAAGATGATGACCAAGAGGAAGGTAGATTGCATAGGTTGTATGTTGGATTCAGACGATAAATTAAACAACTTGGAAGAGGCTGACAGTGTGATGTACCTTATTCCTTGTAGAATAACCATCGATGTAACCTCCCATTTACTGAGCATGCACCAAACAAAAGGGACAGCAGAGTGACCCAATGACTCAGCTGATTCAGCTTTCTTTGAAGAAGAAACTGTTTGCGAGACAGCCAGTCACATACGTGCACAGAGAAGCAGGCCATAGCACCTCATATTTAATAGATCCTGTCCCCTGAGAGATTTCAATGACCATCTTTCAACTCGTGTCATTGTAGACAGATCCTAACACTGATCTCTGATGCTTATCACAAATTGCTCTCCAGCAAATGAAGAAATATCCCTTAATTCCACTCTGCCATCTATGTTTCAACGATTCATAGATGGCATATGTGATATATTTCACTATCTTTTCCACTTTAGCGACATCTTAAGCTTATAATAAAATTAACTGAAAAAAGCAATGTAAACGTACCTAATGTATTCAGATGTTGTAAGTTGATCCGTCTTTGTGCAAACAAAAGTCACATCCTGACATTGACCTCCAATGCAGGCAGTGCTTACAGTTTTACTAAAAATCTGATCTGCAATCTTATCAGAGTCAGCTCGGTGAGTAACAGATACAATCCAAACAGATCTGCAACGTGTAAGATACTGGAACAAAGCACAGGATTAAAGCTTTCAATAGATTTACACGGAGTTACAAAGAGTGATATTTAACTGAAACAGGCCATTGTATTTGTACAGTAAAAGCCCGTTTATCCATGACCCCATCAACTGTAACTTCTGTATAACCAGCACTGTATAACCAAAAGGTCCCCATTCAAGTTTATCTAGCACTATACATTTTTTTGTTGAATTTTTGATTTTATTTTGTGTTTTCAGCTGATTATCTGGCATGCGCTTTATAATACAGTATATAATAACAATATTCCTTACATTTATATAGCGATTTCCACATCTTATCAACGTCTCAAAGTGCTTCACAAAATACAACAATGTCCCAAAGTTGGGACCAGAGCAGGGGGGGAGAGAGAAGAATGCTTTAACTGGCATTGGCCAGGTCCCAGAATGCCGGATAAACAGACTTTTACTGTTCTATGTTTATACTCCAAGTGAGCGCCCAACCTTCCTATTCCCCTTCAAAATCTTAATAACCTCCATTAAATCCCATCTCAATCATATCAAATCCAATGAGAAAACATCCAAGGTATCCAATCTGTCTCTGGTGGTTGCGGGGGGTGTGGGGGTGTGTGAGAGGTGGGGGGGAAATTGTTGGTGGGGGATGGAGGTTGCCATAAGCATGGTCAAAGAAAAAGGTTTTTAGATGGGACTTGATAATGGAAGAGAGGGAGTAAGGCAGAGGGATCGAAGGAAAGTATTCCAAAGTTTGGGGGCATCGTGGCTGAATGCATGACCTCCAATGGTGGAGCAAAGGGTGCAAGTGATGAGCAGGAGGCTGGTGCCGGTTGAGCAGAGGCACCAGGTGGTGGATTGGAGGATGAGGAGGTTGGAGAGGTAGGGGGCTGACAGGGAGTGAGTGGATTTGAACATGAGCATGAGGATCTTGAAGTTGATCTGTTTGGTGACGGGGATCCTGTAGAGCAAGTGGTGAGGTGTGGGTAAGGAGTCTAGTCCAGGTCAGCACGTGGACTGTAGTGTTCTGACTCAGCTAGATCTTTTGAATGGTGGAGCTGGGGAGACCAGCGAGGAGTGCACATCCCTGTATTTCCTCCAATGCTACAAAATATCTCCGGCAATATCTATACAGAACACATCTATTCAAATATGCTCTATCTAAAGTTTAATTGAATCCATATCATTTTAAAATCACTTCCCAACTTTTATGCTTTTTTTTGGACATAAAGTCGAGCTTGGCTTAATGTGGCACACAATACAGGCAATACGTCACACCCTGACATTTACCTCCAATGCAGGCAATGCTTACAGTTTTACTGTAAATCTGATCTCTAACCCTACCAGTCAACTCGGTAAGTCTGAATTTGTATTTCTCTACAGGCTTGTTTGTACACCTGACCGGCTGCTTTTTGTGTCCTGTGAATTTGAATCATGAAATCCCTTTGTTCCTCTACATTTGTTGGGTTCCTACCATTCAGGGTAGCACTACTTTATTCTTTCTTCTAAAATGAATCACTTCACAATTACGTTTATTAAACTTTTTTTGTCACCTATCTGCCCATTTTGTGAGCCTATCTAAATCTTTCTGCAACTTTCTTTATCATTCACTACACTCACTCCCCCACCCCAGATTGTTGCAAATTTTGATACCAACTCTCTCATGTCTGAATCCAAATCATTTTGCACACAGTGAATTTTCAGCTCCATGGGACATCCCGAAGGTCTCTCTCATTCCTATGTGGTTAATGTGTCTGCATGCATTTGCCTCAGACTAGAACTTGAGTTAGATGAAACTTAGTATGCATCTCACTGTACTGTAAGTGTGAGGCTGTGTCATCGCAGTCTAAAACCAATTTATTTTCAGTGAAAGGCAGAAACATCTCCTGTTACTATTTCACAAGGTTTTCAGACAGTCTCAATTGGAGAGTTGAATTAACTATTAGAAGCAGATGGGACAGAGAGCTGTTGGCAACATGTCTCAAAGATGAACAATTACAATTTCACAACAAAAAATGAAATTGTGTCATCAGAGCCTGGATGACTGCAAACTTCCTGCAGCTGAACATTGATGTCTCGTAAACCATACACCTTGGCTCCCATCAACATCTTCTCTCCTGTGGTTCAGACCTCCTCACCCTACTCGACATCTCCCTCATACTCAAGAAATCCATGTACAATTGAGGGGTTGGATTTGATCCCCAGCTATCTTTTGTACCCCACATCTGGTCCCTGGCCAGGACCACTTTCCTCTATCTCTGCCACATTGCTCACTGCCATCTGTACCTCACTTCAACACAGCTGTCCATGCCTTCGTCCAAAATAAACCAAGTTCCAAACACCCTCCTTGCTGATCTCCCTTGCTCCATTATTCAAAAATTCAACTAATGCAAAACTATGCCACCTTCATGCTCATCTGCACTAAACTCCATACCTCCATCAGCCCCAATCCTTGTCAAACTCCATTGGCTCCTTATCACAGAGCTGAATGATTTCAAGGTCCTCACACTTGTACTTAAATCCTTTCACACCCTCGCAGGCCTTCCTATCTTCCAACTTGCTCTTTCCCTAAATTACTTCCTGCTGCCTCCACTTGACTGGCTCCATGCTGAGATGTTGATTTTGTTTCATCCACAAAATATAGTCAATTCACGTTACAGTAAATTATGTGAAGCTCTTTCAGATATGTCAAAGACATGATAATGCACTATATCATAGGCAAATATTATTATTCTTCGACATTGGAGAAAAATACTTTTTACCTTCTTCCATATTTCATCTCTGGCTTTATTGGAGTCTCCTGTCCCTGGGAAGTCAGTCAGTACTAACCCTTCTGGAAGGCCATTGGATTTGGGCACGGAGATTGTAACAGATTTCACCAGTGGCCAAAAGTATCTTCCCTCCTCCGAGCTCTTCTTGCTTACATAGCATTTTAATTTGCGTGATAGTGTCTGTGCCTGAGGAATAACACAGCGGAATGAGCTTATAATTGACAATTGAATATGGATGGTGGAAGTATAAAAGGGTTATGGGAAGAGTGACTTGCAGATTTGAAAGAGAATACTGTAAAGGTGTCGGCCAGGTCACTTGGAGGCACTCTCACCTCTGATTTACAAGGTTGTCCCCATATAGGAATGTTGAATTTATAGTCTAGGCTGACACTGGTGCAATGCTGAGAGAGACAACAATAACAACATTTCCAACCTGAGTATAATGGACAAGGTCATCTCGGACCACTTCCTCATCTCCTTCGCCTCTTGCATCCCTCTCTACTCCACCAAGCCCTAAACCACACTCTACCACCCGTGGGAAAGGCTACCCCTGAGACCCTCACACAGGCCCTCACATCCTCTGACTTCTTACCCCTCTGCCCTTCAACCCACAGAGATCCTAAAGCAGCTGTCCAGCTGCTCCATGATTGCCGCTCCTCCACCTTCAACTTTCTCGTCCCCCTGAAATCCAGGAGCATCTCCAAACCCACCCGATCCCCTTTATATAACACTCATCTCCACTCACTAAAAACCCCAATCTGGCTGCTCAAGCGCAGATAGCAGAAAACTGGCCTAACAGTTCACCACCAACTGTTGCTCGATCATCTCCACAGTTACTGTCGTTCTTTGTCACATGCAAAAACAGCCTTCTCCTCCAACATCATCTTGGAAGCAAAAAACAACCCCAAGGTCTTTTTCTCCCACCACCCACTACCTCCTCCATGTGCCCCCTCAGGCCTCTTCAATCTTCACTTCAAATACCAAGTACGAGGAGGTCATGGACTTCTTTTCTGCTAAAATAATTAATATCCTCCAGGCAGTCTCATCCTCCTGCATCTTGTCACCCACCACCATCCCACTTCCGTCCCCCTCCCCCTCTCCATCATCAGCTCCTACCACAACCACCATCCTACATTACTTCATAGCCACGACTGCCCTATTTCAATCTTCCCTTCATTTCAAAAGTTCTTAAATACATTGTTGCCACTCAACTCCACACACATCTGTCCTCCCACTCCCTTTTCGAATCCATCCCGTCCGGTTACCATCCTGCCCACAGAGGCTGTGCATGTGAAAGTCACAAACAACATGCTCTGTATCTGTGACCAGGGCTCCCTCTGCCTACTTGACCTCCTGGACCTCTCCACGGCTTTCGACACAGTCGATCACTCCATCCTCCTCCACCACCTGTGCTCCATCATCCACCTCAGTGGGACCACACTCACTTGTTCAAGTCCTACCTCACATCTACATGTATTTAATTCCCTCCATTCCTCTTTACTACAAACCTCTCTGACCTCCCCTCTACTCACAACAGTTACCATTGTCTTCGCTCTACCAGGTCTGGCCTCCTCCTTTTCCCCTGAATCTTTGCTCCACCATTGATGCCTATGCCTTCAGCCACTATGCCCCGCTGTTCTGGAACTCCTTTCCTCACACGCTTTGCCCCCTCCTTTCCTATTTTCAGGTCTCAACTGAAGACCTTTCTTTTCAACTGCGCCTTCGGTCACCTTCTTCCCCCTCCTCCTAGCTCGGCCCCGGGCTCTGTTAATGGGGAAGTGTTCTGAGATGCTGTTTGGCATGGAGGGCGCTATATAAATCCAAGTTGTTTTTGTTGTTGTAGTTGTGCTAATTGACTCCCTATAATGCCTGTCACTGTTTCAAAAATCTCCTGCCTTGTCTCCCCAAGTCTCCTGGTTGCAATTCATCCATCTCATGGAATTTGCTAGTTTTCACTTACATTGTCCGCCGACAATGAATCCTTGTTATTTTTTGGGATGATATTTTGTTTCAAGAGTTCCTGGTAACTTTGTTCAAGTCCTATGTCTCCATAAACTGCTCTCAATTTTTCTTCTGCACTTTCAACAGTTTCATTTGTCTCAGATTCATCAACTTCGTTCTCCTGATTCTCACAGAGCTCTTTCAGATCTTCCAGTTCTTTTTTCCATTCCTGCAATACAATCAATTCACCTTTAATTAAAACTTCACCATTTAATCGTAGAACAATGTCCTGTGTGACAGCAAATCAACTATATACATAAATGTAAAATATATAACACTCATTGAGTTCCCTATACAAAACTTCAATTAGTTTACAGTATTACCAACAACTCCTTTCAAACCATGCTGAATTACTTGTATATTTAATTGATGTTCTCACTATTCTTCAACCATAGGAACAAAACATGGTGGTTGAGGCACCTTCCCAGTGCTGTAGACATGTTTCATTTGTAGGCACGTAGAGGCTAAATATTTGGCCTTGATAATGGGGACCAGTAACATGAAGCTCAGGATAACCATTACCTCCTCAGTAATGAACTCAATGTCTGCTTTGAACTTGCGGCCACTGTGGGTTTGCACATTTATGATGGATGATGTACATGCCGAGCTTGACGACGTGGGCAGTAATCCCTGTTCATGCAAAACAGCATTGATCAGTGAACTTTTTCCGTCTCCTGTTTTCCCAAACACACCGATGTAGATCTTGTCCAGCAGTATTTTGTCTTTTAATTTGAAAGCCTTTTTCCTGAAACAAAAGCACAGATTACTCTTCCCAACTCTGAACCTCTTGTCCTGCTTCCTTAGTCTATTGGATATGAGCACTGTATAGTAGGAGGTGCTATAAGACATTGAACCAAGGCCCATCTGCCTGTTCAGTGGCACTTTAAATATCTCATGTCACTATTGAAAAAGAGAAGACAGTTTCTCTCTCCCTGTATCCTAGCCAAAGAAGCCTCAGATAGAATTGGTCATTCACTTCATGACTGGTTGTGGAATCTGTTGTGTTGTAAATTGGCTGCTATTTTCATCCACAAAAAGCAAGTCAATACACTCTATCATAAATAGTATTACTTTACTACAAACAGTGTACTTTTTTCACCGAATTAATAGCTACAAAGGGCTAAGTTTACTTAATTGACTATTCCATAATACTTTTTCTATAGTATATTTATGATTGGTAAACAAAAATTTAATTTAAGGTACTATAATAAATTATATAAAATTAGAGGTTGTAGGATGTAGTGTCAGATTAATATTGGTGGCTTCAGTAGCTCACATTCTGTGTGTGACTGAAAGTCCTAGAAGGTGTGTTTCCTATCAAGGGATGTTACAGAATGCATTCAAAGCTGCTGCATGGAGAACAGCCATAAACAATCATACATAATGGTACCAACAACATAGGTGGGAATAGCAGAAGGGACCTGGAGTAAGATTTTAAGCATGTTTGGGGGAACAACGACAACAACATTATTTTGGTAAAGCGCTTTCCACATCCTGGGAAGATTAAAAAGAAGGATTCCCATAATTGTAATCTCTGATTTCCGTTCACTGGATATGCAGGGAAGGTCAGGAGGGGCAGATCAGTGAAATTAATATGTGGCTGATAAAACGGTACATACAGAAAGGTGTTGTTTATTGCTTGAATGACATAATTGCCAATTAATATGGACGATGTAGGTATAAAAGGATTATGGGAAGTGTGATTTGCAGATTTGAAAGAGAGTGTGAAAGAGGTTGATTTGAAAGAGATTGACTTACAATGTTTGAGTTAAAGAACTGAGTAAATCTACATTGTATTTTGTGGATTAAAGAACATAACATGGTGTCAGAAATGAAAATGGAACCTGGAGTGAAATGGACAAGGAGAAGGAATATGGATTGAAAAGCAAACTGCAGAGAGGAGCAGAATTAAATGCTGAACAGATACCAAGACCACTGAAACTGTTTGGAAGTTTAAGGCACAATTGGCATCGGTTTGAAAGAGACTTTAAAATTTTTTGATTAGCAGCAAACATCATGAAACAGCAGTCTGCAATAACTTTGAATGTAGCAGGCGAGAAAGCACGGGAATATTTTGCAACCGTAGAAAGAGACGTGGACAGACCATCAAATGAGATGATGAATATAATAATAATAATACTTGCATTTGATATAGCCCTTTCACATCTTATTGACTTCTCAAAGTGCTTCATAGAATATACTATTATGAGAGAAAAAGATTGTGGAAAAGATAATGTGATAATTGAGCGATTTAAGTTTGGAACAAGAATGCAGAGTCCCACAGAATCCTTCATCAGTACAATTGCAGAACATTAAGAGACAAAATGATTTGTGATCAGATAATAGTTGGCATAAATGGTACGTAACTAAGAGGAAAGCTTTCGAATAAAAAGGGAACCTTTAGAATCAGCAATGGAGCTAATAGAGTAGTGATAATGGGTGACTTCAACTATCCCAACATGGACTGGCAGAATAGTAGGGTAAAGGGCAAGGAGGGAGAAGAATTCCTGAAGTGTGTGCAGGACAACTTTCTTGATCAGTATGTTTCCAGTCCAACGAGGAAAGAAGCATTGCTGGATCTAGTTTTGGGAAATGAGGTAGGGCAAGTTCAACAGGTTTCTGTAGGTGAGCATCTAGGGAATAGTGACCACAATATCGTTAGATTCAGAATAATTATGGAAAGGGATAAGGAACAATCACGGGTGAGGACACTCAACTGGAAAAGGGCTAATTTCAATGAGTTGAGATGGGACCTAGCCAAGGTGGATTGGAAAGAAAAATTGGCAGGTAAGACAACTAACGAGCAGTGGGCAGTGTTCAAAGAGGAGATAGTTCAGGCACAGGTCAAAAGCATCCCCACAAAGGTGAAATGTAAGGCATCCAAACCTCCCTGGATGACTAAGGAAATAGGGGCCAAAATAAACCCAAAAAAAGAGGCTTATGATAAGTGTCAGGCTCAAAATTCAGAAGGGAACCAAGCAGAATATAGGAAGTGTAGGATAGAACTAAAAAAGGAAGTTGGAGGGGCAAAGAGACTGCATGAGAAACAATTAGCGAGTAAGATTAAGGGGAACCCTAAGGTTTTTTACCAACATATTAAGAGTAAAAGGTTGGTCAAGGATAGAGTGGGGCCAATTAGGGACCTAGGAGGAAATCTCATTGTGGAGGCAGAGGGCATGGCTGATGTACTGAATGAGTACTTCGCCTCTGTCTTCACAAAAGAAAAGGATACAGCCAATGCCATAGTATTGGAGGAGAGGGTAGGAGAAATGGATAGAATAATTATAACCAGAGAGGAAGTTCTAAGAAGGTTGACGTCGCTCAAGGTGGATAAGTCACCTGGTCCGGATGGGATGCACCCTAGGTTACTAAGGGAGGCATGGGAGCAAATAGCAGAGACTCTGGCCACGATCTTTCAATCTTCCTTGGACACAGGGGTCGTGCCAGAGGACTGGAGGATAGCTAATGTTACTCCCTTGTATAAAAAGGGGCAGAATGACAAGCCTGGTAACTACAGACCAGTCAGTCTAACATCGGTAGTGGGCAAACTTCTAGAATCCATAATCAGGGACAAGTTAGATCTTCACTTAGAAAGATATAGGCTAATAAAGGACAGTCAACACGGATTTTTTAAAGGCGAATCTTGCCTTACAAATCTGATAGAATTTTTTGATGAGGTAACGGAATGGGTGGATAATGGTAGCACAGTTGATGTAGTTTACATGGACTTTCAAAAGGCATTTGACAAAGTGCCACATGAGAGACTTATTAGGAAATTAAAGGCCCACGGCGTTAAAGGGACAGTGACAGAGTGGATCCACAACTGGCTGCGAGACAGAAAGCAGAGAGTTGTAGTGAGCGGCTGTTTTTCAGACTGGAGGGAAGTGAGCAGTGGTGTGCCACAGGGATCGGTTTTGGGACCATTGCTCTTTGTAATCTACATCAATTATCTGGACTTGGGTGTACGGAGTACAGTTTCCAAGTTTGCAGATGACACTAAGTTAGGGAGAATAGTAAATAGTGAGGAGGATAGTAGCCATCTGCAAGAGGATATAGACAAATTGGTAAAGTGGGCAGACACATGGCAGATGAAGTTTAATGCAGAGAAGTGTGAGGTGATGCATTTTGGGAGAAGAAATGAAGGGAGGCAATATAGGCTAGATAGTACAGTTTTAGGTGGTGTGAAGGAACAGAGAGACCTGGGGATTTGTGTTAGTGACTCGTTGAAGGTGGCAGGACAGGTAGACAAGGCTGTTAAGAAGGCATATGGGATACTAGGCTTTATAAATAGGGGTATAGAGTACAAAGTCAGGAAGTGCTGACTAACCTCTATAAAACTTTGGTGAGGCCTCAGCTGGAATACTGTGTTCAATTCTGGTCACCACACTACAGAAAGGATGTGAAGACATTGGAAAGGGTACAAAGAAGATTTACTAGGATGGTGCCAGGATTGAGGGACTTCAGCTATGAGGAGAGGCTAGATAATCTAGGGTTATTCTCTCTGGAGCAGAGAAGATTGAGGGGAGACCTAATAGAGGTTTATAATATCATGGTTTCGACAGGGCAAATCGAGAAAAACTATTTCCACTCGTGGGCGAATCTGTGACTCGTGGTCACAGATTTAAAATAGTTTCAAAGCGAAGTAGAGGAGAGCTGAGGAGACATTTTTTCACTCAGCGAGTTGTTCGAATCTGGAATGCATTGCCTGGAAAGGTGGTGGAGGCTGATTCGATAACAACTTTTAAAAGGGAATTAGATCTTTATTTAGGGAGAACAGGTCTATTAGGCTATGGGGAGCGGGCAGGGCAGTGGGATTGAATCGCTCTTTTCAAAGAGCCGACACAGACTAGATGGGCCGAATGGCCTCATTTTGTGCCGTAAAATTCTATGAATCTATGGAGATAATAAGGATTAAAGAGGTGACAAAAATAAATGTGAGAGATGGAGAGAGAAACAGAAATGGAAATAGATGAACCAGCCAACAGGCAAAGTTGGGATGATACAGATGAAGAGTATGGAGTGCAGAGAATTCAGGCCAAGAAGGAGGCCACACAGAATGGACAAATGTGACAAATGCGATTAGAAACATCACAAGAGAAGATGTCCTGCAGAAGGAAGAAAATGCTATCAATGCAAATAATAATAATGCTTTGCATTTGATATAGTGCTTTTCAGATCTTTTAGATGTCTCAAAGCGCTTCATAGAATATAGTGTAAAGTGGATTGACTGTGTATTTGTGGATGGAACGCGGCAGCCAATTGCATACAGCAGTGTCCGACAAACAGTCACGGGTGGAGGGACCAAATGGTTGGTATTATTTTTTATTGAATTAATTACTTTAGCTTTCAAACGGATTATTTCCTCCGGAAACCAATCCATCAATTGAATAACAACTGGGTTCCTACTTATTGTTAGGTACAGGGGAGGTGGGGGTTCACAGGCCATACCACAAATACACATGTGATTGTCATGGAACATTAACCTTTTGAGGATTCTCTCTCTGTGATGGGAAATCTACAACAACAACAACAACAACAAAATTGCACTTATATAAGGCCTTTTACGTCGGGAGGACGTCCCAAAGAGCTGAACAGTCTGGTTGGGAACTGAGAGGAGGAGGGGGTGGTGGTGGGGGGAGGATTGGGGAAGGGGGAAGGAGAAAGAGAGTGGGAGAGGGGGAAGAGTTAGTGGGGGAGCCAAAGGCGAGGTCGAAGAGGAAGATCTTGAGACCAAGCTTGAAGGAGGAATGGGAAGAAGCAAGGTTGCTTCTTCCCAAGGGGCAAGGGGCTGCGGGATGGAGGGGCTGCGGGATGGAGTTCCACAGTGTGGGAGCAGAGAGGCTGAAAGCCCGGCCACCGATGGTTGGGCAGTTAGGGCGGTGGACACGGAGCAGGCCTGAGTCTTCTGAACGGAGGATGCAGGCAATGCTGGTAGGGAGGCAGGAGGTCAGAGAGATAGGCGGGGCAAGACTGTGAATGGCCTTGAGAGTGAGGACAAGGATTTTGAACTCAATCCTCTGGGTGATGGGGAGCCAGTGGAGATGGGTGAGGGTGGGAGTGATGTGGTCGCGAAGCCTTTTAAAGGAGAGTACACGAGCTGCAGAGTTCTGAATGATCTGCAGCCTGTGATCTATACACGCACACACACACTATACAGATATGTACATATTATGCAAGATTATGCAGGAATACACAAGAATATTAATGGAGATATAGCAGATATAAATCACAAGAGCAAAGTGAAACAGAAAGAAGAGCATACAAGGGGTCAAGGAACCTGAGGAGAACCAGAATTAAATCAGGAGAATATGAAAGAACTGAAAGTTCAGATATAGAATCTAATGAAAATAAACATGAAGATGAGTAGCTCCTCAAAGCAGCGGAAATCATAAAGAGCATACACACAAAAGGAAAAGAGAAAATTGAGTGGATGGTATCTTTATGCTGTAAAAAAAATTGGAATGTAATTGATGCAAATTAGATACAGGAGCACAGGTCAGTGTAATACAGCGGTTTCCAAACTGTGGGGGGAGTGTACCATTGACTGGGGGGAGGCACGGAGCTTTAGTGTCTCGAGCCACCAAATGTGTGTGGAGCCGAGGCGGAGCCGAGGAACCGAGTGTGCAGAGCTGAGGCGGAGCCAAGAACCTGAGTGTGTGGAGCTAAATGTGAAGGAGGTGGGGCGTTGCAATGAAAACATTGCTGAGTTAGAGGGCACACTGCTTTTTAAAGTTTGGAAGCTACTGGTGTAATGGCATGGGAAGAATATATAAAATTGCGAGAACCAAATAAGGAAAACATGGAGAAAGGTAAACTAATGGCGTATAACAAAGAAAAATGGAAACAGTGCGCAAAATAGAGAGTAGAGAAGTGATATACAAAGGGAGACAATATAGAATAAAATGCTACATTGTAAAAATGAAAGCTGATATTTGATTAGGATTGGAAAATATAATAAAAATGGGAATGTTAAAAAGAATTGGGAATGTGAAATTGGAGGAAAGTGAACAAAGGGAGAAAGGAGAAATAGTACGACAATATAAAGGTGCTTGGATAGAAAGGATTATTGAAAGAAAAAATTCAGATCACTGGTACAGACATAAAGAAATTGGAAGAAATAAGGGCAAGACCCACAGAAGACAAAAATCTTTCATAAAGGGGAAGTCATATGGCTTCAGAGGAAAAACCTAAAAATGGAGAGCGCTGGATCAAAGAAAGAATTGGGGGGAAAGATAAAAAACAATTCAGCTTTGAGGAGACCCTGCTTACCTCCACCCCAAGGAAGATTGTCTTTAGTTGGTTGTTCAGCATCTGAGAAGGATGAGTTTGACGTCTCAATAAGTGAATGTTAGGTACCAGGCATCGGAACTCCCTGCAAACTTCCCAGTGGGCAACACAGCTCAGCATGAAATGTATGGGAGCCTTACCACCATTTTCCGGATGTCTCCTCCAGTTAGAGGTGGGGAGCTTAAGCAGTTGCTGCTTGCCTCTCTGCGACCAATCAATGTGGATTCCAAGTGTTGGATGTGCAAATGTGTGCTCGCAAACTTGGACTCCAGGTAGCACCTTCCAGCAGCTGTTGCCACACACCTCAGAGTTTCCCCTTCGGCTATCGGGGAACAACTGCCTTCAGCGTGTTGGGAAGACACAGAATTGACAATAAAAGAAATGGGATACATCTCAGTATGTTGAAGACAACCATGGAAAAGAGATAGAAGAGAATTGTGTATTGAGCAGCTACTCAGAAACCAGACGAGAGAGAGGGGGGAGTTTTGAACAACAACAACAAAATTACATTTCACATTGGGAGGATATCCAAGTTTCCTTTATTCCTTAACTGTACGTACATCAGTTTGCTGAGTAGCTCCTTCTCCTCTGAGTCAGTGCACTGAAGATTTTCAAGTTTGGTGAGTACCTGGTACATAATTAACCTTGTTTGTTTCTCCCAATTTTTACCTGGTAACGCAATGAAAGGAAGGTGGTTTAATGGAAGTAAACAAAAATTGATAATTATCCAACAAATCAATGAAAGTTTGCATAGTTATTGTGCCAATTACCTGGAGTCCAAGTTTGTGAGCACACGTCCGCACAACCAACACTCTCTGACAGGGCAAGTAAATTTACAGTTCTAATATCATAAACATTTATTTTGATTTTGTATCAATAAAAATAATAATGTACTTTGGGCACAATCCTTACAGCTTACTCTGCAGCAGGACATAGGAGATGACTCTCAAGCAGATATTGTCCTTTTGAGTAATTTAAAGCCCAGCACTGCCAATGTATTCTGTTGATAATAATAATAATCTTTGCATTTTGATATAACACCTTCGTTGAGACGTCTCAAAGCGCTTCACCAAAAATACTGTAAAATGGATTGCCTGTATATTATGTTTGTGAAATGTGGAAGCCAATTGCACACAGCATTGTCTCACACACAGTCATTGATAGAGTGACGAAATAAATCTATATTTTTTGAAGGGATTATTATACCAGGAAAAATGATCCATGAATTTTCATGGGTAGGTGATCTACATATGTGGCACTCTCAATCCAGTTTGGATACTTCTAATATGTGGAGTCCTGTAGCTCAGCGGTTAGAGCACTCGCCTTGCAAACGAGAGACCTGGGTGCAATTCCAGGCAGAGTGAACTTTATGCAAGTTTCTTTATTCCACACACCTGATAATAATCCCTAAAGAAATAAAAACAACCATAAATTTGTAATTTCAATCCACGACTGTTTGTGGGACACTCCGATATACAATTGGCTGTTGCGTTTCGCCCACAAATATAGTGTGTTATTTTCAGTCTATTCTGTCATGTAAGGATCAAATATAAGGATTATTATTATTACTCTTAAACATTGTACCTGGTTTCCATGAGCCTCAGATACCCAGCTGATTTTGAAATCCAAAGAACTGGTTTGTTAAAAATACAGTCAATTCACATTAATGTGAAGCGCTTTGAGACATCTAGAAAACATGAAAAGCACTATATCAAATGCAAGGATTCTTATTATTTATTATAACTCTCTTGGTGAACATATTCCTTTCAATCTCTTGCCTAATTGTTCGATAACAATCCTGGGACTGTGACTCCTCATCACTACATCCTAACAAAAGGAAATGGTTTTCCCTTAGCTACCTTTTCATGCCATTCACCATCTTAAAACACCCCATCATATCAACAATTGGTCAGAATGAGCCATCAGCAAAACCAGTGCCTTCATATTTGATTCCAAAAGTTGCTCTTACATTGCTGCAGCACTCTCATATCTTCTTCCGAGATCCTTTGCCCAACGTTTTGTTTCTTCTGCTTTTTCTGCGGAGATCCTTCACATGTCGCTGCATGTTCTCCCAACGTGTGATGCTTTCCAGAAGTGTATTTTGTTGTTGTTTTTGTTGTCACTTCCCTTGTCACACCTTGGAGCAGTTCACAGAATCATAGAATGTTATAGCTCATAAGCAAATCAATCGGTCCATCAAACCCGCACTGAGAATCTCCTTGTGAGCTACCAGTCTTATCCCCTGTCACATACCAATGATGAATCCTTCACTTTCTACATGGTGAGTCAACTAATATCCTTAGACCTTTTTCAGTTACAAATGTGGCCAAGGTCCAAAGACTTGTACAGGTTCATCATTAGGGTCTTATTTTTTGGTTCAATGCAGGAAGTGACTGAGACATTGGGTGAATATAATAGTTTGAGGTGTACCTGTTTTCCTGAGGTCTTGTGAGCCATCCATTGTGCCAATCCAATCTGAAAGGAAATAATTACACAATTCATGATCTAAACAGATATTAAAATCCTCTAGCTAAAGTGAGTTATAGATGTTGGAAATGTTTATTCAGGGGAAAGAGAAAACCAAGTTATAGCTTGAGTGGGAGAAGCCTTCAGGAAAGGTGATAGGGAGTGGAGAAAAGGTGATAGAGGCAAAGAAGGATAATTTAGTAAAATCCCGCTTTGGTATTCTTGGTAAAAGGATGTCAGAATCGAGCCAGCCCTGTGTAGTCTGTTTCCTGAGTTAGGCAGCTCCGCAGTTTCTCCGCAGGCACTGCAAATGACAGCTTGCTCTTCTAGGAAGGGCAGATCAGAACCTTAGGATGTCTTCCCCGTGTGAAAGGCACTAGACAGATGTAATTTTGTTGTTGCTGTTGTTGTGGGCAGGGAGTCATCCAACTCAGCTCACAGATAGGATGGTCCTAGCTTGACAACAACAAACAACAACAACAAATTACATTTATAGAGCGTCTTTCACGTCGGGAGGACGTCCCAAGGCGCTGCACAGGAGGCGTGTGACCCGAGCTGAGAGGGGAGTGTTTGGGAAGGGGTGAAACACGAAGGGGAGGTAAAAAAGTTCGGGGTGGAACAAAAGGCACGATCGAAGAGGAAAGTCTTCAAACTGGCCTTGAAAGAGGAAAGGGAAGAAACGAAACGGAGGGATTGAGGGATGGCATTCCATAAGGTGGGAGCGGAGAAACTGAAGGCCCGGCCTCCGATGGTGGGGCGGTTCGGGCGGGGGGCTTGGAGCAGGCCAAGTCCTGTTGAACGGAGGGTCTGGGTGGGCGTGTAGGGGGAGAGTAGATCGGTTAATTAGGGCGGGGCAAGGCCGTGTAAGGCCTTGTAGGTGAGGACGAGAATCTTGAACTCGATCCTCTGGAGGATGGGGAGCCAGTGGAGACGAGCGAGGGTGGGGGTTATGTGGTCGCGGAGGCGTGTGCGGGATAGTACACGGGCTGCAGAGTTTTGGATGACCTGCAGGCGTGAATGGAGGAACTGGGGAGGCCGACGAGGAGAGAGTTTCCGTAGTCCAGCCGTGAGGTGATGTATGCGTGTACGAGTATTTCGGCAGCGCGGGGGGTAAGATAATTGCGGAGCCTGGCAATGTTGTGCAAGTGGAAATAAGCGGTGCTGGTCAAGGCGCGGATGTGGGGGAGGAAGGAGAGTTTTTGATTGAACATGATGCCGAGGTTCCTGATTGGCTTTGTGAGGTGGAGAGTACAGCCTTGGATGTTGAGGCTGGCAGCGCCCGATGTGCGGAGGCGCTGGCTTGAGCCAATCAGGAGGGCCTCGGTCTTACTCACGTTCAATTGGAAAAAGTTGTCCCTCGTCCAGGACTCGATGTCGGACAGACATGCTGTCAGAACATCGATGGTCTGGGGGTTGAGGGATGAGGCAGAAAGGTACAACTGGGTGTCGTCCACATACATGTGGAAATTTACCCCATGTTTGCGGATGACGTCGCCCAGAGGGAGCGTGTAAAGGGTGAAAAGGAAGGGGCCTAAAACAGAGCCCTGAGGGACGCCATGAGAAACTGTGCGGGGGTTTGAAGAAAAACCGTTGGAAGAAACAAAATGTAAACGGTGGGTCAAATAAGAATGGAACCAGTCAAGGACTGTGCCTTGAAGGTTGAGGTGGGAGGAAAGACGATGAAGGAGGATGGTGTGATCGACTGTGTCGAACGCAGCAGAAGGTCAAGGAGGACGAGGTGGCAGAGGGAGCCCTGGTCACAGGCGGTTAGGATGTCATTTGTAACCTTAACCAGGGCAGTTTCTGTGCTATGGATTGGCGGAAACCTGATTGGAGGGGTTCAAAAAGTGAATGAGTAGAAAGGAAAGAGCGGAGCTGGGAGGCAACCACTCTTTCAAGGACCTTGGATAAAAACGGGAGGTTGGAGATGGGTCGATAACTTGATGGTTGCGACGCATCAAGAGAGGGTTTCTTCAGGATAGGGGTGATGGTGGCTGTTTTAAGGGAGGTAGGGACGGTGCCTGAGGATAGGGAAAGGTTAATGGTGTCAGAAATGAGCGGGGCTAACAAATGGAGCTGGGTGCGGAGGAGGGGGGTGGGGATGGGGTCCAATGAGCACGTGGTGGGTTTCATGGAGGTAATTGTTTTTGTGACTGAAAGCGGGGTGGTGGGGTTGAAAGTGTGAAATGGGGGGTGAGTAGGGGTTGAGGTAACTGATGAGGGCGCGGAGGTGGAGGAGTGGTGCGGGAGGAAACCGCAGAGCGGATTTTCTCAATTTTGGAAGTCCAGCATCTCCTCACAACGATCGTTTGAGGAGAGGATCTGCGAGGTGAGGCGGGGGGGTCGGAGGAGCTGGTTGGTGGGCAAGCAGTGGGCAAACATGTCGGACAACAATATCAAGGGCAAGATAGGCAGTTTTAGTTGGTTAGACATCCAGCAATTACTCCAATACACAGTCTAGGTCTCCAAGCCTTGACTCTTGCCAACCTTTGCCCAATGCTTTCCAGAATTAAGTAAGCAGGATGAGTCCCTCTAGGGAAAGAGAGTGCATTCCATTGCAACAATCTGTCCCTGGGATTTCTATGTGTAGCTGGGATGCATGGAAATCTCAGCCTTGTTTGGATAATTCTAACCATGGTGATGGGCACAGTAAAGTGCAGCAGCTGCTACTGTGGGCTAAGTGGCTCCGGTCACCCGTGCATGAGGCGGGTCTGGTGTTGGGTCCACGGAAGTGGCACCAGCAGGAAATTGGCATTGTTCATTAGTGAGGGAAACGTGATAGAAATATCAGCTGTATGACACACTACCACCGTGTATTTGCTGGATGCTTGGTCTAAACTGAGCTTCTGAGATAAATTCTTTGGAAATACTGTGCAATTCAAATGAAAATATTTCATATTTTAAACATAACTATGGTCAGGAAATATTCGCCTTCAGTTTCCTTTCAGGTTGTTTCACAGAACTTTTCACATGATGAGTCTCTGAGTAGCACCAATGAACCCTACGCAATTACACACAAATTTATCAAATTCCTCCACATTTTCCCACAAAGTTTATCAAAAACAATAACAACAATAACAAATTTACACATGTTTGGTGCCTTTCATGTGAGGAGGACATCCCAAGGCACTGGGCAGATAATGCTTCAGACCCAAGCTGATATTTTTACAATTTTCCATTGTCCCAGGTTATTGCTGTCTGCATTTGACAAAAATAAATCCCTTTTGTCACTGGTTTGCCCAAGTAGAGGAAAGTTTCCTAATCTGATTTCATATGTAATAATCCTTGAATTTTGATATAGCACTTTTGATGTTTTCTAGATGGATTATTATGCAGGGGAGTAAGGATATTTGTCCAAGGTTTCACCATGACCTGCCTGGTTTTGAACACAGGTCTCACGCTTGGAAGGCAAGTGCTCTAACCACTGAGCTACCTTTAGACACCTAGTTTGTTTCCCCTCTAAGTCTTCAATTTTCTAGTGTGAAAAGCACCCATTTTGCCAGCCTTCTTCATATGTATGAAGAATGCTGAAAATTAAACATGAAAAACATAGGGGCCCAAAGGAGATGAAAACATTGACTTTTACTAATTCCGTGAACTAGTTTGTAGTTCTAGCCTTGTAGCTGATTACTAAAAGTTACTTTCTGAAAACATCAAACCTGCTCAGCAAGTGTAACCCAGGAAAATAAGATTATCACCAACACCTCGACTACATTCCCCACCCGTGGTCTCTGCCAATCCCCTGCTCCCAGATCTGAGGCTGAAACACTGGGTTGTCCCAGAACAACCCAACAATTACACTACCTGTTCTGTTTAAAAAACAAAATGTTGTTCTGTATACAGCACATACACTGAATATCTCCCGTGGGGACATGCCCCACAGGGATGGAGATCAATTGTCAGCCGGCCCTAGATCTTTACTATGCTTCTAATAATGAATGCACACTATAATTAAAACCTGCACCCAGCAAGTTCAGCTCTATAGTTTCACCATGCCGTTGGTCACATTTATCCCCCTCCCCCTAGCTCAGGGTCAGAATCCATTATTGTGAAGTGCTGAGATGCTGTCCGGTTTGGATGGCGCAATATAAATCAAAGTTATTCATTGTTGTTGGAACAGTCAATAACCTCATCTCCTCTGGTGAGCTTCCTCCCACAGCTTCCAAACTTATAATCTCCCAGCTATGCACTGCTTGCCTGTACCTCCTCTCCAAGATCCACAAACAGGAAGGTCCTGGAAGACCTATTCTCTCAGCCTGTTCCTGCCCCCATTAAACTGATCTCCTCATACCTGAACTCCATTCTTGCTCCCCTTGTCCAAACCCTACCAACCTATATTTGTGACTCCACTGAGGTACCTTTAGACACCTAGTTTGTTTCCCCTCTAAGTCTTCAATTTTTTAGTGTGAAAAGCACCCATTTTGCCAGCCTTCTTCATATGTATGAAGAATGCTGAAAATTAAACATGAAAAACATAGGGGCCCAAAGGAGATAAAAACATTGACTTTTACTAATTCTGTGAACTAGTTTCAAAGCCTTGTAGCTGATTACTAAAAGTTACTTTCTGAAAACATCAAACCTGCTCAGCAAGTGTGACTCAGGAAAATAAGATTATCATCAACACCTCGACTACATTCCCCACCTGTGGTCTCTGCCAATCCCCTGCTCCCAGATCTGAGGCTGAAACACTGGGTTGTCCCAGAACAACCCAACAATTACACAACCTGTTTAGTTATTTAAAAAAAAATTCTGTTCTGTACACAGCACAGACACTGAATATCTCCCGTGGGGACATGCCCCACAGGGATGGAGATCAATTGTCAGGCGGCCCTAGATCTTTACTATGCTTGTAATAATGAATGCACACTATAATTAAAACCTGCACCCAGCACGTTCAGCTCTATAGTTTCACCATCCATTTTTACGCTGGGTAGTGAACATAAAGTTAAAACTCACTCACCTTTCAGATCCTTCCCAGTATTTCAGCCTCAGATCTGGGAGCAGAGGTTGGCAGAGACCACAGGTGGGGAATGTACTCGAGGTGTTGGTGATAATCTTATTTTCCTGTTGGTGATAATTTTATTTCCCAGGTTACACTTGCTGAGCAGGTTTTCCCTTCTCAATGTCAGATAAAACCAGCTTCCTCTGAGTTTGAATCTTTACTGTTCAGCTTTAAGAAGACTGACGGCTTCTGGAGTCTGCCCTGAGTTTCACTTTCCCCAGTTTGACGTACAAGAAAGTTCATTATTGTCACACCAAGCTCCGCCTTCCAGCTCCATTTGAGGCACTGCCACTTTCAGTAGAAAGAATGAATTTGATTTTTATTGATGGTTATCATGGCAAAAACTGTAACCTTCTCACAATAAAATTCCAGGATAATGGAGTGCCAGAGCACATTCCATATTCCAAACTCAGTGGCTGACCATTCAGGTACTGGTCTCCTCCTTGTCCCCGAATCCTCCGCTCCACCATTGGTGGCCATGCCTTCAGCCACAACACCAAAGCGCTGGACCGCCCTTCCTCACTCCCTTCACCTCGCCCCTCTCTCTTCCTAGTTTCAGGTCACAGCTAAAGACCTTTCTTTTTGACCATGCAGTTGGTCACATTTATCCCCCTCCCCCTAGCTCAGGGTCAGAATCCATTATTGTGAAGTGCTGAGATGCTGTCCGGTTTGGATGGCGCAATATAAATCAAAATTATTCATTGTTGTTGGAACAGTCAATAACCTCATCTCCTCTGGTGAGCTTCCTCCCACAGCTTCCAAATTTATAATCTCCTAGCTATTGCACTGCTTGCCTGTACCTCCTCTCCAAGATCCACAAACAGGAAGGTCCTGGAAGACCTATTCTCTCAGCCTGTTCCTGCCCCCATTAAACTGATGTCCTCATACCTGAACTCCATTCTTGCTCCTCTTGTCCAAACCCTACCAACCTATGTTTGTGACTCTTCCAACACCCTCCACCACTTCAAGAATTTCCGGTTCCATGATCCTGAACTCTTCCTATTCACAATGAACGTTCAGTTTCTATACACCTCCATTCCCCACAAGGGCAGCCTGCAGGCTCTCTGGTTCTACCTGGAACAGTGGCATGGCCAGTCTCCATTCACCACCACTCTCCTCCATGCGGCTGAACTTGTTCTGACATTTAACACCTTCAACTCCAATCACTTCCTCCAAATAAAAGGTGTTGCTATGGGCACCCACATGTGTCCCAGCTATGGCTGCTTGTTTGTTAGTCACCTGGAACACTCTTTGTTCCAGGCCTACTCAGGTCCGCTCGCTGAACTGTTCCTCAGGTACGTTAATGACTGTATTAGGGCTGCTTCCTGCTCTCATAGCAAATTGGAACAATTCATCAATTTAGCTTCCACCTGTATCAAAGTTGCCATGCCGTCATGACAACCCATTCCAGGTACCACAGGCTAACAAGCATAGAACAAATTCATTGCACATATTCAAATCCCTTCATGCCCAAGCTCCTCTCTAATTCTGTCAACCGCTCAGATTCCACATGATACAACCTCTTCAATCAGGCAGCCAGGAACTTCTGCACATCTCATGTCTGCTCCGGTTCCTCCATCTACGGCCGTGTTTTCATCCACTACTTCCTGAACATCCGGAATCCCAGGCTTCTGTCCCTCCATTGACAGGGAGTCGTTGTCCATTGACACCTGAAGACATTTTTGTTCAAGATGACTATGGTCACCACCCCTTTCTTGTTTTGGTTTGGTATCCAATTGCCATTGTTAGGTGCTCTGAGATGCTTCCAGAGGGGTGGGCTCTATATAAATGCAGCTTGCTCTTGTTCTACACTGTCTTTTGTGCTACAGGTGTGATGCTGTTACTTTCCGAGTCCAGCATTGTTTGTTGAGGATTGAATACACCGTTGAACAAGTGACCGGTGACGGTCACAACAACAGGTAAAACGAGAGTCACAACGGCAGGTAAAATTATATATTTTTTATATATGCATGGTACAGAAAGGTAGAGTAAGTGATTAAGAGAATGGAATACACAGTTGCCAGAGTTTTCTTCGTCTTTGTCTTTTCTTCTTAGTAGTTTCTTCTTCAGTCCCTTGGGTCATCCTCCCAACGTGAAAGGCGTGCTATAAATGTAATTTTGTTGTTGTTGTTCTTTAAGTGTGACCTTTCTTCCCAGGTCTGCCCTGATGAACAGAAGCTACAACAGCTAGGTTTATACCCACGCTTGTTTAACCCTTTTCTTGAATTGTAACCAGCTGGTCTATTTCAAATTTCCCTTTCTTGCTTTTATCTTTTCATGCCACAAAAACGAATTAATGAAAATGTTCCTTCTACTCCTGACCACATGTTGACCTCATCAATAAAAACATGATCTTTCAGCTTGTAGAAAATGCAGCTTGTATTTAATAAAAAGTGACATGAACTAAGAAAGCTCAACTTTCTAGAATTATGACCCCAAGGCTATACCATTATTACATACCAATGCCTCTTTATTTATTGTTGCATCTCTCACCCAAGAAATGGACCATCTCATTCTGCATCCCTTCTTCTCATTAATGTGTCCAACCAAGTGTGGATGGGACAATAGACATACAGTATATCCATCCTGAGAAATATCTCAAAAGCAAATGACTTTCAAAGTCATTTGAAAGAATAGCACTAACAGGCACAACAAGGACATTAGGCATAGAAAACAACAACATCGATTTATATAGCGCCCGACACGCCGGACGGCATCTCAGAGCGCTTCACAATAGCGGATTCCGGGACTGAGCCAGGGGCAGGGGCAGAAAGATGACCAAAAGCGCGGTCGAAGAGAAAGGTCTTCAGCTGTGTCCTCAAACTGGGAAGAGAGGGGGCGAGGCGAAGCGAGTGAGGAAGGGAGTTCCAGAGCCTCGGGGCGTAGTGCCTGAAGGCCCGGCCACCGTGGGTGGAGCGGAGGATTCAGGGGATATGGAGGAGGCCAGACCCAGAGGAGCAAAGGCAGCAGGTGCTGGGTTGTGGGGAGAGGAGATCAGAGAGATAGGGGGATGCAGAGGAGTGGAGGGATTTGAAAATAAGGTTGAGGATCTTGAAGTCGATCCTCTCTGGGATAGGGAGCCAGTGAAGTCTGGCAAAGACTGGGGTAATGGGGAAGCGAAGCTTAGAGCGGGTGAGTATGCGGGCGGCAGAGTTTTGCATTAGCCGGATTTTGTGGATTGTGGTGGAGGGGAGACCGGCGAGGAGGGCGTTGCAATCGTCCAGCCGAGAGGTGACAAAGGCGTGGACCAAAGTTTTAGCGGTTTTTGAGGTGAGGTATTGCCGGAGACGGGTGATCCGTCAGAGGTGGTAGAAGGCAGTGCTGCTAACAGACCAGATGTGGGGGAGGAAGGACAATTGGGGATCGAACCTGACGCCTAGGTTGCAGACAGGTTTGGAGAGTTTTAGGGCCAGGCCGGGAAGGTGGAGGAGGTGAGAGCCGTGAGAATGGAGACTTTGACGAGAGCCAAGGAGTATGGTCTCCGTCTTGTCGACATTCAGCTGCAAGAAATTTGCGCTCATCCAGTCCCTGATGTCTGAAAGGCAGGCTGACAGAACATCAGGGGACTGGTGGTCACAAAGTGAAGTGGAGAAATAGAGTTGCATGTCTGATAGAAAAGACTGATAGAATTCATTTCTAGTTAGGTTAAAATAGTCCAATCATCAGCAAAATTGAACTTAAAGGCACAATACTACAAATATTCAATTGTGTCCATTTCAGGTAAAATACATAATAGATATATATTTATGGGAGCCATATGTTCTCAGGCAGCTTATCCCTTCATTCGGCAGAGGATAGCATTCTGTGATCTGCAACATTTGAATAACTGATGCCCACAGCTGAAATAAGGTACAGCTCTAGGTAAGAAATGGACAAATTACGATGCAACAATATCGATTATGAAAATCCCACGAACAGTGTAAAATAATCAGTAAAATAGAAACCTGCAAAAACAATCAACATCCGCTCCTCTCTGCTTCTCCTGTTCTTATGCCTTGTGCCTGATACCAACCATCAATTCAAATCTCATGGAATTATACACCATAGAAGGAGGCCATTTGACCTATCATGTCTGTACCGATCTTTGAATAGAGCTATCAAAATGAATTCATTCCCCGCTCTGTCCCCATAGCTGTGCAAACTTTTCCTCCCCAATTAATTCTCTACTTCACCCATAAAAGTTGTTGCCAATCCAGCTTCTACAACATTACAGGGGATTCGACAGGGTGAATAAGGAAAAAATGTTTCCACTTGTGGGGAAATCTGTGACTCATGATCACAGAATTAAAATAGTTTCGAAGCGAAGCAGAGGGGAGCTGAGGAGAAATTGTTTCATTCAGCGGGTTGTACGAATCTGGAATGCATTGCCTGAAAAGGTGGTGGAGGCCGATTCGATAACAGCTTTTAAAAGAGAATTAGATCTTTATTTAGGGAGAACAGATCTGTTAGGTTATGGGGAGAGAGCGGGCCAGTGGGATTGAGTTGTTGTTTTCAAAGAGCCGGCACAGACTAGATGGGACGAATGGCCTCCTTTTTTGCCGAACAATTCTATGATTCTAGGAACACTTTCAGACAGATTATATTTTCTTTGATTTCTCAATCATCTCCTTCAGCTCCCAAGTGAAATCTATAATAAATGAAATAAAATTGATTAATCAATTTCTGGACATAAATCAAAACTGCCTTGTGTTGGCAAAGCTTTTTGCATGTTAGTACCTGGTATAGTGGTGTGTCCAGGCCATTGAGCCAATCCCAGCTTCATTGTGTTTTGAAGCTCTGCTTTCTGTTCACTCTCCATATTATCCTTTTATTAATATAAGACAGAAGAACAGAAATTTAGAAATTGATACCAGTTCCTCAATATCTAACTACATAAATGCTAAAGAAGTGTGCAAAGGGTAAGGCAGGGCACTACAGGCCTTAAATCAGTGCGTAAATGTTTGGAAGCAATAATCAGATTCCACGTTAGCAATTAATTAAGGTAGGGCTGAATTAAATAGAGACAGTCAGCACAGATTTGCAAAGGGTAGATCATGTTTTCTAATTTTATTGAGTTCTTCGAGGTAGTAACTGAAAGTGGAGATACAGATAATACTATTGATATGAACTATTTGGATTTTCCACAAGGCATTTGATAAGGTGCCAGATGGAAGGCTAGATCTCAAGGCATATGGATTATAGGAGGAAATGTGATGATTTTGGGTAGAAAATAATAATAGAATGCCATCTGCCTATCCTGGTGGATGTTAATGATCCCTTGCCACTATTTAAAAAGAGAAGGGAGTTTCTCCTGGGGTCCTGCCAATGGCATCCGGTATACACACAATGTGATAATGAAGCTGTATCAAAAGCAAATGATTTCATCTCAGAGTACAAATGCAAAATAATAGTGTTAACTTTGTACAAATAATAATAATCATATTTGCATCAGGCCTTTCACATTGGGACAACACAATAACGAAAAATTTCATATAGAGCCATTAAAGTGGGAAGGACATCCCAAGGAGATGGACAGTCAAGGGTTTGCACTCAAACCAGGGTTATGATCAAGAGGTTTAGAGGGCAAGGCAGATGGGAGTGGGAGCATGACCATGGGTCAAAGACGAAGGTCTCGAGGATATATAAAGTATATATCAGGTGTGTTGCATTGTCGGAGTTGCTGTCCTATAGATCAGATTTTTAAACCAAATGCCATCTGCCTATCCTGGTGGATGTTAATGATCCCTTGGCACTATTTAAAAAGAGAAGGGAGTTTCTCCTGGGGTCCTGCCAATGGCATCCTGTATACACACAATGTGATAATGAAGCTGCATCAAAAGCAAGTATTATTTTGACTCTGCCAGATTCACATCGAATTATAGCAATTTCATCTCAATCACAGGATGATACGTTAGAATATTTGGTAAGTAATTTGGGAGAAACCGTCATCTCCTTGAACTTCTTCATTGTTTTGTCTGCAGCATTTTTGAACATAGTTGCTTTCTGATTATAAAGATGGTGCATTAGTATGCGCTTCATTTCCTGCACAACATTTGATCCTTTTTTCTGAGAAGCTTCTGAAAAGAGGAAAGTGCTGTTATAGGGGGAATTCTTTCAGTGTGAAAGCAAAGATACCCAAGGCAACCGTGGGAACACTTACCTTTATACGCTGGTTTCATGATGCTTCGAACAGATCGATAAACTGAACTATAAATAGATTTCTTCTTTTCAATGATGTCATTCTCCATGTCAGTAAAAAATCCATTCACCTGGAGTAGGATGTAATTACAGTGAAATCAAATCAGCACAATGTACACGTTTAGAGTCTGAATCAGGAAAAAGTGGAGCATTACAACAAAAATGGCACTTGGAACAAACATTGTCTTTCAATAGAAAATATAATGATGGGGAGAAGAAAATCATGCATGATCAATTTCCAAGAGAAATAAAATAACAAGGCCTAGATATGAACCAAAGCTAGAACTGGTAGATTAATCGGATCTGAGAGCCGACACAGAGCTCTAATGGTACTGTATCAGCAGAAGACCAAGCTACCACATCCTGTTATTATGAAAATAAGATCTTGAAGAGAAACACTGCTCCAAAATGCCAGTTATACCACCAAGCACCAGAAATGGCGAACCACATATTGTCATCATGTCCAGCCCCACCACAATCAGAGGATCCAATTCCACATAACAATGCAACAAAAGTTATGCAAGCTCATGTAAGTTATGTAAGCTCAAAAGTTGTGTAAGCAAGTTACGTATACCACAGGTGCTGACAACATCAGTGTTCAAGGCTGCTCTCTCCACCTCTCGAAGCCAATCAGGAATCTGGGCATCTTGTTCGAACCCAAACTATCCTTCCTCCCCCATATCCGCTCCATTACCGGCACAGCCTTCAATCACATCCACAATATTGCCAAACTCCACCACTACCTCAACCCCAACGCCGCTGAAACTCTCATCTACACCTTTATCACTTCCAGGCTCGACTACGGGAACTCTCTCCTCGTCGGCCTCCCCAGCTCCCCCCACAGGCTGCAGATCATTCAGAATTCTGCAGCTCATGTAGTCTCCCGTAACAGGCTTTGTGACCACATCACTCCCACCCTCGCCCATCTTCACTGGCTCCCCATTCCCCAGAGGATCGAATTCAAGATCCTCGTCCTCACTTTTAAGGCATATCTCTCTGACCTACTGTCTCCCTATCAGCTTGCCCGCATCCTGCTCCGCTTCCACCACCTTAACAGCCCAACCATCAGCAGCCAGGCTTTCAGCCTCTCTGCTCCCACAATGTGGAACTCCATCCCGCAGCCCCTGCACCTTGCTTCCTCCCTTTCCTCCTTCAAGGCCAATCTCAAGATCTTCCTGTTCGACCACGCCTTCGACTCCCCCACTAATTCTTTCCCCTCTCCTTCCCCCTACCCCAACCCTCCTCCCCTCGCTTGGGTCCCAACCTGACTGTTCAGCGCATTGGGATGTCCTGGTGAAAGGTGCTATATAAGTGTAATTTTGTTGTTGTTGTAAGAAAATACAGATGCACACAGATAGAACAGTAATTTGTAATAATCCAGCAATTTTTATTGTTTTTTTAAAACACAATTGAACATTTAGTGCTATTTATGTGGACCGCCAAGTAAGCCACATCAATAATACTAAAGCAAGAAAAAAATGAAGTAGAGAAGATGACAAAATTGAAGATCCACACACTCATCTTCAAATACCTTCATCCCCTGGCACGTTCCTATATCTCCGACCTGATTTCTCCCCAACCCACTACCCGCTGCCTCTGCTCAACTGGCTCCAGACACCTCCATGTTACTTCTGCCCTCCATTGGTGCTCACACTTTCAGCCACGACATCCTAAAATTCTGGAATATGTCCTCGTATCCCTCAGCCTTGCCCCTTACTTCCCCAGTTTCAGGTTGCACCAGAAGACCGTACTCTTCGACCATGATACATTCAGCTCCACCGGCTTGGCATCCTGCTCTGTCACTGTCAAACTCTGTAGGACACTACCCTGCATGAGGACCACTATATAAATGGAAATTATTGTTGTTATAACTGATAATCATCACATCATTCGCTTTCAGTTCCTGACGATAGTTCAATCCATTACTAGCTGTAGCTGCAAGTAAAGATCCCTGATGGGGGGAAACTAGCTGAGGCAAGGTAGTATCTAGCACAGGGATGCCTAACTCATCTGGCAGTAAGGGCCATTTAAGTTAACACTTGGTGGCCGAACCTTCAAAAAGTTATACACTATACTGTGTGAAATACAATTTTAAGATGACTTCACTTCACTACTCAATGCTAGTTGTGCATCATCCCATTCGCTGAGCTTACTAACTCTATGAGCAGTCATTAGCTTATGGAAATGTCACTCATGTTTGTATGTTTGACACCCCTATCTAGGAGCATTGAATCTATTAGTTAACCTGCAAAGAGTGATAAGCTTTCTTTAAAAACTATTGATGTGGGTAACTTTCTATTCTTACCTCGGCTATCAGGAATTCCTTCCGATGTTCCCAAGGTTCTGCATTTCCTCCGGAGGATTTGTCCTTCACCTTTTCCTCGATGATTCCAGTCATTGAATTTCGAAAAACATCAAGATTTCCTTTGATGCTACTTCTGGTATTTGTCTGCATCCTAGAAAAATAAAGCAAAGTAACAAAATCATCATGTTTCTATGTTTTATTTTCTTGTCTCCCATCATTGCTCTCTGTGTTCCTTCTAGCCACAATTCTCGCCAATAGCCCACACTGTTACATAAACCTTTCCCTTTTGTTAGATATTGGTGGCATTCAAATAGCTCAACCATAGTTAGTTTAATACAAGATACCGGTCTGGCTAATCACCTCTCTGAGTAGATTAATCTTATTTAAGACCTCAGCCTGGCTCGGTTGGCAGAAATCTCACCTCCAAGTCAGTTGGTTGAGTGTTCAATTCGCATGTCAGGAAACAGAAATTGCAGTTTACAAGACAGTTCAGTGCAGAGCAGGGGGTGCTGCAAAATTGTGCTTCCTATTCTTCAGATGAGACGTAAAACTGAGGAACTGTCTGCCTGCTCAGTTCAACCTTTTCCAGCGCCTTGAGACCTCCTCCGGATTTGCAATGCGCTATATAACTGTAATTTTGTTGTTGTTTTGTTGTTAAAGATCTCACATCCTGGCGCTACTTGAAAAGGGAAGGGAGGGAATTTCTCCCTCCAGGCCAACAATGACGCCCTCTTCCACCAATCCTAACGTAAAATTAATCACTCCATGGCCACTTACAGGATATTGCTGTGCAGTAAATGGTGCTGTTCACTCACAGGTAAAACCACTACACTTTACAATAAAATCATGTAAAGAAATCTCGACTATGTGATACTATATCAAATGCAAAGATCTTTATTACATAACCCTCTGGCTTATTTGCCCTTGACTATCGGTATCTGGAATTCCAACCTAGATGGAGCGGGCCAAAAGGCTAGGTCAGGACACATGGCAGAACATAGAGTGGATGGGGAGTCTGTAAAATGGGTATTGGATAACAACAACAAGATTTTCGGCAGTTTAACATTGTGCTCATCCAGTGTGAGGTCTTAGATGCTGAGAGCTTTGAGAAGGAGCAGACATTGGGAAAGCAATATGTAAAAGATGATGAAGGTGGAGATAATGGAAAGGGGATAATGATTTACATGAGGCAAGAGATATTTAGAAATTGATTTAGGTAATGATTTAGAGGGGCAAGGAGTTCTCTCCTGTGGAGTGAGGATGGCAGGCTCTGAAGTGAGAGAGAGGGATGGGGTAGCTGGGTTGTGTAATCCTCTGACATATTAGTTAGAGCACACGCCTCTCAATTGAGACGACCTGGGTTCAATCCCTGGCCAGGGCAAAACATAAGTTTCTGTACTCCACATACCTCTGTTTACCTAGCAGTAAATAGGAACCCAGTTGTTGGTCAATTGGCCTTTCTGGGGGTAATAATCCCTTCATAACTAAATTTTTAGAAAAGAATAATAATTTGGTCACTCACTGCAGGATTATTTGGGGTCAGTGCTGTGCCCAATTGGCTGCCACATTTCATCTACAGTATATTTTGTAAAGCACTTTGAGCCATCACAAAGACTTGATAAGGTGCTATATCAAATGCAAACATTATTATTATTCAATGAACCATTTTGTGAACTATCTGCTGACATCGTCTAAATGATTATAAGTTTAAAATGATTGGTTTTGGATACTTGCCTAAATGTATTTCTGAACACAAACTCCATTTCTTGATACACAGGCATTGCCAGTTCATGGTTAACATCAATTTCTCCAAACTTGCGAGATATGTGAAATCCATCCTTCAGACATATTGCTTTTAGAGTCCTGTGAAAGCCTCGGTTGTTTGTCTAAAAAATGGACATGATTAATTAGCGCACTAATAAACTATGTTCACCAGTTTTCAATCTATGATTAGTCACCTTCTCAGTCATAATATTGGTTTGAAGTGTAAAGTCTGTGAAACAAATGCCCTCCCATTGTCCATTCTTTATAGAGTAGTACAGTACAGAAAATCAACATTCTGTCCATCAAATTTGTGCTGTGGTTTTGCTCCATGTCAACCATTGATCTACCGGTAATCCCATCAAGCAATGAGATGGACTTGTGGGAAACAGTTGCAAGGGCGGAGGGCTCCGGCCGACACTGAGCTGCCACTAAGAACTCTGGAAACGGAGTTGGCTTCACAACAGTCATGAGTATTTTCCAAGATCCCTAGTATGAGAACCTGGATTGAGCAGCTGGTGGGATCCGGGATCCGTTGTTGTGAAGCGTCACTGAGACACCGTCCGGCATGGAGGGCGCTATATAAATCAAAGTTTTTGTTGTTGGTGCTGATTAAGTTTGGAATGCAGTAGGGTCCGTCGATATGGAAAATTTTCCGATTAAATATATTGATGGGCTCATTTCGAGATATACCGAAATATCGATATTTTCAGGTTTCCCGTATTCTGGGTGCGCGCGCATTCGGGGCCTATCTTCTCAGGAGGTAAATATCTTTCTCTCTCTGTGTCTCTCACTCTCTCCATCTCTGTGTTTTTCTGTCTGTGTGTCTCTGTGTCTCTCTCCCTCTCTCCTCTCTCACATCTCCCCCATCTCTATCTATCTGTATATTATCACATCCACCCCGTCTCTCCCCCCCCCCGCCGTCCCTCTCTCACACCACCCACCCCCGTCGTCTCTCTCCCCCACACTCCCCCAGCCGTCTCTTTCTCCCTCCCCCCCACCGCCGTCTCTCTCTCCCTCCCCCCCCCAGCCGTCTCTCTCACCCTCCCCCTTCCCCCAGCCGTCTCTCTCCCCCTCCCCCCAGCCGTCTCTCTCCCCAGCCCCCCAGCCGTCTCTCTCCCCCTCCCCCTCCCCCCCCCAGCCGTCTCTCTCCCCCCCCACCCCTTGTATACCTGTATATTGTATTCGAGGACTGTGAATACAATATGGCGGCTTTGCACCTCGGTCTGTGCAATTATGTATAGAGATGAGTATTCTGGGTCTTGTAGTTCAGTGTGCTCGCATCCCGATTTTGACCCTCGATATATCGTTTTTTTGATATATCGATATTTTTAAAATGTCTATATCGGCGTATCGATATGAAAATTATATCGGGTTTTAGCGATATATCGATATATCGCCGGACCCTAGAATGCAGCATTGCACTTGGATATCAAGAACATCAAGCTGGCTAACAAGACATAACCTGTCCTGTAAAGATCCACCCACAACGCTTAAGGCAGTTGCTCAGCACATACCTGAAGAGGGAACTCTGAGTGTTAGAGTGACAGCTGCTGGAAGCCTGAGTTTGTGACACAAGTTTGTACATCCAGTGCCTGGAATCTCCTTTGACTGTCTGCAGTGAGTCAAGCAGCAGCTGCTTAAACTCTGTACCTTCAATTGGTGAACCATCACTCAATGGGAAGGGACATGTGCTGTAGATAGAAACACGTTCCATGCTGAGCTGTGTTGCCCACCGGGAAGCTTGTATTGAGGGGGAGTGGGTGGGTGGAGGTTGTGGTGGTGGCTTCCTAGTTGCTTGATGTAGCTGCATACTATCTTGTTGTGGCTGGTGAACAAGGACACTTAAATCCCTCTGAACACAAACACTGCCTTGTCTCTATCCCTCTAGAAAATAATCCACTTTCTATTTTAACTACAGTAACTAGGTGAATAATATCCCTTTGCATTCTTCTTGTGTCGTCTTCACAGCTTACACTCCCACCTTCCTATCATCCACAAATTTAGATATGTTAATCTCTATTTCCTCAACAAAATCATTGATATAGACTGTAAATAGTTGAGGCCCAAGCACTGACCCTTGTGGTACTCCACTAGTCACATCCTACCAATCTGAGAAGGACCTACTCTCTTCCTGTTAACCTCATTGCAATCCATCCTAATATATTACCTTTAATTCCATGGGCCCTAATCTTATGTAACAGCCTTTTATGTGGCACCTTATTGAATGGCTTCTGAAAATCCAAATATGCTACATTTACTGGTTACCCCCAAACTAACCTGCTAATTACATCCTCAAAAAACTCTAAAAGATTTGTTAAACATGATTTCCCTTTCGTAAAGCTGCGCTGACTCTGCCTAATCATGTTATGATTTTATAAGTACCCATGACGACGTCCCTAATTAAGGATTCTAGAATTTTCCCTACCACCGATGTCAGATTAACTGGTCTGTAGTTCTTCATTTTTCTCTCCCACCCTTCTTAAATAGCAGTGTTACATTTGTGACCTTCCAATCAATGGGAAACGTTCCAGAATCCAGGGAATTTGGGAAGATCAAAAACAAAGTATCCACTATCTCTGCAGCCACCTCTTTTAAAACCCTTATGATGCAGGTCATTAAGTCCAAATGATTTTTGAGTTTTTCATCCCATCCATTTTTCTAGTACACTACTTACATTTCTTTATTGATGTTCATTTCTTTAAGTTCCTCACTAACACTTGCCTCTTGGTTCCCCTCTATTTTTGGTAAGTTTTCAGTGTCTTCTAACATGAAGACTGAAGCAAAATATTTGTGTAACGATACATATTAATGAGTAATGTGTTTACTCTCCCTCCTAGTTTAGTATAATCCTCAAATCTAGATTTTTAAGTTCTATGTCCTTGTCTAGATAATTGATATAGTTATATTATACTGTAGTATGATAGTTATGATTGATCTCATTGCTGTACATCTGAAATTGTTGTCCTCCTTGTATGACAGATAGCCTAGCATTGCGAGGTCTTAAAGTGCTATTGTTTCTGCCGACTGTATCCTTGAGTCTCTGTAATATTCTAAAACAAACAACAGAGTGAGCAGTGTGGAGAGCAGCTGTTGACATCGGAGTTCTGCTTGTGCGAGCAGACTCTGATTAGACATTCCAGTTACCGGGCATTGAAGTTAACTCAGTCTGTATGCGAGACTCTGACTAGGTTGAGCCAGACTCAGAACAGGGAGTCACCGACAGGTTTGCCAGAGAGCAGAGGCCACTTAGTATGAAAGCGTTACTAAAATCCTCACGTGCATCGTGGAGTGAGAACCGTTGTAGTTTGGAAAGGCTAAACAGTGGGACTGAATGAATTGTTCCTTCAGAGAACTGACACAAGGCATGGTGGCTGAATGGTCTCCTTCTGAATTGTAGCAAATCATGATTCTACTGGGCAATATTGTGAAAATACTTACAGAAAGAAAATCAAATGTTGATGACTAATCCTTACTTACCCGCTCCAGCCGTTTTTCAAAGATGTTGATACACATTTTCTCTGCTGTTTTAGACCCCTGAGTGAGAGATCTCTGCAGTTTTGTGGCAAGATTTTCTGTTTCTTCAGCAAACTTTTTCAATGGATTCTCCAGTTTTGAATCAATGGCTGTAAATGTATTTTTGTAAAACTGCAAAAAATATTAAAATCTTTACATGTGCAGCATTTGATCACACATTATTGACATTGTTCACAAATTCATTCACGCTAACTTTAGCTTTATCTTTGGTTTGGTACAAATTGGTCAGGATACTGCAAATTATTATAAAAAGACGACAAGTACATGAAAAGGAAGGATATTACTGGGTAAGGAGTCCTGTAGCTCAGTGGTTAGAGCATTTGCCTCACAAGCGATAGGAATTCCGTTTGAATCCTGACAGGGCAAACCTTATGCCAGTAGGAATCCAGCTGTTAGTCGATTGGCAGATTGCATTTCCCAGGATAATAATCACTTCCAAAAAAATCTTTAAAAAAGCATGATTTTGTCACTCAATCCATGACTGTTTGTGGGACACGACTGTGTGTAATTGGCTGCTGCATTTTGCCTACAAAATATACAGTCAATTCATTTTATTTTTTCATTCATTTTCAACCAGATATATACAGTCGGCTTTCCCGCTCTCCTATCCCCAACCCCAACCCCTCCCCTTGCCATCTTTCCTTCCTTTTTCCCCTCATCCCACTTCCATGACAGTTTGTGGGACACAGTTGTGCACAATTTGGCTGCCGCGTTTTGCCCACAAATATACTGTCGGCTTTTCTGTTTTCCTTCCCCTACACCGACCCCTCCCCTTGCCATCTTTTCCCCCCTTTTTCCCTGAATCCCATTTCCATGGCCATTTGTGGGACACAGTTGTGCACAATTTAGCTGCTGCGTTTTGCGCACAAATATACAGTCAATTTTCCTACTCTTCTTCATCCTGCCCGACCCCTCCCCCGCTGCTCTTGTCCCTACCTAACTGTGCCTTGGGACATCCTCTCGACGTGAAAGGCTCTATATAAATGTAAGTTTTGATTGATTGATTTACAGTATATTCTTTGGTCTTGATATGGCTTGACAGAGGGGCGGGATGGAGTCAGAGCAAGTCTGATAATAGACCCCCAGAGAATGGGAGCAAAATGGTGTTGGAGCAGGTGAGGTGAGGGCACAGAAAACAAGCCAATGTTTTGTGTGCCTTCAGGAGGTCGCAGAGGTAGGTGAAGAGGGGAGAATGAAGGACGTAGAGGAGTTTCTCACTGGAGAAAGAGGGAGCTTTCTGTGAGGACACTGCATGGCACCAGCCCCCGGTGTGTGTGTCCTTCCCACACTGGATGACGGAGGCTCCGATCATCTTTCCTGGTAGTGAACTACAAAATATTGCCCTCAATTCTCTGTCTCTACTCTCTCACTTTCTTTGCTTCTCTAACATCCCCCTGTCGTACACATACTCTCCTCCCTCTGACTTCCACTTCCCTTTTTCTCTCTCCCACACACTCAAACACTTTCTCACACACTCTTTCAATCATTCCTGTTCCCTTATACACTCTCCTTCCTCTTTCTCACTTTCCTGCATTTCTCTCTCATAAATACTCTCTTGCTCCCCTCTCGCATACTTTATCCCAATCACTCTTTGCTTTTTCCCATCATGCTCTCTCTCTGAATCACTTTCTTTTCCCCCGTTAATGTTACTCACTCTCTCCACTTCTCAATCACTCACTATCTCCCTCGGTTCTCTGCTTATCTTTCACTCTCACTCAATTTCTCTCCCACCTCACTCCTTCTGAATCACTCTCTTCCCCCACCCCTTCCACAATCACTCTCTCCCAATCAATCTTTCTCTTCTAAACTGCTCTATCAGACAATGTTTCTCCCCAACACTATCACACAATCAGTCTCTCTCCTCTCTCTATCACACCATCATGCTCTACACTATCGATCAATCCATCAATCCATACAATTCAATGCATTCAATAAATCCGTTCAATTCCATCCATCCAATCCAATCCATCCAATCAATGCAATCCATCCATCCCATCCCATCTCATCGAATCCCATCTCATCCAAACCCATCCCATCCCATCCAATCTCATCCAATCCCATCCCATCCAATCTCATCCAATCCCATCCATCCAATCTCATCCAATCTCATCCAATCCCATGCATCCAATCTCATCCAATCCCATCCATCCAATCCCATCCCATCCATCAATCAAACTGTGCAATTCAATCAATGTGTGCAATTCAATCAATCAATAAATCTGTGCAAATCAATCAATCTGTGCAATTCAATCAATCTGTGCAATTCAATCAATCTGTGCAAATCAATCAAACAATCAATCAATCAGCCAATCAATCAACCAATGCCCTCCTCCCTCTCAATCAATCACTCTCTCTTCCATTTCCCTTCACTATCACACAATCACTCCCTCCCTCCCTCTCTCTCTATTTCTCTCTCCTGCTCTCAATCACACTCTCTCCCTGTTTCTCTCAAAGAACTGTGCCGCTCACTATCTGGCAGTTGGAACAGCTGCTTTGCTGACCACACACTTTGGTTCACTATCTGGCAGCAGTGGTTGGAAACAGACCATCTTGCCTTCCCCTCAGCTGTGGAGTTGGTTTCCTGATACACTGGAGCGATGGCCGGCATTATTTCCAACCCCGCGCTGTGTCCTCCCAACCCCTGACTCCTGCCACTGCCTTGAGAAGATGGTTCACTTGGGAGGGAGAGGAGCAACTACAGATACATGTCACCATCAAATGGCAGGTTAATGACCTTGTCCCACTGAATGAATTCACTACTTCACCATTGCAGGATTCTTAACCCAATAAGTAATTGGTTGACTAATAGAACCCAGAAGGTACAGGGAATACTGTACAGTATCAATTAGGGTCCGGCGATATATCGATATATCACTAAAACCCGATATAATTTTCATATCGATACACCGATATAGACATTTAAAAAATATCGATATCGAAACGTCGATATATCGAGGTAAAAAATCGGAATGCGCGCACACTGAACTACAAGACCCAGAACGCTCATCTCTATACACAATGCACAGACCGAGGTGCAAAGCCGCCATATTGTATTCATAGTCCTCGAATGCAATATTCAGGTATGCAAGGGGTGGTGGGTGGGGTGGGTGCGAGGGGGAGAGAGACGGCTGGTGGGGTGGAGGGGGAGAGAGATGGCTGGGGGGAGGGGGAGAGAGATGGCTATGGGGGGAGGGGGAGAGAGACGGCTGGGGGTGGGAGGGAGAGAGAGATGGCGGGGGGTGGTAGGGGGAGAGAGATGGCTGGGGGGGGTGGGGTGGGAGAGAGACGGTGGGATGTGGGGTGGGAGAGAGGGATGGCGGCGGGGGGGGGAAGGGAGAGGGACGGCGGCGGGGTTAGGTGGAGAGACGGGGTGGATGTGATAATATACAGATAGAGATGGGGGGGATGTGAGAGAGGAGAGAGACACAGACAGAAAAACACAGAGACAGAAAGATATTTACCTCCTGAGGAGATAGGCCCCGAATGCGCGCGCACTCCAAATGCGCAGTACGAAAAACCCGAAAATATCGATATTTCGGTATATCTCGATATGAGCCCATCGATATATCTAAATCGGAAAATTTCCATGTCGACGGACCCGAGTATCAATGTACAGATTATAAATCATTGTTGTAGCCACATTTGGAATACCGTATGAAGTTCTGATCACAATTGTTTAAAAAAGATATTGCAGCGATTGAAATAATATAGATTGAAGGGATGGAGGGTCTGAACTTCCTGGGTCAGTAGAGTCACAAGACCTCAACCTTCTTCTTGCTTGAACACTGAATGAAAGAGGAAGAATCAGTAGAAATTGACAGCGCTTCACTTTTACAAAACGGAATTCCACAAATCCAAATACCTCACTGGCCTCGGCGTCATTCAAGGAGTTGAGAAGGTGTAGCATTCCACAAGCCTGTGACACATAGTCACTCACTACCTTCTTCCTATTTTTCAGATATACATCAATGATGTGTTTCTTTAAACCTGGTATTTCTAGAGAAGAACCACACAAAAAACATGCAGAAAGTGTCTAGACCTGCAGATTGTGTCATGAACACAGTGGGAAACAAGGAAATATCCAACTACTGCAGAAACTATCGACAATCCAATCAAATCTTGATATAGTTGAAAACTGGGATAAACAATGGTATAATAATACTTGCATTTGATAAAGTGCCTTCTTGTCTGGGAGACATCTCAAACTGCTTTGGTCAACTAGGTGACAGACACCCTGAGCTTTCACCTTGCTTAACAGACAGTCCAAACCAGATTGAAATTTGCATCCATGCCATCTACACATGGAAATTGCCATGTCTGAAATGGAAAGTGCACTCTCTCCATGGAGGGGTCCATCCTAACTAATCTAATCGCAGAGAATTAGGCAAATGTTGGCAAAAGCCAAGACGAGTGGACCCCAATGTAAACAAAATGTTTGGGACAACAATTTTAAATTGAAAAGTTGCAAAGCCACTCTGTGTGTGTGTATAAAATAATAACCAGAACTTGTAAAATTCCTCTTTGGGGGTGGGGAGGTAAGCATGGTCATTGTTGTTTGTGGGATACGGCTTTGTACAAAATTGGTTCTGTGCTCACATAAAAATATGAACAAAAATATATTACATTAAAAAATAGCTTGCTTTTGATTTGGGGCCATATCATGTCAATGAGATGTCTAAAAGTGCTTCACATAGCATACTGTAATGTCAATTGATTGGAAATCTTCCTTTGTCTGGAATGGAATGGACACTCTCTCCATAGTGACACAACCTGTTCAGCTAATTTTGGAGAGCATTAGGTGCAGATTGGGAAGAGGCAAGGCTTGAAGATCCTAGACATTTTCCTGGCATCGCTTGGTAAACTGTCCAGAGCTTCCTGCTACTGTTACTCCAGCAGCAGGCAGCTTCCTGCCTCACTCCACTGTAATACACAGTCAATGTTGTGCCTTGTATTACCACATACCTGTTTCACTGTCACTGAAGATTGTCTTGTCGTCATGATGAATTTCCCAATATTCCTTAGAGCTTACGGTGAAGACGTGGATGTCATTCCCTGAAAACTCACATTCACCTGGGATTTGACGCTTTAAAATAAGAAATGATAAAAATTAACTCCATACCTTGCTCAACATTAATGAACAGAATGAAGATACAGTACCAATTTCACTTCTTTAACCTGTCTGCTGAGAAACACTTGATCTAATTAGTTTTTGGACTTACAGTTAATGTGCACAATCAGTGGCTCATTTTGACCTTCAGCCACTTCTACTGCAAATACTGCCTGGCAAGGAATTTTTGCAATAAAATATATATTTACTAATTGATGTATGTTCACACTTATCTCAGACAGTATCAAATCAGTTACAGAAGAAAGAGGAGTATCAGCTAATTTTCCCGTTTCAAGACAATCCCTTGTGCACCTTGATTTTCAATGGTGCCACACATTTCTACCCAAATACGCACCTGGAAATCTCACAAACGCAAACACCATACACATGCACTAGAATAGTCCCAAACTAGTCCTTACCCTGCCTGCCCCAAGTAGGAAACACCCACTCAACAACAACAACATCAACAACAAAATGACATCTGTACAGCGCTTTTCACGTTGGGAGGACATCCAAAGGTGCTGAACAGGCAGGCAGGCACTCCTAACCCACAGTGCTCCTCTTGCATGGCCTGAGTCCTATTGCATGCGTCAAACACCCAGCCGACAATTAAATAAAATTGTTATTGATTTCAACATAAACACCACTTTCCTCTCCCGCACCAGGCTCCGTGACCACATCACTCCCACCCTCGACCGTCTCCATTGGCTCCGCATCCCCCAGAGGCTCGAATTCAAGATCCTCGTCCTCACTTTCAAGGTGATTCATGGCCTTCTCCCTCCTATCTCTAACCTACTGTCTCCCTATGAACTTGCCCGCCCCGTCTATTCAGCGTCTGCTCCATGTCCCCAGCCCGACCCGGCCTACCATCAATGGCCAGGCTTTCAGCCTCTTTGTCCCCACACTCTGAAACTCCATCCCACAGTCCCTTTGCCCCGCTTCCTCCCTTGCCTGCTTCAAAACCAGTCTCAATATCCTCCTTTTCGATTGTGCCTTCTGCTGCTCTTTCAGCTCTCTCCCTCCCTCCCCCTTAACCTGCCCCTCAGACACACTGCAGTACTCACTTTCTTTTTATTCCATTTCTGTTTACAAGACTTTAGTATATTTTCCTTGACACTCTTGTTTCTTTTCAGCACACAGAAACGTGTCTCCTTTGTCTTGCGTTCCTCTGGACTATCGTTGTCCTGCATCAAGAAGGATAATTGATCAGCAGCTTCAGTGAGGTACTATGGGAACCTGTTCTCAGAGAGCATTGACTAGAAAATTGCAACTGATATTAACTTACAGATATATTCATATCTTCTGGTCTTATCATTTCTTCTCTGAAACAACACATGAGAAACATATGAGCAAAACCATAGAAGTGTACAAAACAGTAAGATATCACTCAGCCTATTTTTTGCATCACTGTTTGCTCCCCCAATATCAGCAATAACTTGCATTTATACAGCATCCTCCATGCTGTGTAGTGCACCAGAATGCTTAACATTGGCAAAGCTGGACTCCGAGCCTGGGATGGGTGGAGAGGGGGAGGGGGGAGTGGGGAGGGCACCATAAGCATCGCCAATGAAAAAGGTTTTTAGTTGGGACTTGAAAAGGGGGAGAGGGCTGGCATTTGGTGGGATTGAGGAAGCGTGTTCCTGAGTTTTGGGGTGTAGCGGCTGAAATTGTGACTTCCGATGATGGGTCGGAGTCTTTTGAAATTGATCTATTTGGTGATGGGGAGCCAGTGGAGCCAGAACTGGTGAGATGTGGGTACGGAGTTTGGGCCGGGTCAGTTTGAGGGCGGTAGTTCTGAATCAGCTAAATCTTTTGAATAGTGGAGCTGGAGAGACCGGCGAGCAGTGTGTTGGAGTAATCCAAGTGGGAAGTGACAAACACAGGCACAAGGTTTTCGGCTGCATTTGTATAAGGTACTGTCGGAGGCGGGCAATGTGGCGGAGGTGGAGGAAGGTGCTGCTGATCAGGGACAGGATATGGGGAGGAAGGATAGCTGCGGATTGAATCGGATGCCTGTATTGTTGTGATTTATGAGTTTTACTATAACTAACAGTGTATGCCTAATATGGGCATTACTACATTTGATCATGTGATATTTAGGCGCCAAACTAATGCATACGTGCCAAACTAAGCATAGTCAATGGTGGGACAAGGCCAGGATGAGGTCGTGCAATTGGCTAAAGGATGGTTCCGGTCACTTGCGGAACCTATGTACGTGACTAAAGAGGATCTGGTAATGGAGGATAGTCTCGTGGGATTGGTTGGAAAAGGGAGCCTGACCGGAAGGTCCTGAGGCATTTAAGGAGACTTGGCCGGAGAGGTTAGTTAGTTCCAGAAAGGTGAAGCAACAAGACAAAAAGACCCGGGAGACCTAATTGATGGAAGAGCTGTAACAAAGACAGCAGGCTGTTGAATACCAAGATCGACAAGCGACCTCCATTCACTCTCCGGGTAGTATACTTCTGAACTAGAATCATTGTAACTGTTATATCATACTAGCTTGCTTGCTTTTGCTTAGTGTCCGCCTTGACGGGTGAGCCTGAATAAAGAACCTGTTTAATTAGATACGACTCAGAAGTCATTGGTCGAATCTCTAACAGTATTACACACTGGTTTGATTAGTCCGAGCGAAGTTGAGAAGTTTAGAACTACATGAATGAAGTCATGACTGGAGTTAAGGAGTATGGCTTCTGTCTTGTCCATGTTTAGCTGGAGAAAGTTTAAACTCATCCAGGCCAGGCATAAGCCATCCATCCTAGACCCAATTCTCTGATCTTTCCCTCCACCTTCGCCACCCCGTTATACTACTCCTCTGCATATCCTTGACTAATTCTCTTTCAAATGCCTTAACTGCCTCTGATCTAACAGGCAGCTCTCGCAATTTATTCCACATCCTGACATCCCCTCTGAGAGAAATTGTTTGAGCCCCCATTAGACCGAATCATTGAATTATCAAATGAATACGTTCCATTTGGGGATCGAGGATTGACAAGCCCATTCCCCCCAAACTCTTCTGGGTTATAAATTGCCAAAGGACATTGTGAGCCCGAAACATGACTTCACAACTACCCAAACAGGTCAGATGACAGTAAATCCTCTCTATCAGGGCAAACCCTGCCTGAGCCCAGTAATCAAGTACTCAAGTGTGCTCTATGTTCCAGTATCTCCTCTTTCTCTCAATGACGGCAGTTCAAACTACTCAGATAAGAAGTATTACAATACCGAAGGCAACCAACACAAGGTCAAAACCAAGCTTTTGCCCAGAGCTCATTCCTTCCCATATCAGGAGCCCTGGGCTGCTGGCCTGTGTGAGAGGTGCTGTATAAATACAAGCTGTTGTTGTAAAGACCCAATATGGGTCAACAGTTTTGTTTAAGGACCACAAGCAAATCTTAACAGCAGAATGTCTCTGCCTGGTGCTTGCTCAAGCAGTAACTGGTAATACAGTTGGCCTTCGCCATACATGGGGGTTGTGTTCCTGGAACAGTGCAATTGGTAAAATCGTGTTTGGTAAGCTGAATAAGTAATGGGAAAAAAGGGTTAAGGGAATCCATTCACAGGCTATACAACCTCAAGACTCCAGGCACATCCATGCCCGACCAACACAAGGTACGTACTGAGGTGGGCTACACCGGCTGTTCTCCCCGCTCCCTGCTCTCACTGACTCACTGGAGACAATAAAACAGCACCTTACACTATCACAGCTTGGCTAAATTATTTTACCTTTGGTCCTGGAAGTGTTAGACTAAATGAATTCAGTAAGTATGAATGAAACAACCTTGATTGTACTTTACCATGCAATGCAATCAGGTTGCTCTGAGTCCGAGGAATCATCAGACTCAGGCGGGAATTGGTGGCGTCCTCCCAAGTGTGCATTGTGCACGGAGCTGATGTCCTCCCAAGTACACATGCTCACGGGGTTGCCCAGTGCATATACGCAAATTTTACTTGTGTTACACAAAAAGTGCCACATTTATTTCTTCACGTATAGGCAAATCCGCACTCGAGAAAGTCACATTCGGCAAGGGTTGACTGTAGTTATAACCCTTACATTTGATGCAGCACCTTATCACATTTTCAAGATGTCTCAAAGTGCTTCACAGAACATACTGTAAAGTGAATTGACTGTATATATTGTATATTTGTGCTGGTGATATGAACAGAAACTACATTTGATCTTAGCCAAAGGCCAATAAGCAATTTTTTCCCATTCTCTCAAACCCTTTCATTGTTTTATGTCTCCGCTCCAATGGGAAGAGTCCTACCTTCTGCAATCTCTCCTCATAATTACAGTTCACACAGTTTTATATTCACCCTCAAAATACAGTCAATCCTGTGAAGCAGTTTGAGACAATCTCGTGACATGTGAGGTACTATATCAAAAGCAATGACTATTTATGGCACAAATTCAGTTATGACTCAGTTCAAGTGTGCAAACCCATTCACTGTATGTGGTGCATCTTTCAGCTAAAATGGCCAACTCCCAGATGAATAAGTCACCAACTGTTACATTTATTGAAATCAGGTATGAAATATTAGGCTAAGTGAGATCAGGCTTCAATCACCCGCTAGAACTCTTACAGCATAAAAGATGATGACCAAGAGGAAGGTAGATTGCATAGGTTGTATGTTGGATTCAGACGATAAATTAAACAACTTGGAAGAGGCTGACAGTGTGATGTACCTTATTCCTTGTAGAATAACCATCGATGTAACCTCCCATTTACTGAGCATGCACCAAACAAAAGGGACAGCAGAGTGACCCAATGACCCAGCTGATTCAGCTTTCTTTGAAGAAAAAACTTTGTGAGACAGCCAGCCACATACGTGCACAGTGAAGTAGGCCATAGCACCTCATATTTAATAGATCCTGTCCCCTGAGAGATTCCAATGACCATCTTTCAACTCGTGTCATTGTGGACAGATCCTAACACTGATCTCTAATGCTTGTCACAAATTGCTCTCCAGCAAATTAAGAAAATTTAAAATAGTTTCAAAACGAAGCAGAGGTGAGCTGAGGAGAAATTTTTTCACTCAGCTGGTTGTTCAAATCTGGAATGCATTGCCTGAAAAGGTGGTGGAGACTGATTCAATAACAGCTTTTTAAAAGATAATTAGATCTTTATTTAGGAAGAACAGGTCTCTTAGGTTATGGGGGGAGAGTTGGGCAGTGGGATTGGGTTGCTCTTTTCAAAGAACCGGCGCAGACTAGATGGGCCGAATGGCCTCCTTTTTTGCCATAAGATTCTATGATTTTATGATCCTATGATATATCCCTTTATTCTACTCTGCCATCGATGCTTCAACCATTCATATGTATACTTCACTATTTTTTCAGCTTTAGTGACATCTTAAGCTTATAATAAAATTAACTGAAAAAGCAAAGTAAACGTACCTTATGTAATCGGATGTTGTAAGTTGATCTGTCTTTGTGCAAACAAAAGTCACATCCTGACATTGACCTCCAATGCAGGCAGTGCTTACAGTTTTACTAAAAATCTGATCTGCAATCTTATCAGAGTCAGCTCGGTGAGTAACAGATACAATCCAAACAGATCTGCAACGTGTAAGATACTGGAACAAAGCATAGGATTGAAGCTTTCAATAGATTTACAGAGTTACAAAGAGTGATTTGAAACAAGACTGAAACAGCCCATTCAATTTGTACTGTACTATGTTTATACTCCGAGTGAGCACCCAACCCTCTTGTTCCCTTTCATAATCTTAATAACCTCCATTAAGTCCCAGAGGGATCGAAGGAAAGTGTTCCAGAGTTTGGGGGCATCGTGGCTGAATGCATGACCTCCAATGGTAGGACAAAGGGTGCAAGCGATGAGCAGGAGGCTGGTGCCAGTCGAGCAGAGGCACCAGGTGGTGGATTGGGGATGAGGAGGTCAGAGAGGTAGGGGGCTGACAGGGAGTGAGTAGATTTGAACATGAGCATGAGGATCTTGAAGTTGATCTGTTTGGTGATGGGAATCCTGTAGAGCAAGTGGTGAGGTGTAGGTACGGAGTCTAGTCCAGGAAAGCATGTGGACTGTAGTGTTCTGACTCAGCTAGATCTTTTGAATGGTGGAGCTGGGGAGACCAGCGAGAAGTGCGTTGGAGAAAACCCAGCACAAGGGTTTCGGCTGCATTTGGGATAAGGTATGGTCAGAGGCGGGCAATGTGGTGGAAGTGGAAGAAGGTGGTCCTCATCAGGGACCATATGGGGGTAAGGAGGGACAAGATGCTGGTGTTGAACCAGTTGCTTAGATTGTGCACTGATTCTGTGAGTCTGTGGGAGAGCCCAGGTAGGTTGAAAAGTTTAGAACTACCGGAGTGAAGATGGTGACGGGAGGCAAGGAGTATGGCTTATGTCTTGTCCATGTTCAGCTGCAGAAACTCTACACTCATGCAAGCCTTCAAGTCTGCCAGACAAGCTGATAGAACATTGGCAGACTTGGAGTCACTACTGTAGGAGGTAAAGTAAATGTTTGTGTCAACCTCATACAAGTGTACAGTCTGCAGATGACATTGCCCGGGGAGAGCATACAGACAAAAAAAAGAAGTTGGCCGAGGATGGAGCCATGGGATATCCTGCAGATGACTGGGCTGGGGGAGTGTAGGAGAGGAGAAAAGATTTGCTGAGATGAAATGGAGGCGGTTGAATAAGTAGGACATGAAACATGTAAATGTGGTCCAACTATGGTAGATGAGGGAGGAGAGGTGGTGGAATAGGATGGCACGGTCAACTGTGTCAAACTCGGCATAGAGATCCAAGAGGACGAGGAGGCTGAGGAAATCCTGGTCGCAGATAGAAAGAATATGATTTGTAGCTTTGACAAGGGCCGTCTTTATGCTGTGGGAGGGTAAAAACACGACTACAGGGGCTCAAGGTGGGAGAAGAAGGAGAGACTACAGTTGACCTGCAATGATGTGGTCCAGGACTTTGGCAAGGAAGGGTAAATTGGAGATGGGATGGCAGCTCCTTGGGACATCTTCCCGAAGGTCTCTCTCAATCCTACGTGGTAAATGTGTCTGCATGGATTTGCCTCAGACTAGACATCTTGAGTTAGATGAAACTTAGTATGCATCTCACTGTACTGTAATGTGAGGTTGTGTCATTGCAGTCTGGGACCAGTTTATTTTCAGCGAAAGCAGAAACATCTCCTGTTACTATTTCACAAGGTTTTCAGGCAGTCTCAATTGGAGAGTTGAATGACGGTTAGAAGCAGATGGGACAGAGAGCTGTTGGCAACATGTCTCAAAGATGAACAATTATAATTTCACAACAAAAAATGAAATTGTGACATCAGGGCCTGCAGCTGAACATTGATGAGACATAAACCATACACCTTGGCTCCCATCAACATCTTCTCTCCTATGGTTCAGACCTCCTAACCCTACCCGATATCTCCCTCATACTCAAGAAATCCATGCACAATTGAGTGCTATTTTTGTACCCCACATCTAGTCATTGGCCAGGACCACTTTCCTCCATCTCTGCCACATCTGTACCTCACTTCAACAGCCTTCGTCCAAAATAAACCAAAATTCAACTAATGCAAAACTATGCCGCCTTCATGCTGATCTGCACCAAACTCCATACTTCTATTAGTCTCAATTCTTGTCAAACTCCATTGGCTCCTTATCACAGAGCTGAATGATTTCAAGGTCCTCACACTTGTACTTAAATCCTTTCACACCCTCGCAGGCCCTCTTATCTTCCAACTTGCTCTTTCCCTAAATTACTTCCTGCTGCCTCCACTTGACTGGCTCCATGCTGAGATGTTGATTTTGTTTCATCCACAAAATATAGTCAATTCACGTTACAGTAAATGATGTGAAGCTCTTTCAGATATGTCAAAGACATGATAATGCACTATATCAAAGGCAAATATTATTATTCTTCGACATTGGAGAAAAATACTTGTTACCTTCTTCCATATTTCATCTCTGGCTTTATTGGAGTCTCCTGTCCCTGGGAAGTCAGTCAGTACCAACCCTTCTGGAAGGCCATTGGACTTGGGCAAGGAGATTGTAACAGATTTCACCAGTGGCCAAAAGTATCTTCCCTCCTCTGAGCTCTTCTTGCTTACATAGCATTTTAATTTGTGTGATAGTGTCTTTGCCTGAGGAATAACACAGCAGAATGAGCTGATAATTGACAATTGAATATGGATGGTGGAAGTATAAAAGGATTATGGGAAGAGTGACTTGCGGATTTGAAAGAGAATACTGTAAAGGTGTCGGCCAGGACACTTGGAGGCACTCTCACCTCTGATTTACAAGGTTGTCCCCATATAGGAATGTTGAATTTATAGTCTAGGCTGACACTGGTGCAATGCTGAGAGAGACAACAATAACAACATTTCCGACCTGAGCATAAAGGACAAGGTCATCTCGGACCACTTCCTCATCTCCTTCTCCTCTCGCATCCCTCTCTCCTCCACCAAGACCTCAACCATACTCTACTATCCACGGGAAAGTCTACCCCTGAGACCCTCACAAAGGCCCTCACATCCTCTGACTTCTTACCCCTCTGGCCTTTAACTCACAGAGATCCTGAAGCAGCTGTCCAGCTGCTCCATGATCACCTCTCCTCTACCTTCAACTCTCTCGTCGCCCTGAAATCCAGGAGCATCTCAAAATCCACCCAATCCCCCTTATATAACACTCATCTCCACTCACTAAAAACCCAAATCCGGCTGCACAAGCATAGGTGGCATAAAACTGGCCTAACAGTTCACCACCAACAGTCGCTCGAGCATCTCCATAGTTACCGTCGTTCTTTGTCACACAAAAATGGCATTCTACTCCCAACATCATCTTGGAAGCAAAAAACAACCCCAAATTCCTTTTTTCCACCACCCACTACCTCCTCCATGTGCCCCCTCAGGCCTCTTCAATCTTCACTTTGAATACCAAGTGTGAGCAAGACATGGACTTCTTTTCCACTAAAATAACTATATCCACTAGGCAGTCTTAATCCTCCTGCATCTTGTCACCCATCACCACCCCACTTCCGTCCCCCTCACCCTCTCCATCATCAGCTCCTACCACAACCACCATCCTACATTACTTCATAGCCACAACTGCCCTATTTCAAACTTCCCTTCATTTCAAAAGTCCTTGAATGCATTGTTGCCACTCAACTCCATACACACCTCTCCTCCCACTCCCTTTTCGAATCCATCCAGTCCGGTTACCATCCTGCCCACAGAGGCTACACATGTGACAGTCACATACGACATGCTCTCTCTGTGACCAGGAATCCCTCTGGCTCCTTGATGTCCTGGACCTTTCCACTTTTGACAAAGTCGATCACGCCATCGTCCTCCACCACCTGTGCTCCATCACCCACCTCATTTACATGTATTTAACTTCCTCCATTCCTCTGCACCCACTACCACCGCTCTCCTCACAACAGTACCCATTGTCTTCGCTCCATCAGGTCTGGCCTCCTCCTTGTCCCCTGAATCCTCCACTCCACCATCGATGGCCATGCCTTCAGCCACTATGCCGCACTTTCCTGGAACTCCTTTCCTCACTCCCTTCTCCTCGCCCCCCTCCTTTCCTATTTTCAGTTCTCAGCTAAAGACCTTTCTTTTCAACTCTGCTTTCGGTCACCTTCTTCCCCCTCCCACTGGCTCGGCCCCGGGTTCCAATATTGGGAAGCACTCTGAGATGCTGTTCAGTGTGGAGGGCGCTATATAAATCCAAGTTGTTTTTGTTGTTGTGGTTGTACTAGTTGAATCCCTAGAATGCCTGTCAGTGCTGTAAAAATCTCCTGCATGAATTGAGATGGAAGCAATTCATCCATCTCAAGAAATTTGCTAGTTTTCACTTACATCGACCGCCGACAATGAAATATTATTATTTTTTGGGATGATATTATATTCCAAGAGTTCCTGGTAACTTTGTTCACGACCTTTTTCTCCATAAACTGCTCTCAATTTTTCTTCTGCACTTTCAACTGTTTCATTTGTCTCAGAATCATCAACTTCGTTCTCCTGATTCTCGCAGAGCTCTTTCAGATCTTTCAGTTCTTTATTCCATTCCTGCAATACAATCAATCCACCTTCAATTAAATCTTCACCATTCAATCTTAGACAAATCTCCTGTGTGACAGCAAATCAAATACATAGATAAATGTAAAATATATAACACTCATTGAGTTCCCTATACAAAACTTCAATTAGTTTACAGTATTATCAACAACTCCTTTCAAACCATGCTGAATTACTTGTATATTTAATTGATGTTCTCACTATTCTTCAACCATAGGAACAAAACATGGTGGTTGAGGCACCTTCCCAGTGCTGTAGACATGTTTCATCTGCAGGCACGTAGAGGCTAAAGATTTGGCTTTGATAATGGAGACCAGTAACACGAAGCTCAGGATAACCATTACCTCCTCAGTAATGAACTCAATGTCTGCTTTGAACTTGCGGCCACTGTGGGTTTGCACATTTATGATGGATGATGTACATGCAGAGCTTGACGACGTAGGTAGTAATTCCTTTTCATTCAAAACAGCATTGATCAGCGAACTTTTTCCTTCTCCTGTTTTCCCAAACACACCGATGTAGATCTTGTCCAGCAGTGTTTTGTCTTTTAATTTGGAAGCCTTTTTCCTGAAACAAAAGCACAGATTACTCTTCCCAACTCTGAACCTCTTGTCCTGCTTCCTTAGTCTATTGGATATGAGCACTGCATAGCAGGAGGTGCTATAAGACATTGAACCAAGGCCCATCTACCTGTTCAGTGGCACTTTAAAGATCTCACGTCACCATTCAAAAAGAAAAGACAGTTTTTCTCTTCCTGTATCCTGGCAAAAGAAGCATCAGATACTATTGGTCACTCACTTCATAGCTGGTTGTGAGATCTGGTGTGTTGGCTGCTATTTTCATCCACAAAAGGCATTCTATCAATACAATACACTCTATTATAAATAATATTACTTTACTACAAATCCTGGGAAGGTTAAAGAGAAGGATTTCCAGAATCGTCATCTCTGATTTCCTTTCACTGGACATGCAGGAAAGGTCAGGAGGGGCAGATCAGTGAAATTAGTATGTGGCTGATAAAATGGTACATAGAGAAAGGTGTTGTTTGTTGCTTGAATGAAATAATTGCCAATTAATATGGACGGTGTAAATGTAACAGGATTATGGGAAGTGTGATTTTCAGATTTGAAAGAACGTGATTTGAAAGAGCTTGCTTTGAAAGAAATTGAATTCCAATGTTTGAGTTAAAGGACTGAGTAAATCTACATTGTATTTTGTGGATTAAGGAACATGACATGATGTCAGAAATGAAAATGCAACCTGGAGTGAAGTTGACTACGAGAGTTACACGCACACACACACTACACACATACGTACAAATTCTGCAAGATTATGCAGGAATACATTCACAAGAACATTTATGGAGATATAGCAGATATAAAGCACAAGAACAAAGTCAAACAAAAAGAACAGCATAAAAGGGGTCAAGTAACCCAAGGAGAACCAGAATCTTTATGGTGCAAAAAAAATGAAGGAACATAATTTATGCATTTAGATACAGGAACACAGGTCAGTGTAATGCAGTGGTTTCCACACTATAGGGTGCACCTCCCTTGGGGGGAGTGTACCATTTGAGAAGTCAGCTCGTCTGCCATGTACGAATAGTGGTTATTTGCTCGTCTGCTACGCTACGCATAATAGTTGCTTGCAAACCTGTACGTACGTTACGCATAATAGTTACTTGCAAACCTGTACGTACGCTTTGATTTAACCTCTAGCCGACACCCGTGAGCCTGTTAAAGAAAGATGCGAATAACAGGGGCCATAAGGGTGTCTGGCAGGCATACCAAGGCTGTGATATCATTGTAAAGCTCTAGGCTTGGTTATCTTATTTTACTTCTAGGCTATCTTATTATTGTAAGCTGTAGCCGGCCTATATCTCACTAATTCCAAGGCCACTATGTTTTTGTAATACAGCTGCAAGACCATGTTGTTTGTAACCCAGCATGAGTCATGTAACTAAAAGTGTATAACTACCCATGTAAAGGTTGTTCTAAGTGTGCACTTGGAGTAGACGGACGAGAGTCTGTACCTAAGGTGTACACCGCTTCGCGAACGCTAAATAAACTAGTTGGATTACACACCCGAGTCACATATTTGTGAACAGAACCACCAACCAAGGTACTGAGACAAATCAGAGTTTCACATTTGGCGAACAGAACCACCAACCGATGTACTGAGACGAATCACGGTTTCACACATTGACTGGGGGGTGGGGGGGCACAGAGCTTTCATGTCTCGAGCCTTCGAATGTGTGTGGAGCCGAGCAGAGCCGAGGATCCAAGTTTGCAGAGCTGAGGTGGAGCCGAGGACCCGAGTGTGTGGTGCCAAATGTGAAGGAGGGGGGGGGGGGGGGGGGGGCGTTGCAACAAAAACATTGCTGAGTTAGGGGGCACGCTGCTATTCAAAGTTTGGAAGCCACTCGTGTAATGGAATGGGAAGAATATATAAAATTGGGAGAACCAAATAAGGAAAACATGGAGAAAGGTAAACTAATGGCGTATAACAAAGGAAAATTGGAACAGTGGACAGAATAGAGAGTAGAGGCGTGATATACAAAGGGCTATATATCTATATTGATATACAATATAGAATAAAATTCAACATTAATTCAAGGTAGCTTCCCAACACTTCTTCAGTGTTGGGAAGACACAGAATTGACAATAACAGAAATGGGATACATCTCAGTATGTTGAAGACAACCATGGAAGAGCTAGAAGAGGATCTATCTGTGATTGTGTACTGAGGAGCTACTCAGAAACCAGATGAGAGAGAGGGGGGAGTTTTGAACCACAACTGCAAAATTACATTTATATAGTGCTTTTATCCTTGGGAGGATATCCAAGTTTCCCTTATTCCTTAACTGTACGTACATCAGTTTGGTGAGTAGCTCCTTCTCCTCTGAGTCAGTGCATCGAAGATTTTCGAGTTTGCTGTGTACCTTGCCCATAAATAACCGTGTTTCATTCTCCAAATCTTTATCTGATAACGCAATGAAAGGAAGGTGGTTTAATGGAACTAAACAAAAATTTATAATTATCCAACAAATCAGTGAAAGTTTGCATAGTTATTGTGCCAATTACCTGGAGTCCAAGTTTGTGAGCACACGTCCGCACAACCAACACTCTCTGACAGGGCAAGTAAATTTACAGTTCTAATATCATAAACATTTATTTTGATTTTGTATCAATAAAAAGAATAATGTACTTTGGGCACAATCCTTACAGCTTACTCTGCAGCAGGACAATACCATAGGAGATGACTCTCAAGCAGATATTGTCCTTTTGAGTAATTTAAAGCCCAGCACTGCCAATGTATTCTGTTGATAATAATAATAATCTTTGCATTTGATATAACACCTTCGTTGAGACGTCTCAAAGCGCTTCACCAAAAATACTGTAAAATGGATTGCCTGTATATTATGTTTGTGAAACGTGGAAGCCAATTGCACACAGCATTGTCTCACACACAGTCATTGATAGAGTGACCAAATACATCCATATTTTTTGAAGGGATTATTATACCGGGAAAAATGATCCATGAATTGACTGATAATTGGTTTTCCTCTTACTGCTAGGTAAACAGAGGTGCGGGGAGTAAGGAAACTTGGCTAAGGTTTCCCCTGCTGAAGAAAACAAACCTGGGTCCTCTCATTTGCTTGTGTGTTGATCGCACACTCTGCTACCAGTAAAGTATCTTTCCAACTGTTTCCAACCTGACTACTCATGGCTTAATGAGTATAGTTGTGTGCCTGAGCATGACAGAAGAATGATGTCAATGCTCTCACACAATTCATTCAGAGCTGTGCTGCTGATCAGGGAATTCTTGGTTGTTTCACTCTTCCCAGTGAGACCTTCAAGCTTTGCTTGCCGGGTATGAAATGACCAACTTGTTCCTGTCGCCCGGGTGTGGGGCGATAAGGCGATTTGTGGGATAAGGCAGATCTCGTTGGAGTTGAGCTGATTCCTTGGTAACATGTTTGGTAAAGGAATGTCGTGAACAAGTCACCCTCTATGGCGGTTTCATTTATTGAGTTTCTGAGCCAGGTGGGTCCACAGAGTCTAGGACAATGATGATTACAGCAGAGTCAGCTTGGCTCATTGGCAGAACTTGGAAGGCCACAGGGTCCTTGGGACCAGGGATTCTTCCCACTCAGCTGCTGTTAACCATAAAGCCAATGCCCGAATGGGGACACTGATCTTTGCTGAATAAGCAGCAGGAATCTTGCTAGACACAGTGCTTTCAATGGCAAGGTATACAGTTGGAGGACCTCACATTTTTAGGGCCCTATAAGCGGGGTCATAGTCTTAAGATTACTTTCGTACTGAGTTGAGGAAAAACTTCTTTACTCAGAGAGTAGTGAATTACTACCCTAAAAGGTTGTAAATGCTCAGTCCTTGAACATATTCTGGACTGAAATTGACAGATTTCTTATGAACAAAGGGATTAAGGGATATGGGGGTAAGGTGGGTAGGTGGAGTTAGATTAGAAGATCAGCCATGATGTTTTTGAATGGCGGGGCAGGCTTGAATGGCCAAGAATCCTAGCATCTTATGGCACAAAAGGAGGCCATTCAGCCCCTTCTGTGCCAGCTCTTTGAAAAGAGCAATTCAATGACACTCCCCAGCTCTCTCCCCATAACCATGAAAATCCATCCTCCCCAAATAAATGTCTACCTACTCCTGCTCCTAATTGTTATGTTCTTATGTAAACTTGCCAGAATTAGGTAAAGAGGGAGCTTCCCACCAGGAAGAGTGCATATTCCACTCCAAAGATAAGGACATTTTCATGGGTAGGTGATCTACATATGTGGCACTCTCAGTGCAGTTTGGATACTTCTAATATGTGGAGTCCTGTAGCTCAGTGGTTAGACTGCTCGCCTTACAAGTGAGAAATCTGGGTTCAATTCCAGGCAGGGTGAACTTCAAGCAAGATTCTTTACTCCACACACCTGATAATAATTCCTAAAGAAAAAAAAACAATAATAAATTTGTCATTTCAATCCACGACTACTTGTGGGACACTACTGCGCACAATTGGCTGCTGCGTTTTGCCCACAAATATATGGTGAATTATTTTCACAGTCTATTCTGTGAAGCACTGTAACACTTCTGGAAGCCATCAAATGCAAGCAATATTATTATTAATACTCTCAAACATAGTATCTGGTTTCCACGTCCTACAACAGATAATTGAAAGTCACAGACCAGACAGTCGAAAACCAAATGTATATTGATAAAAAAATGGATTAAAAAATTTAATGTAGAGACTTACGTTCGAAAATTCAAACAAGTCAGGCATATTGTTTTTTAAATTAACCTGACTGAGAATCCGTTTTTTTTAATACGTAAAAACACATAAAATTGAAATGAAAACAATTTGGATTTGATGTTCCAATAACACCACTTGTTCTGATTAAAAAGAAAGTGTGATGACAAAATGTCAGGTGAAAAAAAAACAAATTTTAAGCAATTGCTACCTGAATTTACGGTCTCTATGGGGTATGTTGTGACCCTTTGAATGAGTATTTGGGGAAGGCCAAAAGTCACAACATGAGTTTGAGGCCACTCTGCATATTATTGATAGACTTGTGCCTCCCTAACTATTCTTTGCAAAGAGCAATCCGAACAGTCACAATACTCCTAATTGAAAGTTTTTCCCCGAAGGAAGTTGTGACTGTACAGTCCTTAAGAAAACTTGAGCTCAATGTGTTACCTTTTTTTGTGTGTAAAAGATGTGTAAAAAAATGTTTGTACCTGTATATGGTTTAGCTTGAATGAGCAGTAATTAAAAAAGAAAGCAAATTGAAGAGAAGCTTTTGTTGTATGGTTTATGTAATGTATGCATTTAAAGAGGACAATGGTGGGTCTGACTTTGCTCTGGACGCAGAGTATAGCCAGATTTCATCCATGTTCCATAGGTTTGGATTATTTAAAAAGTACCGGACCGTGATAGGTCTGACTTTTCTCTGGACGCGGAGTATAAGCCAGATACTACCCACGTTCCATATGTACTGAGTAATAGCACAGTAAAAATACAACCAATAATTTGGAATATTTGACGCAAGAATGAAGCGATAAAGTAGAGTAAACTTTGAAGATATAAGATTTTTTTAAAAAAAAGCCTGATATATTTTATGTATCATTTATTTTGTGTATTCCAGCATTTACTTAAAATGTTTGTAGAAATTAAATATGGATAAATATAGCTTGTGGCAGTTAACTTGCAGCAATTAGAATTTACTGCAGCCATTGACTGTGGGCAGTTTAAATTCACTGACTGCAGGCACTCTGGTTTATTTGGACAAAATGACTTTACGTAACCCTTTGGTTTCCACATCAGCTGAAAGTGTTTCTGTAGGTAATGATAATGTCATGTTAACAACTGAAAATGTTTAAAGAAACGTGAGATTTCACCTTGTAATTTAGTTCTTACAGATACTGGCAAGAATGGCATTCCATGCAGCCACTTCTTCTGGGATAATTTATACTTTTCGCTCCAACTCCTTACAGGATGGAACCCCAGTCTGTATGAAGAAACTGGTTCCTCCTAAATCTGCCCAAGCCTGTGAACTAATTGCCCTTGCTGAGGCTTATAAACACGCTGTGGGAAAACCGGTTACCATATATACTGACTCTCGCTATGCCTTTGGCGTGGTTCATGATTTTGGGAGGTTGTGGGAAAACCATGGATTTTAACTTCATCAGGTCATCCCATTTCTAATGGTACTGAAGTTGTCGACCTCCTACAATCTGCTCTGCAACCTGCTCAGTTAGCGGTTGTGAAATGTTCTGCCCACACGTTGGCCCAGGATCCGGTCTCACTTGGAAATGGACATGCGGATAGATGTGCCAAACTAGTGGCTGAGGCCCCACATGGTACCTATCCCGTTAAAACTGTGGTTCCCGTTATTCTAAAAGACCGTACTAACATGCCTTCTGTTTATGATATTGTGTTACTCCAGGAGGACGCTCCGGTGGCAACTCGTCAGTCATGGGTTGAAGAAGGCTGTGCCCTATCCGAGGAAGGGGTCTGGCAGACCCCTGTCGGTCAGAACTGCATGACTGATGAGCTGGCAGGATGGGTAGTCGCCTGCAGTCACCAACAGACTCATTCGGGGGGTAAACAGCTCTCTGAGTGGCTCCTTCAGACCTGGTGGCACCCACGCATGTTGCAGCTGTCTGAGAAGGCTGTCCTCCGGTGCCTGTTGTGCTCTGAGCACAATCCTGGGAAAGGGTTCCCAGTGGTCACCGGTGCTACCCCTGTTCCTCAGCTCCCTTTTGAGGTTCTCCAGATGGATTTTATTCAACTGCCTAAATGTCAGAATTTCAACTATGTATTGGTTATTATTGATGTATTTTCCCGTTGGGTGGAAGCATTTCCAACGGTAAACAATACTGCAGAAACGGTTGTGCGATTGTTGTTACGGGAAATAATTCCTCGATTTGGGGTGCCTGGCAGATTGGTTTCTGATAATGGTCCCCATTTTATTGCATCAGTCAATCGCTCATTGTGTTCCCATTTAGACATTAAGCAGTCATTTCATTGTGTGTATCATCCAAAGGCGGCAGGAATGGTGGAAAGAGTTAATCAGACAATTAAGACTAAACTGGCAAAAATCACCAGGGGCCAGGGATCCTCCTGGGTCCGCATTTTGCCTCTCGTGCTGTTTCAGATACGATCCGCCCCCACTGGGAATGGTCGTTTATCACCCGCAGAAATTATATATGGACGCTCATTGATAGGCCCTTGGTCTGCTCCCGCCTCCTCTCCACTTACTCATATGTCTGCTGACATGGTTCAATACATAAAATCTCTCTCCACCATTCTCCGTATCAATCAAACTACTGTTCCCCCGACGTCCACCTCTGTCATCGTCCCCGATCCCCCCTTGCGCCCAGGTGATTATGTCATGACTCGAAACTGGGTCAGGAAATGCCTTGACCCCCGGTGGATCGGTCCCTTTCAGGTTCTCCTCTCTACTCCGACTGCGGTAAAATTAGAGGGGAGAGATAACTGGGTTCACATACATGATTGTAAAAGACATGATGCTACTGCCCTCACCACTGTCCCGTCCTAGGGCACAATTTTGTTCCTACAGAGGCCTTGAAGAAGGAGTGGAAATTGCATCAGTCTCAAAATGGCAGCCCGTGGAGTGTTCGGAGAAACGAAGAAACCTTTGCAGCCCCAGGGTGACCCTTGCTCCCGACGGAGAAGGGAGGAACAACAGGATCAGGAGCAGAAATGAAGGGACCACAACGAGGATTTCGGGGTCCTAAGACATTCCAAGGTTATGTCATGTTCAGTGTCATTTTATTTGTCCAAGTGACAGGGGAGAAGTCAGCTCCCCTTCCTTTCCAACCTGGGCATTGGGCTAATGTCATTGGGCTAATGTCATAAAGTCATATCTAATGACTTCTCACAAGATAGCCAGATTATTGGATAAAAAGGATTGTTGGGTTTGTTGTCAGTTCCCCCACAGTTCCACTTCAGGCACTCCGATGCATGCCATTCCCTTTACCATGTCACAAAATATTGAATGGTTGAAACGAATGGCTGGGTGGGATGGACGCAGCAAGAGTAGGAACGCCCCAAATGATTTATGGATAGAACCTAACGGCCAGATTAACCGCTGCAATCATAATCATTCCCTGAGCAGCTTTACACATTGGTAACTGTATGTGTCGGGTATTGTAGAGTGTGAGGTGATGGGGTCGATAGGTTGAATAAACACCATGCAGTTCAAGAACTGATAGTATTCAGAATGTCAGTATACTGTAATTTTACTAATCCAAGAGACACCTGAAATAGACCACACCCTATTACGAGAAATGCAAGGTGAAGCAAAATCACCAGAGGTATATACGCATATGGGAAAACCATAAATGCACCAAAACAGCTGAGGGGTTGTGGATAGGGCCGGATGAATTACCAGTATTACCAAAAGCATTGTTTCCCATAGCGGCTGAATTGAACCATGGTAAATGTCATGTCTCAAAAGGAGGGATGGTATCTATGGTAAATAGCAGATATATAAACTTCTTATACAAAAAATGTTTTTTTGTAAGAAGTGTCTCACATGTTTACAGAACAACCCGCAGGGAGGGATGACATATCCAAAAGGGAAAATTGTTGTGGCTGTACTGTTTATGTTAATAATGATATCATTGATAATGATGTGCTGTAATTACAGATGCTAAAATAAGTTGCAACAATTGATGTGGTGGCTGAGGTAAAAGGGAATTGTGAAGATTTTGATAATGATGATGGTAATCAGTTTGACCCACTCGAGGTGGGAACTGGACATTCTGGTCTTGTCTTACATTGACCAAAAAAGGAAATTCTAAAGACTCATGGACTTGTTTGCTGAAACAAAACGGACTCTATGGACTTTCGAGGACATTTTACCAGTGAATGGTCAAAACGAGCTGTTGAATTTCTCACTACAGATTTGGATGCGTGACCAAAAAGGTCTGAGTTGGAGAACAAAGAAGACAAGTCTAACCGATCTTGGAAAAAAAAGGAGATATTCTACAATCAACACAAACTGTACTATGTTTTTAAAAAAAGTCGATTCCTAATCACAGCCACTGTATCAATCTGCTTAATTAATTGTACTGAACTGTACTTCTCATGTCTTATGTTTTTGTGATTTTATAATGTCTTATGGTTTTATACTTTTCTGCTTACATGCTATTTACACCGAGGGCTGCGCAGGAATGATACAAAAGGGATTTACAACTTGCTAAATTAATACAGGCGTAGTTCGGTTGTGAGAGATCAAAAATTGTATTTTCTCACTCTCAAGATGGGGTCTGTTGGGATATGGGTTGTACCGTACTAATCACGAATTGGAAGCATTGCAAGCCGTGCTCGAATCTGTTGCAAATGACACTGCTGACGCATTAGATGCTCCAACCGCAGAAATGGTGGCCATCCGTAAGGTTGCGTTACAGAATCGTATGGCCTTGGATATGATGCTGGCTGAAAAAGGTGGTACATGCACCCTCATTGGGTCCGAATGCTGCACCTATATTCCGGACAGTTCCCACAATATAACCCAGCTAACTAAACATATTTGGGACAAAGTTTCCGAATTGTCCCGTAACAACGGAAATCCGGGAATATGGGGTTGGTTGACCGATTGGTCAATTAGCGGTTGGATGACTAAAATTTTTACATTTATTATCATAATTGTCCTAATCCTGGTAGTCGTATTGTGCTGTTGCCTACCCTTACTAAAGAAAATTGTACTATCTATGATGACAGGCTGGGAAGCCCCGGCAGCAATGCTGTACATGGCTCCTCGCGATGATTGCTCTGCATTTGAGTAGCAAGTTGTCATGGAATGACAAAAAGGAAGGAATGAGAAGTCAGCTCGTCTGACTTGTACGCATACTAGTTATCTGCAAATCTGCACTATGCTTTCCTTAACCTTTGGTCAGCACTCATGAGCCTGTTTAGCAATAAGAGGAAAACAGGAGCGATGTGATGATTTTTAGGACATACCATTGTTCGGTTGTTTGACCAAACTGACGCCTATACTGCCTTGTTGTTGCATAGAAAGCTCTAGGCTTGTTTATCATATTTCACTACAAGGCTATGATATTATTGTTAGCTCCAGGCTTCGAGGCTCCGAGGCCTATCTTGTTATTAGAAAGCTCTAGGCATATCTTATTATTGTACGCTATAGCTGGCTTATGTCTCATTGACTTTTATGATGCAGTTGCAAGACCATGTTGTTTGTAGCCCGGCATGAGTCATGTGGCGGAAAATGTATAACTACCCATGTAAAGGTTGCTCTATGTGTGCACTTGGAGTAGACGGACGAGAGTCTGTACCTAAGGTGTACACCGCTTCGCGAACGCTTAATAAACTTGTTGAACTACACACCCGAGTCACATATTTGTGAACAGAACCACCAACCAAGGTACCGAGACGAACCAGTTTCACAAATGTGGCTAAGGTTCAAAGACTTGTACAAGTTCATCATTAGGGTCTTTTTTTGGTTCAATGCTTCTCTATAGGAAGTGACTGAGACATTGTGTGAATATAATAGTTTGAGGTGTACCTGTTTTCCTGAGGTCTTGTGAGCCATCCATTGTGCCAATCCAATCTGAAAGGAAATAATTACTTAATTCATGATCCAAACAGATATTAAAATCCTCTAGCTAAAGTTATAGATGTTGGAAATGTTTATTCAGGGGAAAGGGAAAATCAAGTTACAGCTTGAGTGGGAGAAGCCTTTAGGAAAGTTGATAGGGAGTGGAGAAAAGGTGATAGAGGCAAACAACAACAACAAATTACACTTATAAAGTGCCTTTCACGTCGGGAGGACGTCCCAAGGCGCTGCACAGGGCGTGTGACCCGAGCTGGGAGGGGAGTGTACGGGAAGGGGTGAAACAGGTAGGGGAGGTCGAAAAATTCGGGGTGGAACAAAAGGCACGGTCGAAGAGGAAAGTCTTCAAACCGGCCTTGAAAGAGGAAAGAGAAGAAACGAGACGGAGGGATTGGAGGATGGAATTCCGTAGAGTCGGAGCAGAAAAACTGAAGGCCCGGCCTCTGATGGTGGGGCGGCTCGGGCGGGGGGCTTGGAGCAGGCCAAGTCCTGCTGAGCGGAGGGTCTGGGTGGGCTTGTAGGGGGAGAGTAAATTGGTTAAGTAGGGCGGGGCAAGGCCATGTAAGGCCATGTAAGGCCAGAGGATCTTGAACTCGATCCTCTGGAGGATGGGGAGCCAGTGGAGACGGGCGAGGGTGGGGGTTACGTGGTCGCGAAGGTGGGTGCGAGATAATACACGGGCTGCAGAGTTTTGAATGACCTGCAGCCTGTGAATGGAGGAACCGGGGAGGCCGACGAGGAGAGAGTTTCCGTAGTCCAGCCTTGAGGTGATGTATGCGTGCATGAGTGTTTCGGCAGCGTGGGGGGTAAGATAGTTGCGGAGCCTGGCAATGTTGCGCAGGTGGAAGTAAGCGGTGCCGGTCAAGGCGCGGATGTGGGGGAGGAAGGTTAGTTTTTAGTCGAACGTGATGCCGAGGTTCCTGACTGGCTTTGTGAGGTGGAGAGTACAGCCTTGGATGTTGAGGCTGGCAGCGCGCGATGTGCGAAGGCGCTGGCTTGAGCCAATCAGGAGGGCCTCGGTCTTACTCACGTTCAATTGGAGGAAGTTGTCCCTCGTCTAGGACTCAATGTCGGACAGACATGCTGTCAGAACATCGATGGTCTGGGGGTTGAGGGATGAGGCAGAAAGGTACAGCTGGGTGTCGTCCGCATACATGTGGAAATTTACGGTTTGCGGATGACATCGCCCAGAGGGAGCGTATAAATGGTGAAAAGGAGGGGGCCAAGGACAGAGCCCTGAGGGACGCCGTGAGAAACTGTGGGGGGGTTTAAGGAGAAACCGTTGGAAGATGCAAATTGTAGGCGGTGGGTCAGGTAGGAATGGAACCAGTCAAGGACTGTGCCTTGAAGGTTGAGGTGGGAGGAAAGACATTGGAGGAGGATGGTGTGATCGACTGTGTCGAACGCAGCAGACAGGTCAAGGAGGACGAGGAGGCAGAGGGAGCCCTGGTCACAGGCGGTTAGGATGTCATTTGTGACCTTAATCAGGGCAGTTTCTGTGCTGTGAGCAGGGCGGAAACCTGATTGGAGGGATTTAAGGAGTGAGTGAGTTGAAAGGAAAGAGCGGAGCTGGGAGGCAACCACTCTTTCAAGGACCATGGATAAAAACAGGAGGTTGGAGATGGGTCGATAGCTTGATGGTTGCGACGCATCAAGGGAGGGTTTCTTCAGGATAGGGGTGATGGTGGATGTTTTAAGGGAGGTAGTGACGGTGCCTGAGGAGAGGGAAAGGTTACTGGTGTCGGAAATGAGCGGGGCCAGAAGGTGGAGCTGGGTGCGGAGGAGGGGGGTGGGGATGGGGTCCAATGACACGTGGTGGGTTTCATGGAGGTGATTATTTTAGTGATTGAAGACAGGGAGGTGGAGATGAAAGTATGAAGGGGGGGTTGGGTGAGGGTTGAGATAATGGATGGAGGGGCGGAGGTGGAGGAAAGGTGGGGGAGGAAACTGCGGAGCGGATTCTCTCTAATTTGGACTTGAGGAAGTCCAACATCTCCTCGCAACATTCGTTTGAGGAAAAGATCTGCGAAACCAGACGGGGGGGCGGAGGGGGCAGAGGAGCTGATTGGTGGTGGCGAAAAGGAGGCGGTGGTTGTCCTTCGCTTCCAGGATTATCCTGGAGTAGAAGGCTGATTTGGCGGTGGCTAGGGCGGAGCGGTAAAATTTGATGCGGTCCAGCCAGATTTGCCGGTGGACCGTGAGGCCAGATTTGAGCCAGGTGTGTTCAGCTGCTCGCACTTGGCTTTTGAGGGAACGGAGGTGAGTTGTGTACTATAATATAAATATTATATATATATAGATAATATATAATCTCGCTTTGGTATTTTTAGCAACAGGATTTCAGAATTGAGCCAGCCCTCTGAGCAGTCTGTTTCCTGAGCTAGGCAGGTCCGTAGTATTCTACGGCACTGCAAATGACAGCCTAGCTCATCTGCAGGCCCTGGAAGGGCAGAACAGCACCTTGGGATGTCTTCCCCGTGTGAAAGGCGCTAGACAACTGTAATTTTGTTGTTGCTGTTGTTGTGGGCAGAGAGTCATCCAACTCAGCTCACAGATAGGATGGTCCTAGCTTGACAAGCAGTGGGCAAACATGTCAGACAACAATATCAATGGCAAGATAGGCGGTTTTAGTTTGTTAGACTCCAGCAATTACTCCAATACACAAAACACACGAAATGCTACAGATGCTGGGACTCTGAAACAAAAACAAAAGTAACTTTTGTTTTTACTCCAATACACATTCTGGGTCTCCAAGCCTTAACTCTTGCCAACCTTTGCTAATGCTTTCCAGAATTAAGTAAGCAGGATGAGTCTCTCTAGGGAAAGAGAGTGCATTCCATTGCAACAATCTGTCCCTGGGATTTCTATGTGTCGGTGGGATGCATGGAAATCTCAGCTCTGTTGGGATAATCTTAACCATGGTGATGGGCACAGTAAAGTGCAGCGGCTGCTACTGTGGGCTAAGTGGCTCCGGTCACCCGTGCATGAGGCGGGTCTGGTGTTGGGTCCACAGAAGTGGCACCAGCAGGAAATTGGCAGAGTGCAAGTTCCCAAACTTGGAAGGTGAGTACTCTAACCACTGAGCTACCTTTAGACACCTAGTTTGTATCCCCTCTTAGTCTTGAATTTTTTAGTGTGTAAAGCTCACATTTTCCAGCCTTCTTCATTTGTATGAAGAATGCTGAAAATTAAAGATGAAAAACACAGGGGCCCAAAAGGAGATGAACATAAAGTTAAAACTCACTCACCTTTTAGATCCTTCCCAATATTTCAGCCTCAGATCTGGGAGCAGAGGATTGGCAGAGACCACAGGTGGGGAATGTACTCAAGGTGTTGGTGATAATCTTATTTTCCTGTTGGTGATAATTTTGTTTCCCAGGTTACACTTGCTGAGCAGGTTTTCCCTTCTCAATGTTAGATAAAACCAGCTTCCTCTGAGTTTGAATCTTTACTGTTCAGCTTTAAGTAGTCTGACGGCTTCTGGAGTCTGCCCTGAGTTTCACTTTCCCCAGTTTGACGTACGAAAAAGTTCATTATTGTCACACCAAGCTCCGCCTTCCAGCTCCATTTCAGGCACTGCCACTTTCAGTAGAAAGAATGAATTTGATTTTTATTGATGGTTATCATGGCAAAAACTGTAACCTTCTCACCATAAAATTCCAGGATAATGGAGTGCCAGAGCACATTCCATATTCCAAACTCAGTGGCTGACCATTTAGGTACCGTAATCAAGTCTACCTTTCTGAAGAATAACCCCACATCTGCTTCCCTCCCTTGATTCATTTTCATACGATCAACTTTTCATTTATATCAAAATGTCTCAGAAGTATTTTGTGTAAACAACAACAAATTGTATTTATATAGCATCTTTCACCTAAGAAGGATGTCCTTAGGTGCTGGACAGTTATGGATTCGCACCTGAGCTGGGAAATTTAAATAAAGAGGGTGGAAAGCAAAGGCTGCATGTGGCTGATTGAAGGCATTGACAAAGAGGAAAAGTCTTGAGAGAAATCTTGAATGAGGCAAGGTAGTGGTTGAGGTGGAGGGATTCTAGTTTGGAGTTCCAGAGGGTTGGAGCAGAAAGGCTGAATGTCCAATCACCAATGGCGAGGCGGGCAGGGTAGGTGGTGTGTAGTAAGCCAGTGTCCACCAATCGGATCACAGATACCGCTGTGAAATTCAGTGCTCTTCTGACAACTGCTCTCGTGAGATCTACTTGCTCCAATATGCGGCGACACATGCATACTCTCAATGATTCCCTTCAGTAGCACCAGCACACATTATCTCAGAACTGCCCTCATCCTCAACTCTATTTCATCCTTCGCCTCATTTGGCGTTTTAACAAAAAACTGTTCTCCTTCCTTTTAGATGGAAAGGATCTCAAACTCAATCAATGTTTGAATGCCAACTCCTCTCCTGACACCTCCTCCCCTGTGCCTTCCTCTGGTCCCATGCCCCGCCCCCCCCCCCCCCCCCCCCCAATTCCACTTCCTGCCATGTCCTCACCATTCCCTCTGACCTCTCACTCTCTGGTCCCAAAAAATCTGTCCTCAGCAAAGACCTCAGTTTCATCCCCTTACATGTCAATGAATTTCAATCCCAGCATGTCACTGAGCTCTTCTTCCGCTGCCTCCACCTCCACATTTTTGGCCAGGAGACTTCCCCTTCTTCCACCTCCTGAAGCCTCATTCCACTTGGACCCCACCACAAGGCCTCCTACCCTCCCTGGACCTGTTCATTGAGAACTATCGGTGTCATATCGGCCATGTCCGTTTCTTAACTCCAATCTCCCACTCAAATCTTTCTCCCCCTGGACTCACACAGGACCAATCCAAACTCGCTGACAAGGGTGGCACTGTCATCATTTGGTGTAAAGACCTCTATCTGGCAGAGGTAGAACACCGACTCTCCAACAACTCCTCCAACCTACCCCTGGACCATGACCACACATCTCAACACAAAACCATTATCACTGGCTTCATCACTCTTGACTTCAAATCTCTCCCCTCCTCTGCACCCCCCTACCTCTCTGATCTCCTTTCTCCCCAACACAGCACCATTGCCTTCCTTCCTCCGTTTCTGGTCTCATCCTTGTCCCTGAATCCTCCACTCCACGATCGGTGGCCATGCCTTCATCCATTATGCCCCAAAGATCTGGAATTCCATTCCTCACTCCCTTCAACTTGTCCCCTCTCTTCCTAGTTTCAGGTCACAGCTGAAGATCTTCCTTTTGACCATGCCTTTGGTCAACTTTTTCCCCATCCTCCTGGCTTGGGCCTGGAATCCGTTACTGTGAAGCGCTGAAATGCTGTCTGATTTGGAAGGAGCAATATAAATCAAAGTTGTTGTTGTTAGAACAGTCAATAACCTCATCTCCTCTGTTGAGCTTCCTCACATAGCTTCCAACCTTATAGTCTCCCAGGTCCGCACTGCTTGCCTGTACCTCCTCTCCAAGATCTACAAACAAGAAACTCCTGGAAGGCCTATTCTCTCAGCCTGTTCCTGCCCCCATTGAATTGATCTCCTCATACCTGGACGCCATTCTTATCCAAACCCTACCGACTTATATTTGTGACTCTTCCAACACCCTGCACCAATTCAAGAATGTACGGTTCCATGATCCAGAACTCTTCCTATTCACAATGAACGTTCAGTCTCTATATACCTCCATTCCCCACAAGGGCAGCCTGCAGGCTCTCTGGTTCTACCTGGAAGAGCGGCATGGCCAGTCTCCATCCACCACCACTCTCCTCCGCGTGGCTGAAATTGTTCTGACATTGAACACCTTCACTTTCAACTCCAATCACTTCCTCCAAATAAAAGGTGTTGCTATGGGCACGCACATGTGTCCCAGCTATGGCTGCTAGTTTGTTAGTCACCTGGAACACTCTTTGTTCCAGGCCTACTCAGGTCCGCTCCCTGACCTGTTCCTACATTAATGACTGTATTAGGGCTGCTTCCTGTTCTCGTAGCAAATTGGAACAATTCATCAATTTCGCTTCCACCTGCATCAAAGTTGCCATGCCTCATTGCAACCCATTCCAGGTACCACTGGCTAACAGGCATAGAACAAATTCATTGCAATATCCCTGTACACATATCCAAATCCCTTCATGCCCAAGCTCCTCTCTACTTCTGTGAACCACTCAGTTTCCACATTATACAACCTCTTCAATAAGGCAGCTAGGGCCTTGTGCACATCTTACGTCTGCTCCAGTTCCCCCTTAAAGGCCGTGTTTTCATCCACTACTTCTTGAACATATGGAATCCCAAGCTTCTAGCCCTCCATTGACAGGGAGTCTTTGCCCATTGACAGGGAGTCCTTGCCCATTGACAGATTGCACCTGGAGACATTTCTGTTCAACATGCCTATGGTCACCGCCCCTTTCTGTTTGGCTTGGCATCCAATTGCCATAGTTAGGTGCTCCAAGATGCCACCAGTGGGATGGGCTCCATATAAAAATGCAGCTTGCGCTTGTTCTACACTGTCTTTTGTGCAACAGGTGTGATGCTGTTACTTTCCGAGTCCAGCATTGGTTGCTGAGGATTGAATACACTGTTGAACAAGTGACCAGTGACAGAGTTAATCAGAGATGGATAATTGTTGACTTATCATAACTGTATTGAATATAAATCAAATTGTTGACTTGGAAATCTGTGTTTTCAAGACTCTGAGACAATCAAGCTCACACTGACAAGTAATTTTTTTAATATATAGGTGCATGGTACAGAAAGGCAGAGTATCTGATTCAGAGAATGAAATACACAGTTTCCGGAGTTTTCTTCTTCTTTGTCTTTTCTTAGTAGTTTCTTCTTCAGGCCCTTGGGTCATCCTACCAATGTGAAAGGTGCTCTATCAATGTAATTTTATTATTGTTGTTATTTCTTTCAGTGTGACCTTTCTTCCCAGGTCTGCCCTGATGAGCAAAACCTACCACGCTTGTTTAACCCTTTTCTTGAACTATAACCAGCTGGTCTATCTCAAATTTCACTTTCTTGCTTTTAACTTTTCATGCCACAAAGACTAATTAATGAAAATCTTCCTTCTACTCCTGACCTCATCAATAAAAACATGATCTTTTGTAAGAAAATACAGCTTATATTTAATAAACAGTGACATGATCTACAAAAGCTTAACTTTCTCGAATTATGACCCCAAGGCTATACCATTATTACATACCAATGCCTCTTTATTTATTGTTCCATCTCTCACCCAAGAAATTGACCTTTTCATTCTGCGTCTCTTCTTCTCATTAATGTGTCCAACCAAGTGTGGATAGGACAACAGACATACAATAGATCCATCCTGAGAAATATCTCAAAAGCATCCATACAAAGTCATTTGAAAGAATAGCAAGGAAATTAGGCATAGAAAAGACCGATACAATTCATTTCTAGTTAGGTTAAAAGAGTCCAATCATCAGCTAAATTGAACTTAAAGGCACAATACTACAAATATTCAATTATGTCCATTTCAGGTAAAATAGATAATAGATATATATTTATGGGAGCCATATGTTCTCAGGCAGCTTATCCCTTCATTCGGCAGAGGATAGCATTCTTTGATCTGCAACATTGGAATAACTGATGCCCACAGCTGAAATAAGGTACAGCTCTAGGTAAGAAATGGACACGTTACGATGCAACAATATCAATTATGAAAATCCCACAAACAGTGTAAAATAAACAGTAAAATAGAAACCTGCAAAAACAATCAACATCCGCTCCTCTCTGCTTCTCCTGTTCTTATGCCTTGTGCCTGATACCAACCATCAATTCAAATCTCATGGAATTATACACCATAGAAGGAGGCCATTTGACCTATCATGTCTGTGCCCGATTTTTGAATAGAGCTATCAAAATGAATCCATTCCCCACACTCTCCCCACAGCCCTGCAAACTTTTTCTGCCCAATTAATTCTCTACTTCTCCCACAAAAGTTGTTGTCAATTCAGCTTCCACAACAATTTCAGGCAGAGTTTATTTTCTTTGATTTTTCAATCATCTCCTTCAGCTCCCCAGTGAAATCTATAAAAAATGAAATAAAATGGATCAATCAATTTCTGGACATAAAACAAAACTGCCTTGTGTTGGCAAAGCTTTTTGCATGTTAGTACCTGGTAAAGTTGTGTGTCCAGGCCATTGTGCCAATCCCAGCTTCATTGTGTTTTGAAGCTCTGCTTTCAGATTAGTCTCCACATCATCCTTTTATTAATATAAGACAGAAGAACAGGAATTTAGAAATTGATACCAGATCCTCAATATCTAACTAGATAAATGCTAAAGAAGTGTGCAAAGGGTAAGGCAGGGCACTACAGGCCTTACATCAGTTGTGCTTAAATGTTTGGAAGCAATAATCAGATTCCACGTTAGCAATTACTTAAGGTAGGGCTGAATTAAATAGAGACAGTCAGCACAGATTTGCAAAGGGTAGATCATGTTTTCTAATTTTATTGAGTTCTTCGAGGTAGTAACTGAAAAATTTGCAGATAAAGATAACACTATTGATAGTAAGTATTTGGATTTTTCACAAGGCATTTGATAAGGTGTCAGATGGAAGGCCAGAACTCAAGGCATATGGATTATAGGAGGAAATGTGATGATTTTGGATAGAAAATAATAATAGAAATCCATGCATTTGATATAGAGGTTTTCAAGTCTAATTGGCTGAAGGATAGAAAGCAGAAACCTAGACTAAACAAATGTTTTCTGGAAGACAGAAAGAAATTAATGGCATCCCACAGACACCTCAAACAACTTGATTAAATCAGAAAACACAATCTGCCCTTTGCAAATCAGTCATGACTGTTTCTATTTAATTCATTGCAGTCTTAAATAATTGCTAATCTCTCCTTATTTTCCATTTACATCACAGAATTATACTTAGAGGGTACTGTGCATTATCAATGATTGCAAATGATCTGAAGCTGGGGTGTATCGTGAACAATGAGGAGAAAGGCAAGGGACCGCAGAAGGAGTTAAATAGTGGGCAGATTAGTGGCAGATCAAGTTCAATGAAACAACAACAAAATTACATTTGTATAGTGCCTTTATTTTGGCAGATAAAATATTAGTAAGAAGGTTAAATTGAATGGTTGTGTCTCGCATGCCGCCAAGGATGAATTGGCATCACTATTGGAAAGAGCTGTGAAAAAAGCATTTGTATTCTGCGTTTTATAGTTGGGGCACAGAGTACAAATGTAAAATAATAGTGTTAACTTTGTACAAATAATAATAATCATATTTGCATCAGGCCTTTCACATTGGGACAACACAATAACGAAAAATTTCATATAGAGCCATTAAAGTGGGAAGGACATCCCAAGGAGATGGACAGTCAAGGGTTTGCACTCAAACCAGGGTTATGATCAAGAGGTTTGGAGGGCAAGGCAGATGGGAGTGGGAGCATGACCATGGGTCAAAGACGAAGGTCTCGAGGATATATAAAGTATATATCAGGTGTGTTGCATTGTCGGAGTTGCTGTCCTATAGATCAGATTTTTAAACCAAATGCCATCTGCCTATCCTGGTGGATGTTAATGATCCCTTGGCACTATTTAAAAAGAGAAGGGAGTTTCTCCTGGGGTCCTGCCAATGGCATCCTGTATACACACAATGTGATAATGAAGCTGCATCAAAAGCAAGTATTATTTTGACTCTGCCAGATTCACATCGAATTATAGCAATTTCATCTCAATCACAGGATGATACGTTAGAATATTTGGTAAGTAATTTGGGAGAAACCTTCATCTCCTTGAACTTCTTCATTGTTTTGTCTGCAGCAATCTTGAACATTGTTGCTTTCTGATTATAAAGATGGTCCATCAGTATGCGCTTCATTTCCTGCACAACATTTGATCCTTTTTTCTGAGAAGCTTCTGAAAAGAGGAAAGTGCTGTTATAGGGGGAATTCTTTCAGTGTGAAAGCAAAGATACCCAAGGCAATCATGGGAACACTTACCTTCATAAGCTCGTTTCATGATGCATTGAACAGACATACCAACTGATACATAAATAGATTTCTTCTTTTCAATTATGTCATTCTCCATGTCAGTAAATAATCCATTCACCTGGAACAGGATTTAATTGACACCAAATCAGCACAATGTACAAGTATAGAGACTGAGTCAGGAAAAATTGGAGTATTATAACAAAAATGGCACATGTATCAAACATTGTCCTTAAATAGAAAATATAATGATGGGGAGAAGAAAATCATGCATGATCAATTTCCAAGAGAAACAAAATAACAAGGCCTAGATATGAACCAAAGCTAGAACTGGTAGATTAACAGGATCTGAGAGCCGACACAGAGCTCCAATCGTACTGTATCAGCACAAGACGAAGCTACCACATCCTGTTATTGTGAAAATAAGATCTTGAAGAGAAACACTGCTCCAAAATGCCAGTTATACCACCAAGCACCAGAAATGGCGAACCACATATTGTCATCATGTCCAGCCCCACCGCAATCAGAGGATTCAATTCCACATAACAATACAGCAAAAGTTATGTCAAAAAACATATATATAGATGCACACAGATAGAACAATAATCTGTAATAAACCCGTTTCTTTTTAAAAACACAACTGAACATTTAGTAGTATTGGTGTGGCTCTCAAAGTGATTAAAAAGCATCTTCAAATACCTTCACCACTGGCACCTTCCTATATCTCCGACCTGATTTCTCAGTAACCCACTACCTGCTGCCTCTGCTCAACTGGGTCCAGACACCTCCATGTTCCTTTTGCCCTTCATTGGTGCTCACACTTTCAGCCACGACATCCTAAAATTCTGGAATATGTCCTCTTATCCATCAGCCTTGCCCCTTACTTCCCCAGTTTCAGGTTGCACCAGAAGACCGTACTCTTCGACCGTGATACATTCAGCTCCACCGGCTTGGCATCGTGCTCTGTCACTGTCAAACTCTGTAGGATACTACCCTGCATGAGGACCACTATATAAATGGAAATTATTGTTGTTGTAGCTGATAATCATCACATCATTCGCTTTCAGTTCCTGACAATAGTTCAATCCATTACTAGCTGTAGCTGCAAGTAAAGATCCATGATGGGGGGAAACTAGCTGAGGCAAGGTAGTATCTAGCACAGGGATGCCTAACTCATCTGGCAGTAAGGGCCATTTAAGTTAACACCGTTCACTTGGTGGTCACACCTTCAAAACGTTATACACAGTACTGTGTGAAATACAGTTTTAATATGACTTCACTTCATTACTCAATGCTAGTTGTGCTTACGAACTCTATGAGCAGTCATTAGCTTAATGGAAATGTCACTCATGTTTGTATGTTTGACACCCCTATCTAGGAGCAATGAATTTATCAGTTAACCTGCAAAGAGTGATAAGCTTTGTTTAAAAACTATTATGTGGGCAACTTTCTATTCTTACCTCGGCTATCAGGAATTCCTTCCGATGTTCCCAAGGTTCTGCATTTCCTCCTGAGGATTTTTTCTTTACCTTTTCATTGATGATTCCAGTCATTGAAGTTCGAAAAACATCAAGATGTCCTTTGATGCTACCTCTGGTATTTGTCTGCATTCTAGAAAAATAAAGCAAAGTAACAAAATCATCATGTTTCTATGTTTTATTTTCTTGTCTCCCATCATTGCTCTCTGTGTTCCTTCTAGCCACAATTCTCGCTATAAAACTTTCCCTTTTGTTAGATATTGGTGGCGTTCAAATAGCTCAACCATAGTTAGTTTAATACAAGATACCGGTCTGGCTAATCACCTCTCCGAGTAAATTAATCTTATTTAAGACCTCAGCCTGGCTCGGTTGGCAGAAATCTCACCTCCAAGTCAGATGGTTGAGTGTTCAATTCGCATGTCAGGAAACAGAAATTGCAGTTTACAAGACAGTTGAGTGCAGAGCAGATCAGGTGGTGCTGCAAAATTGTGCTTCCTATTCTTCAGATGAGACTTAAAACTGAGGAACTGTCTGCCTGTTGAGTTCAACCTTTTCCATCGCCTTGAGACCTCCTCCGGATGTGCAATGCGCTATATAACTGTAATTTTGTTGTTGTTTTGTTGTTAAAGATCTCACATCCTGGCGCTCCTTGAAAAGGGGAGGGAGGGAATTTCTCCCTCCAGGCCAACAATGACGCCCTCTTCCACCAATCCTAAAGTAAAATTAATCACTCCATGGCCACTTACAGGATATTGCTGTGCAGTAAATGGTGCTGTTCACTCACAGGTAAAACCACTACACTTTACAATAAAATCATGTAAAGAAATCTCGACTATGTGATACTATATCAAATGCAAAGTTCTTTATTACATAACCCTCTGGCTTATTTGCCCTTGACTATCGGTATCTGGAATTCCAACCTAGATGGAGCGGGCCAAAAGGCTAGGTCAGGACACATGGCAGAACATAGAGTGGATGGGGAGTCTGTAAAATGGGTATTGGATAACAACAACAAGATTTTCGGCAGTTTAACATTGTGCTCATCCAGTGTGAGGTCTTAGATGCTGAGAGCTTTGAGAAGGAGCAGACATTTTGAAAAGCAATATGTCAGGGGTGATGAAGGTGGAGATAATGGTAAGGAGGTAATGATTTACATGAGGCAAGAGATATTTAGAAATTGATTTAGGTAATGATTTAGAGGGGCAAGGAGTTCTCTCCTGTGGAGTGAGGACGGCAGGCTCTGTGGTGAGAGAGAGGGATGGGATAGCTGGGTTGTGTAATCCTCTGACATATTAGTTAGAGCCTCACAAGCTCTGGGTTCAACCTCTGGCTAGGGCAAAACATAAGTTTCTGTACTCCACATACCTTTGTTTACCTAGCAGTAAATCGGAACCCAGTTGTTGGTCAATTGGCCTTTCTGGGGGTAATAATCCCTTCATAACTAAATTTTAGAAAAGAATAATAATTTGGTCACTCACTGCAGGATTATTTGGGGTCAGCGCTGTGCCCAATTGGCTGCCACATTTCATCTACAGTATATTCTGTAAAGCGCTTTGAGCCATCACAAAGACTTGATAAGGTGCTATATCAAATGCAAGCATTATTATTAATCAATGAACCATTTTGTGAACTATCTGCTGACATCATCTAAATGATTATAAGTTTGAAATGATTGGTTTTGGATACTTGCCTAAATGTATTTCTGAACACAAACTCCATTTCTTGATACAAAGGCATTGCCAGTTCATGGTTAACATCAATTTCTCCAAACTTGCGAGATATGTGAAATCCATCCTTCTGACATATTGCTTTTAGAGTCCTGTGAAAGCCTCGGTTGTTTCTCTAAAAAATGGACATGATTAATTAGCGCTCTAATAAACTATGTTCACCAGTTTTCAATCTATGATTAGTCACCTTCTCAGTCATAATATTGGTTTTAAGTGTAAAGTCTATGAAACAAATGCCCTCCCATTGTCCATTCTTTATAGAGTAGTACAGCACAGAAAATCGACATTCTGTCCATCAAATTTGTGCTGTGGTTTTGCTCCATGTCAACCACTGATCTAATCCCATCAAGCAATGAGATGGACTTGTGGCAAACGTGGGAAACAGTTGCAGGGGCGGAGGGCTCTGGCCGACACTGACCTGCCACTAAGAACTCTGGAAACGGAGTTGGCTTCACAACAGTCATGAGTATTTTCCAAGATCCCTAGCATGAGAACCTGGATTAAGCAGCTGGTGGGATCCGGGATCCGTTGTTGTGAAGCGTCACTGAGACACCGTCCGGCATGGAGGGCGCTATATAAATCGAAGTTGTTGTTGTTGGTGCTGATTAAGTTTGGAATGCAGCATTGCACTTGGATCTCAAGAACATCAAGCTGGCTAACAAGTCATAACCTGTCCTGTAAAGGTCCACCCACCACGCTTAAGGCACTTGCTCAGCACATACCTGAAGAGGGAACTCCGAGTGTTAGAGTGACAGCTGCTGGAAGGGGTTACATGAAGTCTGAGTTTGTGACACAAGTTTGTACATCCAATGCCTGGAATCTCCCTTGACTGTCAGCAGTGAGTCAAGCAGCGGCTGCTTAAACTCTGTACCTTCAATTGGTGAACCATCACTCAATGGGAAGGGACATGTGCTGTAGATAGAAACATGATGGCAATGCTCTCACACGTTCCATGCTGAGCTGTGTTGCCCACCGGGAAGCTTGTATTGAGGGGGAGTGGGTGGGTGGAGGTTGTGGTGGTGGCTTCCTAGTTGCTTGATGTAGCTGCATACTATCTTGTTGTGGCTGGTGAACAAGGACGCTTAAATCCCTCTGAACACAAACACTACCTTGTCTCTATCCCTCTAGAAAATAATCCACTTTTCTATTTTAACTACAGTAACTAGGTGAATAATATCCCTTTGCATTTTTCTTGTATCATCTTCACAGCTTACTCTCCCACCTTCCTATCATCCACAAATTTAGATATGTTAATCTCTATTTCCTCAACAAAATCATTGATATAGACTGTAAATAGTTGAGGCCCAAGCACTGACCCTTGTGGTACTCCACTAGTCACATCCTACCAATCTGAGAAGGAGCTACTCTCTTCCTGTTAACCTCATTGCAATCCATCCTAATATATTACCTTTAATTCCATGGGCCCTAATCTTATGTAACAGCCTTTTATGTGGCACCTTATTGAATGGCTTCTGAAAATCCAAATATGCTACATTTACTGGTTACCCCCAGACTAACCTGCTAATTACATCCTCAAAAAACTCTAAAAGATTTGTTAAACATGATTTCCCTTTCGTAAAGCTGTGCTGACTCTGCCTAATCATGTTATGATTTTATAAGTACCCACGACGACGTCCCTAATTAAGGATTCTAGAATTTTCCCTACCACCAATGTCAGACTAACTGGTCTGTAGTTCCTCATTTTTCACTCCCACCCTTCTTAAATAGCAGTGTTACATTTGTGACCTTCCAATCAATGGGAAACGTTCCAGAATCCAGGGAATTTGGGAAGATCAAAAACAAAGTATCCACTATCTCTGCAGCCACCGCTTTTAAAACCCTTATGATGCAGGTCATTAAGTCCAAATGATTTTTGAGTTTTTCATCCCATCCATTTTTCTAGTACACTACTTACATTTCTTTATTGATGTTCATTTCTTTAAGTTCCTCACTAACACTAGCCTGTTGGTTCCCCTCTATTTTTGGTAAGTTTTCAGTGTCTTCTAATATGAAGACTGAAGCAAAATATTTGAGTAACGATACATATTAATGAGTAATGTGTTTACTCTCCCTCCTAGTTTAGTATCATCCTCGAATCTAGATTTTTAAGTTCTATGTCCTTGTCTAGATAATTGATATGGTTATATTATACTGTAGTATGAAAGTTATGATTGATCTCATTGCTGTATATTTGAAATTGTTGTCCTCCTTGTATGACAGATAGCCTAGCATTGCGAGGTCTTGACAAAGAGCTATTGTTTCTGCCGATTGTATCCTTGAGTCTCTGTAATATTCTAAAACAAACAACAGAGTGAGCAGTGTGGAGAGCAGCTGTTGACATCGGAGTTCTGCTTGTGCGAGCAGACTCTGATTAGACATTCCAGTTACCGGGCATTGAAGTTAACTCAGTCTGTGTGCGAGAGTCTGACTAGGTTGAGCCGGACTCAGAACAGGGAGTCACTGACAGGTTTGCCAGAGAGCAGAGGCCACTTAGTATGAAAGCGTTACTAAAATCCTCACGTGCATCGTGGAGTGAGAACCGTTGTAGTTTGGAAAAGCTAAACAGTGGGACTGAATGAATTGTTCCTTCAGAGAACTGACACAAGGCATGGTGGCTGAATGGTCTCCTTCTGAATTGTAGCAAATCATGATTCTACTGGGCAATATTGTGAAAATACTTACAGAAAGAAAATCAAATGTTGATGACTAATCCTTACTTACCTGCTCAAGCCGTTTTTCAAAGTTGCTGATACACATTTTCTCTGCTGTTTTAGACCCCAGAGTGAGAGATCTCTGCAGTTTTGTGGCAAGATTTTCTGTTTCTTCAGCAAACGTTTTCAATGGATTCTTCAGTTTTGAATCAATGGCTGTAAATGTATTTTTGTAAAACTGCAAAAAAATTTAAAATCTTTACATGTGCAGCATTTGATCACACATTATTGACATTGTTCACAAATTCATTCACGCTAACTTTAGCTTTATCTTTGGTTTGGTACAAATTGGTCAGGATACTGCAAATTATTATAAAAAGATGACAAGTACATGAAAAGGAAGGATATTACTGGGTAAGGAGTCCTGTAGCTCAGTGGTTAGAGCATTTGCCTCACAAGCGATAGGAATTCCGTTTGAATCCTGAGCAGGGCAAACTTTATGCCAGTAGGAATCCAGCTGTTAGTCGATTGGCAGATTGCATTTCCCAGGATAATAATCGCTTCCAAAAAAACTCTTTAAAAAAGCATGATTTGGTCACTCAATCCATGACTGTTTGTGGGACACTACAGTGCATAATTGGCTGCTGCATTTTGCCTACAAAATATACAGTCAATTCATTTTATTTTTTCATTCATTTTCAACCAGATATATATAGTTGGCTTTCCTGCTCTCCTATCCCCTACACCGACCACTCCCCTTGCCATCTTTCCCCCCTTTTTCCCTGAATCCCATTTCCATGGCCGTTTGTGGGACAGAGTTGCTGCTGCGTTTTGCCCACAAATATACAGTCAATTTTCCTACTCTTCTTCATCCTGTCCTGACCCCTCCCCCACTGCTCTTGTTCCCTACCTAACTGTACAGCACCTGGGAACATCCTCTCGACGTGAAAGACTCTATATAAATGTAAGTTATGATTGATTTGCAGTATATTCTTTGGTCTTAATATGGCTTGAGTTTCGCCCACAAATATACAGTCGACTTTCCTGCCTTTTTTCCCCCTGCCTCGACCCCTCCCCTTTTGCTTCTTTACCCCCTTTTGCCCCTAGTCCCACTTCCGTGACTGATTGTGGGACACTGCTGTGCGCAATTTGGCTGCCATGTTTCGCCCACTAATACAGTTACTTTTCCTACTATGCTTTATCCTGCCCTGATCCTTCCCACCCTGCTCCTGTCCTACCTGACTGTACAGCGCCTTGGGATGTCCTCTCGACGTGAAAGGCGCTATATAAATGTAAGTTTTGTTTGTTTGTTTGTTTGACAGAGGGGAGGGAGGGAGTCAGAGCAACTCTGGGAATAGACCTCCAGAGAATGGGAGCAAAATGATGTTGGTGGAGCAGGTGAGGTGAGGGCACAGAAAACAAATCAATGTTTGCTGAGCAAAGGGAGCCAGGTCAAGAGGTTGCAGAGGTAGGTGAAGAGGGGAGAATGAAGGATGTAGAGGAGTTTCTCACTGGAGAAAGAGGGAGCTTTCTGTGAGGACACTGCATGGCACCAGCCCTCGGTGTGTGTCCGTCCCACACTGGATGATGGAGGCTCCGATCATCTGTCCTGGTAGTGAACTACAAAACATTGCCCTCAATTCTATCGTCTCCTCCTTCTTGAACAATCACTCTCTTCTCCAATCCTCTTCACTATCACACAATCACTCTCTCCCTCCCTCCCTGTCTCTGTATTTCTCTCTCCTGCTCTCAATCACACTCTCTCCCTGTTTCTCTCAAAGAGCTGTGCCGCTCACTATCTGGCAGTTGGAACAGCTGCTTTGCTGACCACACATTTTGGTTCACTATCTGGTAGCAGTGGTTGGAAACAACCATCTTGCCTTCCCCTCAGCTGTGGAGTTGGTTTCCTGACACACTGGAGCGATGGCCGGCATTATTTCCAACCCCGCGCTGTGTCCTCCCAACCCATGACTCCTGCCACTGCCTTGAGAGGACGGTTCACTTGGGAGGGAGAGGAGCAACTACAGATACATGTCACCATCAAATGGCAGGTTAATGACCTTGTCCCACTGAATGAATTCACTACTTCACCACTGCAGGATTCTTAACCCAATAAGTAATTGGTTGACTAATAGAACCCAGAAGGTGGTGGTACAGGGAATACTGTACAGCATCAATGTACAGATTATAAATCACTGTTTCAGCCACATTTGGAATACTGTGTGAAGTTCTGATCACAATTGTATAAAAAGGATATTGCAGCGATTGAAAGAATATAGATTGAAGGGATGGAGGGTCTGCACTACAAGCCTAGATTAGATAAACTAGGAATGTTCACACTGGAGAAGGTTGAAGAGCGATATGATTGCGGTCTTTAAGATTCTGAAGGGAATTGATAATGTAGACCATGACAAGCTGTTTTATCTTGTACTGAAACAGATGACATGGAGTGCAATTGAACTGGAGTAAATTCTCAACAAATCTACACAAACACTACTTTGGTCAGCAAACTTTTTGAACAGGCTCGCTAGGGAAGCAGAAAATATAATTTGTTTAAGAACAGATTTCTACTGCAAAATAATATCTCAGGATATGGTATATAATGTCAAGCGACTGCCAGTATAATGAAAAGCAAATTTGATGGACCTTGGTTTTCATTCACCTGCAAAATATCTTATGTTCTTAAGTGACTTTGATGTTTGTACACCAGGTAAAGCTCTATCCACCCTAAGGTGGAGGGAATCCCTATATAGAGATGGTCTGCACTTGTCACACAGATACAGTGACACAATCCCAATTGCGTTGGAACAAACAGTCTCATATGTCAATCAGATGTGCTGGACACCAACTGAGCTTCAATCCTGGATCAGTAGAGTCACAAGACCTTTACCTTCTTCTTGCCTGAACACTGAATGAAAGAGGAAAAATCAGTAGAAATTGATAGCGCTTCACTCTTACAAAACAGAATTCCACAAATCCAAATACCTCACTGGCCTCGGTGTCATTCAAGGAGTTGAGAAGGTGCAGCATTCCATGAACCTCTGACACATAGTCACTCACTACCTTCTTCCTATTTTTCAGATATACATCAATGATGTGTTTCTTTAAACCTGGTATTTCTAGAGAAGAACCACACAAAAAACATGCAGTAAGTGTCTAGACCTGCAGATTGTGTCATGAACACAGTGGGAAACAAGGAAATCTCCAACTACTGCAGAAACTATTGACATTCCAATCAACTTCTGGTACAGTTACAAGCTGGGATATACAATGGTATCATTATATTTGCATTTGATAAAGCATCTTGATGTCTGGAAAACATCTCGAAAAGATGTCAACTGGGTGACACCTTGAGCTTTCACCTTGCTTGAAAGAGAATTCAAACTAGACTGAGACTACCATGCATTCCATCTAGTCAATGCAATATAGTGGCTTGTCATGTCATTGGGACACCTCAAAGCGCTTCACAGAATATACTGCAAAGTGAAATTACTGGAAATCTCCCATTGTCTACAATGGACACTCTCCCCAGAATGACCCAACTGCTTATCTAATTTTGGAAAGTATAAGGCACAGGTTGAGAAGAGACAAGGCTTGGAGATCCTAGACATTGTCCTGGTATCGCTTAGCTGACCATCATGAACACTGTCCAGATCTTCCTGCTACTGTTACTCCAGTAGCAGGCATCTTCCCGTCTCAATCCTCTATAAATCGCAGCTGAGATTATGCCTTGTATTCCCACATACCTGTTTCTCTGTCGCTGAAGATTGCCTTGTGGGGGCCATGAGTTTTCCAATATTCGTGAGAGCTCACGGTGAAGACGTGGATGTCATCCTCTGAAAACTCACATTCATCTGTGATTTGACGCTTTAAAGTAAGACATGGTTAAAATTCACTCCAGATCCTGCTCAACAATAATGAACAGAATGGCGTTATTGGTTGATATATATTTATGCTTGTAATAATAACAATAATCCTTGCATTTGATATAGTTATTTTCACGTCGTCTAGGCATATCAAAATGCTTCACAGAAGAGCTTCACAGAATATACTGTAAAATTAATTGACTTTTGATACTGATATTTGTGGGCAAATATCAGTATCAAAACTTTTACAGGAAATGTGTCTCAACATGTTATTTTTCCGTTTCAGGATGCTCCCTTTAAGACAGTTGGGAAATGCCCCTGTTTGCACAGCATATATGTACGCACCTGTATACACAGTGGGAAGGAACACTTGACAATTTTAGATGGTGCCCTGATGTGCACTGTATGCAAAAAAACACTATATTTACACACTAAAATAGCCCAAACCAGTCCTCATCCTGTTTGCCCCAGCAGGGATATCACAACCATCCCAACAACAAGAAATGTATAATTGTATAGCACCTTTCACATTGAGAGGATGTCCCAGTGCAACAAGTCATGGATTTGGATCTGCAAAAATATCTAAATGAAGTTGCAGTAGTGAATATGTCTACAAAAGAGTACACATGGAGAGCGCACTCCCAACCCACTGTGCTCTTCTTGCATGGCCTTAATCCTATTGTCTCCTGTGTTGTTCGGTGGGTTTTTGCATGCATCAAACACCCGGGTGATGAATTTGTTTAATAAATGTTACTGGTTTCAAGATAAACACCACTTCCATTGATCCTATACACTCTGCATAAGCTTCTGAACCAGCTTCACTGATTTTACATCCGGGTCCCCCACAAAATATAAAGTTAATTCATTCACAGTAGGGAACAACGATATGGGATTTTTCCGGATATGGATATATCCGTTTGCTCATACCTGCTTAAACCGATCTATCGAGTTTTTATACTGCGCATGCGCGTGCATTCGAAGTGCGCGTGCATTGATGGCGCGCGCGCATTTATGGTGCGCGCTCAGTCGCGGTGCGCGCGCATTGACGGTGCGTCCGCACTGACGATGCGCGCGCAGTCGCGGTGCACGCACATTTCGAAATGCGTGCTCTAGGTCCAGAAAGTTTGTAATGTTGGTGTCAAGGTCTGTTGAATTATACGATGTTGTTTGCTCCCTACCTCCCCCTCTCCTTCTCTCCCTCCTCTCCTCTCTCCTTCTCTCCCTCCTTTCCCCCTCTCCTTCTCTCCCTCCCTCCCTCCCCCTCCACTCTCCCTCTCCCCCTCCCCCTCCACTCTCCCTCTCCCCCTCCCCCTCCACTCTCCCTCTCCCCCTCCCCCTCCACTCTCCCCCTCCCCCTCCACTCTCCCCCTCCCCCTCCACTCTCCCCCTCCCCCTCCACTCTCCCCCTCCACTCTCCCTCCACTCTCCCTCTCCCTCTCCCCCTCCCCTCTCCCCCTCCACTCTCCCTCTCCCCCTCCACTCTCCCTCTCCCCCTCCCCTCTCCCCCTCCACTCTCCCTCTCCCCCTCCACTCTCCCTCTCCACTCTCCCTCTCCCCCTCCACTCTCCCTCTCCCCCTCCACTCTCCCTCTCCCCCTCCACTCTCCCTCTCCCCCTCCACTCTCCCTCTCCCCCTCCACTCTCCCTCTCCCCCTCCACTCTCCCTCTCCCCCTCCACTCTCCCTCTCCCCCTCCACTCTCCCTCTCCCCCTCCACTCTCCCTCTCCCCCTCCACTCTCCCTCTCCCCCTCCACTCTCCCTCTCCCCCTCCACTCTCCCTCTCCCTCTCTCCTCTCCCTCCTCCCTGTCTCCTCTCCCTCCTTTCCCCCTCTCCTTCTCTCCCTCCCTCCCCTCTCTCCCCCTCCCTCCCTCCCCTCTCTCCTTCTCTCCCTCCCCTCTCTCCTTCTCTCCCTCCCCTCTCTCCTTCTGTCCCTCCCTCCCCTCTCTCCTTCTCTCCCTCCTTTCCCCTCGCTCCTTCTCTCCCTCCTTTCCCCCTCTCCTTCTCTCCCTTCCTCTCTTCCTCTCTCCTTCTCTCCCAACTTTCCCCCTCTCCCTCCCTCCCCTCTCTCCTTCTCTCCCTCCTTTCCCCTCGCTCCTTCTCTCCCTCCTTTCCCCCTCTCCTTCTCTCCCTCCCTCCCTCTCCTCTCTTCCTCTCTCCTTCTCTCCCTCCTTTCCCCTCGCTCCTTCTCTCCCTCCTTTCACCCTCTCCTTCTCTCCCTCCCTCTTCTCTCTTCCTCTCTCCTTCTCTTCCAACTTTCCCCCTCTCCTTCTTTCCCTCCCTCCCTCGCCTCTCTCCTCTCCTTCTCTCCCTCCTTTCCCCCTCTCATTCTCTCCCTCCCTCTCCTCTCTCCCTCTCTCCTTCTCTCCCAACTTTCCCCCTCTCCTTCTCTCCCTCCATCTCTAAACACAAAATAGAACACACACACACCAAAAACAAAATCTAGAGATTTATTCTCCTCCATTTCTTGCTTGAAACTAACATGTAATGTCCACGTGTAAATGAGATCTATTACAATAGAAAAGAGAGTTAGAGTTAGAAGCCAGATTATCACTGCTGTGTGCGTCTGACTAGACACACACATAGAAGCAGTGACAGCGTTCGTGATACTTTGCCACTTTTTGTCCCCTCTCTGGTACAATGTTCTCCTCTTAAATAAAGCAGGAATTGTTTGAGCTGCACTGGCCCCACTACCTGTCGCTTTCTCCGAAGCGCTGTTTCGACTTCGTTCTGTTGTCGACAATGATTTTGCTCTGAGGGCAGCGTGCTGGGCGGGGTGGTGCTGCTTAATGTGTTGTCGCAGGTTGCTCGTGCTCGAATCAGATGTCTTAACCAAGACCTTGCAAACTGTACATCTATACACACCATTACTGACTGCATTGTTTTCAAAGTGTCCCATACGGGGCTTCTTTTCCCCGTGATGAGAAAGGTAAATTTTCAAAGTACAATTTTCAGCGATGCGACTTTGTTAAGACGCCACGACTCACGTCGAGTATACGCAGTAAAGTGTGCGCGCGCATCGGATGTGCGCGCCCGTTAATTGTGCGCGCGCACCGAATGTACGCGCATTCCATGCTCTAGGTCTAGGAGGTTGCAATGCCGGCGACAAGGTAAGCTGGAAAAGATCGCATTACACTGATAATACCAACAATATTGATATATTGCCAGGAACGATATTAAAAATATATCGATGTATATTTTTAAAATCGAATCTCTCGATATAACAGGTTTTTTAGAATCACCATATCGGCATACCGATCTGAAAATCATATCGGGTTTAATCGAAAAACCGATTAATCGCCGTTCCCTACTTCACAGTATATTTTATGAACCGATTTGAGACATCTTAGACAATGACAACAACAATAACAACAAAATGACATTTGTACAGCATTTTTCATGTTGAGAGGACATCCCAAGGCGCTGGACAGTCAATGTTTCAGTGCCAAACTGGCATTGGGATTGGGGAAGGACCAGGGAAAGGAGAAGATTTGGGGTGACCAATGGGACTGTCAAAGAAGAGAGTCTTGCGCCGGGACCTGAAGGAGGCTAGGGAGGGTGAAAGGCTGAGGGACTGCAGGATTGGGGCAGAGTGGCTGAAGACTCGCCCACCAATAGTGGGGCTGGTGGCTTGGGGGAAATGGAGCAGGCTGGACTAAGAGAGCAGACAGTTTTGTAGGGGCTTAGTAGGCCGCAAAGTGTGGTGCAAGGCCATGGAGGGCTTTGAAGTTGAGGACCAGAATCTTGAATTCAATTCTCTGGGTGATGGGGAACCAAAGCAGTCAGGCAAGAATAAGGGAGGTGGGGTCGTGGAGTATGGTAGAGGACATGGACTGCAGAGTTCTGGATTATTTGCAGCCCATGGAGGGAGGAATTGGGAAGGCCAAAAAGCAGGGTGTTGGCTTAGTCAAGCCTGGATGTGATGAAAGCATGAATAAGAGTTTTAGCAGCCTGAGGGCTGAGGTAAGTGGCAGAGTTGCGCAATGTTGTGGAGGTGAGGGAAGGCAAAGCAGGTCATGTGGGGGGTGGAAAGACAGTTGAGGATCGAACAAGACACCTAGGTTCTTGACTGGCTTGGTGAGGTGGAATGTGCAACCATGGAAGTTGATGCTGCCGTGCCTGATAATAATAAAACAATAATAATAATCCTTGCATTTGATATACAGTAGTACTTTTCACATCTTCTAGACATCGCAAAGCACTTCACAGAATTTACTGTAAAGTGTATTGACTGTATATTTGTGCAACTGATGCATGAATGCGCTGGTGCGAGCCGATCAGGAGAGCTTCGGTCTTGTTAACATTCAACTGTGGAAAGGTAGTTAACATCCAGGACTTGATGTCTGACAGGCAGTCTGTCAGGACAGCAATGGACCTGGGATTGAAAGTGGAGGCAGAAAGATAGAGTTGGATCTCATCTGCGTACATGTGGAAGTTGACCTCATGTTTACGGATGATGTAACCAAGGGAGAGCATGTAGATATTGAAAAGTAGGGGGCCAACGACATGATCGTGGATATATCAAATGCAAGGATCTTAGATTAAAGTTTGACCACTGCATTTAGACAGGCCTCCTCAGGCAGGCTTCAGCCACTCAAAAGTACTTACTTTCCTTTTATTCCATTTCTGTTTACAACGCTTTAGTATATTTTCCTTGACACTCTTGTTTCGTTTCAGCACACAGAAACGTGTCTCCTTTGTCTTACGTTCCTCTGGACTATCCTTCACCTGCATCAAGAAGGATAATTGATCAACAGCTTCAGTGAGGTACTATGGGAACATGTTCTCAGAGTGCAGGGACTGGAGAATTGCAACTAATATTAACTTACAGATATTTTCATATCTTCTGGGCGTATCTTTTTCTCTCTGAAACCACAAATTAGAAATATATGAGCAAACAATAGAAATCTAAAGACAGTAAAAGTGCAATCCGCCCATTTGTTTAATCACTCTTTGCTCCCGCAGTAAGCTGTCGATCCTACTCCCAATCTTTAGCTCTTTCTCCCTCTCCCATAATACTCTTCCATCGCAAATCTTTGTCTAATTCTCTTTCAAATGCTCTAACAGGCAGCTCCAGCAAATAATTTCACATTCTGACACCTCCTCTGGGAGAAATATTTTTCTGAATCTCTCCTTTTGTTCTCCTAGATACAGCAATAACAAAACTTACATGTGTAGAGTGCCTTTCACATTGGGAGGAAATCCCAAGGTCCTGAAAAGTCAGGGGGTCGGGTCCTGAGGTGGTGGGGTTGCGGGGTGGGGAGCAGGGTTGGAATGAGGGAGAGCAGAGCGATAGGAAGACAACTGAAGGCACTGTCAAAGAGAGGATCTTGAGACCAGCTTTGAAGGAGGCAATGGAGGGATAAGGTGAAGGAATTGTGGGATGGAGTTCCAGAGTGTTGGGGCAGAGAGACTGAAGGCCTAGCTGTTGATGGTATGGTGGGTAGGGTGGGAGACATGGAGCAGGCTATAGCCTGCTGAACAGAAGAAGTAGACAGGTTGATAGGGTGTCAGCATGTCAGATAGGTAGAAGGAGTAATACAATCTTGAATTCATGCCCTCCTCATTCTTTGCCAAAGGACAATGTGGACCTGAACAGGTCAGGTGACAGGATCTCCTCTCTTTCGGGTCAAATCTAGCCTGAACCCAGTGACCAAGTACTGTACTCAACTGAGCTCCAGTATCTCCTCTTAATCTTAATGGCAGCAGCTCAAACTCCTCAGATCAATAGTACTGCAATACCGATGTGAACCAACATAGGTCGAAATCATAGCTCTTGCCAGGAGCTCAATCCTTCCCACATCAGAGGCTGTGGAATGCTGCTCTGCATTAGCCTCCCTGTCCTTCAACCATTGCTTTATATATATTTGCTATCTTTCCTGCTTCAGTGACATCTTAAGCAAATAATAAAATTAACTTAAAGAAAGCAAAGTAAATATACTTTATATATTCGGCTGTTGAAAGTTGATCTGTCTTTGTGCAAACAAAAGTCACATCCCGACATTGACCTCCATTCCAGGCAGTGTTTACAGTTTTACGAAAAATCTCATCTCCAACTTTATCAGACATGCCTCGATGAATAGCAGTGATAATCCAGACAGAGCTGCAACGAGTAACATACTGGAACAAAGCACAGGGTCAAAAGCATTACATAGGTTTAGATAGAGTTACAGAGTGATACAGCACAGAAACAAGCCCTTCAATTTGTGCTAGTGTTTATACTCCATATGACCCCCCACAAGTCCTATTCCCCTTCATAATCGCTTTGATTAAGTCCCCTCTCAATCATCTAAAATCTAGAGAGAAAAAATGCAACCTGTCCAATCTGTCTTCATAGCGCTTCATAGCCCACGTTTCGAAGAGCTCTGAGATGCCGTCAGGCATAGAGAGCGCTATATAAATCAAAGTAGTTGTTGTTGTAGCTGCATCAATACATCCCTGTATCCCCTCCCTCCAATGCTACTGTATATTTCTATAATATCTATACAGAACAGTTCTTCAAGTGTGCTCTAATTAATGAATAATTTAAGATGAATAAGTTTTGAATCACTTCCCTACTTTTATAATTGATTGCTTTGGACATAAAGTCAAGGATTCTATTTGGCTTTACGTGGCATACAATACAGGCACACAGGTCACATTTGCTTCCAATGCAGGCAGTGCTTACAGTTTTACTAAAAATCTGATCTCCAACCTTAGCAGTCAGCTTGGTAGGTCTGAATTTACATTCCTCTCTAATCTTGTCCACCTGAGTGACTACATTTTGAGTCCTGCAAATTTGAATCATGAGATCCATTTGTTCCTCTACCTTTCTTAGGTTCCTACCATCCCAGGCATTCTTCAATGCCATATTCTTCCTCCTAAAGTGAATCACTTCACATTTCCCTTTATTAAACTTCATCTGCCATCTATCTTCCCATTTTGTGAGCCTATTTGCATCTTATTGTATCTTTATTTATCATCCAATACAATCCCTCCCCCTTCCCCAGTTGTTGACATCTGCAGATGTTTATACCAGGCCGCTCATGTCTGAAACCAAATAATTTAGGATATAGTGAACAGCCTAATAAACTGTCCTTTACTTCTCCTCTCTGTTACCAACCATCTTTCAATTACCAAGTAATTAGCTGGTTGAACTAACCAATGTAAGAATTCTAATCTAGGAACCAATTGATTTTCAGCGAAAAGCAGAAACATCTCCTGTTACTATTTCACAAGGTTTTCTGACAGTCACAATTAGAGTTGACTGACTATTATAGATAGAGGGGACAGTGAGCTGTTAGCAACATATCTCAAAGATGAACAATTTAAATCCTGATTATTTTTAGCCTTAACTAAAATTACAATTTCACAACACAAATGGAAATTGTGAGGTCAGGGCCTGGTTGGGCGCAAACTTCCTACAGCTGAACATTGACAAGACGGAAACCATTTACTTTGGCTCCCATTAACATCTTCTTTCCTTGGTTCAGACATCCTCACCCTACCTGATCTCTCCCTCAGACTCAGGAAATCTGTGCACAATTCAGGGGTTGGGTTTGACCCGCAGCTATCCTTCCTACTATCCTGCAGCTCTGCACATTTCCCAGATCCATTTGTACCTCACTCCAACAGCTGCCCAAACCCTCATCAGTGCCTTTGTCACCTCACAGCACAACTTCTCAAAAGCCCTCCTTGCCAATCCCCCTGCTCCATTGTTTCAACCCTTCACACCCTGGCACCATCTTCTACCTCTCCAACCTGTGCTTTTCCTACACTACTTCCTGCTACCTCTGCTCGACTGGTTCCGGTCTACTTCTTGTCCTCAGGACCCTCCATCACACTTTTGGCTGCCATACTTTCAGCCACCACACATCAAAGCTGTGAAACTCTCTCCCTTAATCTCTTGGCCTTCCATTCTTTCTCAATTTTCAGGTCGCTCTTGAAGAGCTTCCAGTTTGACCGTGTCTATGGTCAAATTGCCCTTCCATCTGGTTCAGTAATGGGCTCTGTCACTCTTAAGGACTCCAAGTCACTATATAAATGCAAGTTGTCATTGTTGACATGGCCAATTCACTTATGCCAATACATTTATTGTGTTTCATCCACAAAATATACAGTCAATACAGTCAACTCACTTTGCAGTAAATTCTGTAAAGCCCTTTCCCATGTCTCAAAGACATGATAATGCACTACATCGAATACAGAGATTATTATTATTCTTTGATATTGGAGAGAAATTATTTTTACCTCCTTCCATATTTTATTTCTGGCTTTATTAGAGTCTCCTGACCCTGGGAAGTCTGTCAGTACCAATCCTTCTGGGAGAACATTGGACTTGGGCACAAAGATTGTAACAGATTTCACCAGTGGCCACAAGTGATTTTCCTCCTCCGAGTTCACGCTGCACACGTAGCATTTTAATTTGTCTGATAGTGTCTGTGCCTGAGGAATAACAGAGCAGAGTTAGCTGATGCACTTAGAAGGTATTAGCCTGGCTCACTTGGAGGCACTCTAGCCTATGAATTACAAGTATTAGAACATTTAATTTATAGTCTTGGCTGATACTGGTGCAATGTTGAGGGAAACAACAACAGCAATTCTACATCCATAAATCCATTCTGTGCAAAGTAGAATGGGAAACTGAGACAAGGATGCCATGGGAGAAATGAATAAGAGAAGCGAGTTTCCACAGATGAACAATTTTCTAAACAAAGTTGATAATTTGCTTGTTGGTGGGAGATTGCTGTGAGGAAATTGGCTGTTGTTTTGACCTACACATGCAATCACTACACTCATAACCTCTCTTTTGCAACAACAAAAACACACCTTGGCAAGAGCCAAGGCTTGGAGATCTCAGAGTGTGAATTGGGGTTTCCCTACTGTCTAACCAGCTAAAACTGCATAGAAATACTGTCTGACAAGGTTTCATTCTCATCGTATAATTACGACAACCCTATCTGTACAACAACAAAATTGCACTTATATAGCGCCTTTCACGTCGGGAGGACGTCCCAAAGTGCTGAACAGTCAGGTCGGGAACCGAGCGTGGTGGGGGTGGGGTAGGGTCGAAGTAGGGGGAAGGGGAAGGAGAATGGGAGATGGGGAAGAGTTAGTGGGGCAGCCGAAGGCGTGGTCGAAGAAGAAGGTCTTGAGACTGGCCTTGAAGGAGGAAAGGGAGGAAGCGAGGCGGAAAGGCTGTGGGATGGAGTTCCACAGTGTGGGAGCAGAGAGACTGAAAGCCCGGCCGCCAATGGTTGGGCGGTTAGGCACGGTGGATGCAGGCTTTGGCTTTCAGGGTAAAGGAGAGCTGAGTGGGAAGAGACCCTGTCCTAGTGACTGGACTGCTCTTACAAGTCCTGCTGACGTGCCTGTGCTGTCATCAGCAATGCCTTGGTTGTCTGCGCACCTACAACTTTGGAACTGAACCTCCAAGGCCACCACAGAGGGTGAGTTTGTTTCTGATGTTCCATTGCCATACATGTTCAATTCCAAAGAGATGTGGCTTACCTCCCCGCAAGGATGGATAATCATTAATTGTCAAAGGTTTGCTATCCTGGATTATTTTGTCCTAATGGTGCTTAGAACATATTGTATTGGCTACAGTGTAATCAGTGAGATTTGCAAAAATCCCTCAGTCACTAAGGGTGTATTCTGCATGATTGTTTGTGCAAACTGACACAGAGCAGCAGATACTGAGAGAGGCAGACACGGAGATTGCAGCAGCCAGTTACACGCAACATGGTGTCACACACAGACATGAGAATAATTATCTATTTATATAATTTGACATTCCCCAACTTTTGTTAACTGAAAATGCACCTATTTCACACTGGATCTGTGAATCTACAACAATAATAACAAAATCAAATTTTTAGAGCGGCTTTCATGCTGAGGGGACGTCCCAATCTAAGTTGTTAACATGTGCAAGGAAAAGGTCGGATCTCAGAACAAAACCCCACTTAATATTTCTCCCCATTGTTACCTAGCCTTAACAAAAACCCTTCTTTCCCTTCAGACAATATTGAATCCTTGTCCATGCCTTCCCATTGACACCCAGTGAACACACTTTATCAAGGAGTCTTTCACGTGTTACCTTTTGCAAGCCTAGATATATTACATCATATGGCTTCCCACACTGTCCTGTCACTTCTTCAAAAAACTATATGAGGTTGGTCTTACAAGACCTACTTTCTGAACCAATCTTGGTGGTTATTTATTAGATATTATAATGTCTGTCAATGTTGCACAAATCTGCTGTCTTGTCTCCCTAAGTCTCCTGGCTGCAGTTTATCTATCTGGGTCATTTGTTGGTTTTCACTTACATCGTCCTCTGAGAATGAATGCTTGTTAGATTTGGGGGAAATACTTTTGTAGATGTTATATTTCAAGAGTTCCTGGTAATTTTGCTCAAGCCCTTTTTCTCCATAAACTGCTCTCAATTTTTCTTCTGCATTTTCAACTGTTTCATTCATCTCAGAATCATCAACTTCGCTCTCCTGATTATCGCAGAGCTCTTTCAGATCCTTCAGTTCTTTATTCCATTCCTGCAAAATGATCAATTCATCTTCAATTAAATCTTTACTACATAATCTTCAAACCACAACAAAATTACATTTGTTTGGAACCTTTCACATTGGGAGGACATCCCAAGACGCTGAACAGTCAGGGGTCTGGACACGAGCGGGTTGGTGGGAGGGTGTGGAGGCATGTTTGGGATGAGGGAGAGCAGATAGGTAGGAGGGCGACTGAAGGCATGGTCAAAGATGAGGGTCTTGAGACTGCCCTAGAAGGAGGCAAGTGAGGGAGCAACGCAAAGGTATTGTGCAAAAGAGTTCCAAAGAGTTGGGGCAGATAGGCTGAAAGCCCAGCTGCCAATGGTAGTGCGGGTCATGCGCGGGTCATAGAGCAGTCTAGAGCCTGCTGAATGGAGGTAGTGGACAGGTCAATAGGGGGTCAGCTGGTCAGAGAGTTAGGAGAGGGAAGGCCGTGGACGGCCTTGAAAATAAGGATCTTGAATTGAATCCTGTAAGGAATGGGGAGACATTGGAGCTGGATAAAGGTGGCAGTGATGGGGTCGCAGAGCCTGGTGCAGGAGAAGACATCAGCTGCAGAGTTTTTGATGATCTGCAGTTTTTGGAGAGAAGAGTTGGGAAGGCTGACAAGGAGGGAATGCTGTAGGTGAGTCTAGAAGTGACAAATGCATGTGTAAGGGTTTCAGCAACCTGAGAGGTGAGGCAGTGACAGAGAAGGGCGATTTGAGGTGGTGGTGGAAGGTGATGCTGGTCATGGCACAGGTATGGGGGAAAAAGGACAGCTCATAGTCAAACAAGACAGCAAAGTTCCTGACTGGCTTGGTTACATGGAGGGTGCATCCATGAATGCTGATGAAGAGGTGTTCGTGCGAGCCAATCAGGAGAGCCTCCATTTTGCTGACATTTAGCTGTAACAAGTTGTTTCTCATCCAGAACTTGATCTCTGATAGCAGTAGTCCTGGAATTGAGACTGAAGGCAGAGAGATGGACTTGAGTTTCTTCCGCATACATGTGGAAATTTACCCCATGTTGGCAGATGAAGCCACTATATAGAGGTTAAAGAGGAGGTAGTAGAGGAAAGAGCTCTGAGGAACACTGCAAAAGATGGTGTGGGGGCTGGAAGAGAAACCATTGACAGAGACAAAGTAGAGATGGTGTGAGAGGTAGGACCTGAACAAGTCAGGGACAGAACCTTCAAGGTAGAAGTGAGAGGAGAGGTGGTGGAGGAGGATTGAGTATTCAATGGTGTTGAAAGTGGGAGAGAGGTCGATGATGAAATGGCAGAGGGAGCGCTGGTCACAGATGGACAAGATGTCATACGTGACCTTGATCAGATAAGTTTCCATGCTGTGAGCTAGTTGAAGTGGGAGTAGAGGAAAGAGCAAAGCTGGGAAGCAATGATTCATTCAAGAACCTTCGAAAGAAAGGGTAGCATTGAGATGGTCCAGTAATTGGAGAGCAGGGATGCATCCAGGGTAGGTACCTTATGGATGGTAGTTACCGTTGCTGTTTTGAGGGGGCTGGGAACTGTACCGGATGAAAGGGAGAGATTGATGGTGTCGGTGATTAGGATGGGCAAGGAGGGGGATCTAGGAGATTAGAAGAGGGGTAGGGATGTAGTCAAGCGAGTAGGTGGTGGGCTTCATGGAGATTATAGTGATGATGAGAGGGGAGCGGGAGATGGGTTGGAAAGTGCAAGGAAGGATGGGCAGGATTGTGGGTGTGTAATGGGGAAGTGTGGTAGTTGGGAGAGTAGAGGCAGCAGAATGGATTCTCTCAATGTTGGACTAGTTTGTTGTGGAGAAAATGAGCTTGTGGTTATCCTTAGCCTCCAAGATTATCTGAAGATTTGGACCTGAATAATAGACACCAGTAACATGAAGTTCAAATAACTATTACCTCCTCAGTAATGAACTCAACGATTGCTTTGAACTTGCGGCCACTGTGGGTTTGCACATTTATGATGGATGATGTACATGCAGAACTTGATGATATAGGCAGTAATTCCTGTTCATTCAAAACAGCATTTATCAACGAACTTTTTCCATCTCCTGTTTTCCCAAACACACCGATGTAGATCTTGTCCAGCAGTGTTTTGCCTTTTAATTTGTACGCCTTTATCCTGAAACAAAAGCACAGATTACTCTTCCCAACTCTGAACCTCTTGTCCTGCTTCCTTGGTCTATTGGAGATGAGCACTGCATAGTAGGAGATGCTATTCTTACAGATGAGACACTGAGACCCATCTGTCTGTTCAGTGGCATGATTCAAAAAGAGAAGACAGTTTCTCTTTCCCTGTATCCTGGTCAAAGAAGCCCCAGATACAATTGATCACTCACTTCATGGATGGTTGTGGGATCTATTGTGTTGCAAATTGGCTGCCATGTTCACCCACAATACAATATACCATATATATTATTACTTTAATACAAACAACTTACTTTTTACTCCCAGTTAATAGCTATAAAGGACTAAGTATATTTAATCAACTTTTCTGTAATATGTTTCTGCTGGAGCCCACTGAACAGAGGGGGCGGACAGGTTGATAAGGGTTTAGCAGGTTGGAGAGGTAGGAGGAGTCAAAGCCATGGAGGGTCTTGAAGATGAAGACAACATTTTTTAATTTATCCTCTGAGCAATGGGCAGCCAGTGGAGCTTGGCAAGGCTGGGTGTGATGGGGTCACTGAGCCTGTTGTAGGAGAGGATTCAATTTGCAGAATTCTGGATGATCTGGAGCTTCTGGAGTGAAGAGTTAGGAAGGCTGACAATCAGGCATTGGCATAGTTGAGCCTGGATGTGATGGAGGCATGCGTGAGTGTTTTGGTGGCCTGAGGCTCTCATCCAGAACATGATGTCTGACAGGCAGTCTGTCAGGATATTAGTGGTCCTGGAGTCAAGGGTGGGAGTAGAAATAGAGTTGGCTGTCATCCACTTATATGTGGAAGTTGACCCAATGTCTGCGGATGATGTCACCAAGAATGAGCATATACAGGTTGAAGAGGAGAGGAAGGACCAAGTACAAAGCCCTGAGGAACAATGCATGAGAAGGTGCCTTGGATTAGTATGGACTTGACTGGCTCAGGAACCAGACTACCAGTACAGACATAGAGGGCTGGCCCAATTCCAATATACCATTGCCAGACGTGTCACCTTGGAGCCAGTTCAGCTCCAAGGAGATGCTGTTTACCTCCACCCTAAGGAAGATAGTCATTAGTTGGTTGTTCAACATCTGACAAGCGTGGAGTTGAGGCCTCACTAGGTGGATAGTTGGTACCAGGAACTCCCTGCAGTCTTCCTGGTGGGCCACAAAGCTCAGCATGAAATGCATGAGTTCATTACCAACATCTTCCTATCCGCAGCTCGAGCACAGGTCTCTCCCCATTGAGTGATGGTTCCACCGCTTGGAGGTTGGGAGTTTAAGCAACTGCCGCTTGCCTCTTTGCAGCCAATCAAGGTAGATTCCAAGCATTGGAAGTGCAGACGTGTGCTCATGAACTTCAATTCCAAGTATCCCTTTCCAGCAGCTGTCACCCCAAACCTCAGTGTTTCCCCATCAAGTATCTGGGGGCAACTGGCTTCAGCATAGTGGGAGGACACAAAATTGACAATAGCAGGGATAGAATGCACCCCAGTATGTCAAGGACAACCAGAGAAGAGATAGAAGAGACTCCATCTGTGATTTTGCGTTTGGGGTCTACTCAGAAACCAGGAGAGAAAGGGGGGAGTTTTGACAACTACAGACTCCTTTATTTGTTATACTGTACATACTTCAGTTTGTTGAGTAGCTCCTTCTCCTCAGAGTCAGTGCACACAACACTTTCGAGTTTTGTGTGTATCGTGTCTATAAGCATCCGTGTTTCCTTCTCGATTTCTTTACCTGATAAAGGAATGAACTGAAGGTGAATTAATGCCAGTAAACAAAAATAAATAGTTTGCCAACAACCCATTAAAAGTTTATATAATTATTGTGCTATTACTGAGACATTCCACCATTTAAATTCATTGATCTAATATAATAAATTTATTTTGATTTTTTGTCAATCAAAGGAATAATGCACAATGCTTACAACGTATTCTGTAGCATGATATAGGAGATAAATCGCCTGGGGATATTGCCCTTATAGGTAATTCACAGCCCAGCACAGCCAATGTATTCTGTTGATAATAATAATAATCATCCTTGCAATTGAAACTACGCCTTCTGAGATGTTGAGATGTCTCAAAGTGCTTTGTAAAATATACTGTAAAGTGGATTAACTCTATAAGTAAAACACGGCAGCCAATTTTACACAGCATTGTCCCATACATAGTCAGTAATAAAGAGGAGCTGAACTGGTTCCTTGGTGACATGGTCAGCAAAGGAATATTGTGAACATGTCAACCCTCTATGGTGGTTTAATTTATCCAGTTTCTGATCCATATGCAACTGCAGAGCTGATGACAGCACAGCCAGCTTGGCTCATTGGCAAGAAATGAAAAGACAGAGAAGTCAATGGGAGCAGGGATTCTTTCCACACAGGTTTTAACCATAAATCCATAGCCCAAATGGACAGGCTGGTCTTAGCTAAACAAGCAATGAGTATAATGCTTTCAATGCCAAGTTATACAGTTGAAGGACATCACATTCTTGGGTCCCCATACTCGGCTCTTGCCAAGATGCACTTAAACTCACCAGAGTTAGGTAAGCAGGGAGCTTCCCTCCAGGGAGAGTGTATATTCCACTCCAAGGATAGGGACATTTTCATGGATAGGTGATATACATATGTGGCATTCTCTAGTTTGGATACTCTTAGCACTCTTAAACATTGTAACCGAATTCCATGTGCCTCAGATACCCAGCTGATATTGAAACACTAAGTACTCTCTTGGAGAACATAGAATCATAGAATTTTACAGCACTAAAGGAGACTATTCGGCCCATCTAGTCTGTGCCGGCTCTTTGAAAAGAGCAACTCAATCCCACTGCCCACCTCTCTCCCCATAACCGAACAGACCTGTTCTCCCTAAATAAAGATCTAATTCTCTTTTAAAAGCTGTTATCGAATTGGCCTCCACCACCTTTTCAGGCAATGCATTCCAGATTTGAACAACCCACTGAGTGAAAAAAAATTCCTCAACTCCCCTCTGCTTCGTTTTGAAACTATTTTAAAGCTGTGACCACGAGTCACAGATTCACCCACTCGTGGAAACAGTTTTTCCTTATTAACCCTGTCGAAACCCTTCATGATTTTATAAACCTCTATTAGGTCTCCTCTCAACCTTCTCTGTTCTAAAGAGAATAAACCTAGCCTGTCCAGCCTTTCCTCATAACTGAAGTCCCTCAATCCTGGTACCATTCTAGTAAACCTTCTTTGCACCCTTTCCAATGCCTTAACATCCTTTCTATAGTGTGGTGACCAGATTTTGACACAGTACTCCAGCTGAGGCCTAAGCAAAGTTTTATAGACGTTAGTAAGCACTTCCTGACTTTTGTACTCTATACCCCTATTTATAAAGCCTAGTATCCCATATGCCTTCTTAACAGCTTTGTCTACCTGTCCTGCCACCTTCAAAGAGTCACTAACACAAATCCCCATGTCTCTCTGTTCCCTCACACTTAAAATTGTATTATCTGGTCTATATTGCCTCCCCTCATTTCTTCTCCCCAAATGTATCCTCACACTTCTCTGCATTAAACTTCATCTGCCATGTATCTGCCCATTTTACTATTTTATCTATATCTTCTTGCAGATGGTTACTATCCTCATATTCCTTTCAATCTCTTCCCTATTTGTTCTGCTAAAAATCCTGAGACTGTGTCCCCTCATCATTGATTCCCTAACTAAAGGAAATAGTTTTTCATTATCTATCCTGTCATACCCTTCACCATTTTAAACACCTCATCATATCAACAATTGAGTACAATGAGCCACCAGCAAAACCACTGCCTCTATATTTGGTTCCAAAAGTTTCTCTTACATTGCTGCAGTTCTGTTGTATCGTCCTCCGAGATCTGAGGCCCAATGTTTTGTCTCTTAAGCTTCTTTTGTAGAGTTCCTTCCCTTGTCATGGTATGTTCTTCTGACTTGAAAGGGAATGACCGGGTCAAGAGGTTGCAGAGGTAATATGGGTAGGTGGGGGGAATGAAAGACATAGAGGAGATTCTCACTGGGGAAAGAGGGAACTTTCTGTGAGGAGCTTCAATCACTCCTTCCCCTCTATTAATCACTTTCCTCCTTCTCTCGTTTCCTCCCACCATTTCTATCACACACACTGTCTCCCCTCACACACTCTATCCCTGACACACTCTCTCTGCCCTCTTACAATCACTTCCCCCCCTCACTCTCTGCTCCATCTCTCTCTCATGCTCTCTTTCTCAATCACTTGCTTAGTCCCATTTTCTGTTAATCACTCTTTCAGTCACTCTCTCCACCTCTCAATCACTCTCTTTCAATCACACTCTCTCAACCTCTTAATCACTCTCTTTCTCCTTCAGTTCTCTTCTTACCTCTCACTCTCACACAGTCTCAAACAATTTCTCCACTCTATAGGAATCACACTCTCCCACCTCCCCACCTCTATCACACAATTACTCTCTCCCCCTTTCCCTCCCTCTGTATTTCAAGATACGTCCTCTTACATTCTACGACAATCCTCCTCACTATTCACTACACTTCCAACTTTGATCTGCAAACTCAGAAAATATACCCCCTATACCCAAGTCCAAATCATTTATATATATTGGGGAATATATTGGGGAATACTGGGGAATGCCACTGTACACTTCCCTCCTGTCAGAAGAAACAACCATTCACCAGAACTCTCTGCTTTCTGTCTCCCAGCCAGTTCTGGATCTATGCTGCCACTGTCCTTTTAATACCATGGGCTTCTGTTTTCCTTACAAGTCTCTTATGTGTCAAATGCTTTCTGAAAGTCCATATAAACTACATCAACTGCACTACCTTCATCCACCCTTTCTGTTACCTCATCAAAAAAATGGACTTTAGTTTTCTTTCGCCAGCAAAATCTTATGTTCATAAGTGACTGTAATATTTAGTGTAATAATAGTGTAAATCTCTAGTATGGCCTCAGGCAAATGCCGGTGACTGTCGGAAGTGGTTGTGATCTATAAGGTGGTCTGTTCTCAACCCTCTTCAAAAATCCAGCAACTTCCTCTGAAAGTGGAGGGAATCCCTATATGGAGATGGTCTGCATTTGTCACATAGGTGCAGTGACCTAATCCCAATTATCTGCAAACTGCAACAGTCTCATATGTCAATCAGATGTGCTGGACACCAACTGAGCTTCAATCCTGGGTCAGTAGAGTTACAAGACCTTAACCTTCTTCTTGCCTGAACACTGAATGAAAGAGGAAAAATCAGTAGAAAAATCCAAATACCTCACTGGCCTCGGCGTCATTCAGGGAGGTGAGAAGTTGTAGAGTTTCACGAACCTCTGACACATAGTCACTCACTATCTTCTTCCTATTTTTCAGATATACATCAATGATGTGTTTCTTTAAACCTGGTATTTCTAGAGACGAACCACACAGACAACATGTAGTAAGCGTCCTGCAGATTGTGTCTTGTGTGGTTCTTGAAAACAGTAATGTCACAGGTACCCTCTACCGGATTATAACCTTTAGCTATGTAAATGCATGAAATATCGATCAAGGTATGTTATAATAATAAAAAAATAATGCTTACATTTCATATAGTGCCGTATCATGTTATTGCGATATCTCAAAGCACTTCACAGATATACTGCAACATGAACAGACTGAAAATTGCCCTTTGTCCTGAATGGAATGGACACAACCTGCTTATCTAATTTTGGAGAGTATTGGGCGCAGGTTGGGAAGAGGGAAGGCTTGGAGATCCTAGAGCGTGTGCTGGCATCACTTAGCTTGCCATCTTGAACACTGTCCAGAGCTTCCTGCTACTCTTGTAGTATGACTAGTATGATGCTATGCCTCATATTCCCACATACCTGTTTCACTATCACTGAAGTTTGTCCTGTGGTGGTCATCATGAAATCTCCAATAATCATGAGAGCTCACTGTGAAGACGTGGATGTCATCCTCTGAAAACTTACATTCACCTGTGATTAGACGCTTTAAAATAAGAAATGATTAAAATTCACTCCATATCCTTCTCAACATTGATGAACAAAATAAAAACACCAATTTCACTTCCCTAACCTGTCTGCTGAGGAACACTTGATCTAATTATTCATTGGACACACTGTTAATGTGCACAATAGATGTTTCATTTTAACTTTAAGCCATCTTATTTCACTTCTATTGCAACTCTCTTTCTGCTCCAGCAAGGATTTGTTTTTAACAATATATACTCTATATATTTTTGGTTGATATATATTTATGTTTATCTCACACAGTATGAAACCTGCTATGGGAAAAAGAGATGCAATCTGTTACATCTGGGTCTAGCGCTAAATAATGCAGTCAATTCACTTTACAATACTTTAATGTGAAGTGTTTTGAGATATTTATATCAAATGCAAGTGGAAAATACTGTAATTAATGTGTTAAATAATATCTCAAATTATATTAGTGATATATATGTTTGAGACATATGATCAATCATATATGATGGGAGCCAGTATTGACTAGCTTTGGAGAAGAAACTGAAAACTGTTTATAAACAACAAATGGTTTTCAGTCCTTAGCAGTAATTTTCTTATAGAGAAATTGTCTGCAATTAACACAATTAAATACTGTAATTAATGTGTTAAATAATATCTCAAATTATATTAGTGATATATATGTTTGAGACATATGATCAATCATATATGATGGGAGCTAGTATTGACTAGCTTTGGAGAAGAAACTGAAAACTGTTTATAAACAACAAATGGTTTTCAGTCCTTAGCAGTAATTTTCTTATAGAGAAATTGTCTGCAGCTGGAGAGGGAGCCATGTTGCATTTATAATAATAATAATCCTTGCATTTGATATAGCGCTTTTCAGATCTTATCATCAAAGCGCTTCACAGAACATACTGTAAAGTGGATTGACTGTATATTTGTGGGTGAATCACTGCAGCCAATTGCACACAGCAGTGTCCCACAACCAGTCGTGGATTGAAATGACCAATTTGATTATTGTGGTTTTTTTTGAACGGATTATTATTAGGCATGTGGAGTAAGGAAACTTGCACAAGGTTTCGCCCTGACCTGTCTGGATTCGAATACAGGTCTCCCCAGCTTGGTCTCCCCAGCTTGCCAGACAAGTGCTCTTGATCACTAAGCCACAGGAGCTCCATTTGTTTTTGCAAAGGAACCATCTTGCAAAAGACACCAGGTGAAAGGTCACCTAATGGACTGTAGAAACAGAGATTGATTCAGAAGAGAATTAGAAGAAAAATTTGATACCTTGAAGAAACTATTGAAGAAGAACAGGGATCGAATTGTATATGCCATGATACTTGGAAACTTTCGGATGACAGAACATACAATACCTGTATCCACTGGATACTATTGGATATTGACTGGAAACTGTACAAGAATACTTGGGTAACTCTGATGGACTTATATTTAGATTAAAATGGATTTTCAATTTGACATTCACTCTATTTCTCCCACAGCATTTGGTTTGGTCAACTTAAATTATTGTGAACTATGAGTCGATAAGTAAAAAAGTAATCTTTAATCACTTATAATTAAGTCCTGTAGCTTAATGGTTAGAGCACTCGCCTTTCAACAACAAAATTACATTTATAGAATGCTTTTCATGTCAGGGGGACATCCATAGGTGCCGGAGAGACCCGAGTTCAATTCTAGGCAGAGTGAAACCTTGGCCAAGTTTCCTTACTCAACAAGCCTAATAATAATCCTTCAAAAACAAATAATAAATTGGTCATTTCAATCCACGAATGTTTGTGGGACACCTTGCGCGCAATTGGCTGATGCGTTTTGCCCATATATGTATAGTCAATTCTCTTCACAGTATATTCTGTGAAGCACTTTGAGATGTCTAGAAGATGTGAAAAGTGCCATATCAAATACAAGTATTATTATTGTTATGATAACTATTACGAATCTGAATTGGTAAACTTTTTTTGATACAACATTTGTGTCAGTCCTTACTTCACTGCAGTCTCACAAATTTAAATCAACCCTTACAGAAGGATTATTATATCCAAATTTGATGAATGCATTTAGACAGACTTCATCAGATAGGCTTCATCCACACAACAGTACTTACTTTCCTTTTATTCCATTTCTGTTTACAGCTGTTTAGTATGTTTTCCTTGACGCTCTTGTTTCGTTTCAGCACACAGAAACGTGTTTCCTTTGCTTTACGTTCCTCTGGACTATCCTTCACCTGCAACAAGAAGGATAATTGATCAACAGCTTCAGTGAGGTACTATGGGAACATGTTCTCAGAGTGCAGAATTAATAACTGATATTAACTTACAGATATATTCATATCTTCTGGGCGTATCTTTTTCTCCCTGAAACCACACATGAGAAATATATGAGCAAACAATAGAAATCTACAATACAGTAAGAGTTCATTTGGTCCATTTTGCGCATTTCTGTTTGCTCCCCAAATAAGCCTTTCAGTCTAGTCCCAATGCTCTTTCCACTTCTCCGATAATACCCTTCCTTGGTAAATCCTTTTTTAATTCTTTTTCAAATGCCTCAATTTAAATGAAATCTATTCTAATATGCAACACCAGGAATGTATTCCACTTCCTGACAACCCCTCTAGCAGAATTCTTTTTTCTGAATCTTTCATTTCGTTCTCCTGGTTACAATCTGGAATTCATGCCCTCCTGATTATTTTAATTTGATGATCAAGACTAGGCCCTGCTCTCCCCCATTGACCACACTACATTGAATATGTTCCACTTGGGGATCAAGGGTGTCCTCGCAGACACAGGACAATGTGGACCTGAGCCATGTCTTCACGACCACCGGGCAGGTCAGGTGACCGGATCTCTTCTCCGTCAGTTCAAATCCACATAGAACCCAATGACCAAGTACTCAAGTGAGCACTGACTTTCAATATCTCCTCTTCCTGTTTAAGATGGCAGCTTAAACAGATCAGCCCTACCATACGATGCTAACCAACAGAGGGTCAAAAGCAAAGCTGTAGCCCGCAGCTCAATTCTACCCAGATTAGGAGCTCTGGAATGCTGGCCTGTGTACTTCAACCTGTATACTTCACTATCTTTCCTGCTTCAGTGATATCTTAAGCTTACAATTAACTGAAAAAATGGGAAAATAAACGTACTTTATGTATTCGGCTGTTGAAAGTTGATCTGTCTTTGTGCAAACAAAAGTCACATCCTGACATTGACCTCCAATATAGGCAGTGTTTACAATTTTACTAAAAATCTCATCTCCAACCTTATCAGAGTCAGCTCGGTGAATAGCAGATACAATCAAAACAGAGCTGCAACGAGTAACATACTGGAACAAAGCACAAGATGACAAGCATTACAAAGGTTTAGACAGAGTCACAGGGATTGCTACAGCACAGAAACAAGCCATTCAATTTGTGCCAGTGTTTATATTCCATGTGAGCCCACACCCCTCCTATTCACTTTCATAATCACTTTGATTAAGTCCCCTCTGAATCACCTCAAATCTAGAGATTAAAGATGCAATCTGTCCAATCATTCTTCATCAACACATCCATGGATTCCCTGCAATGCTACTATATTTCCTATCATAGAATAATAATAATAATTCTTGCATTTGATACAGGTCCTTATCACGTCTTCTATACATCTCAAAAATCTGATCTCCAAGTTGTTGGTTATATGTCCAATTCACTTATGCTAAGAAATTGGTTTTGTTTTGCCCACAAAATACACCACCAATTTACATTACAGTAAATTCTGTAAAGCTCTCTCAGATGTTTCGAAGATGCAATAATGCTCTATATCAAATACAGGTATTATTATTATTCGTTGATATTGGAGATAAATTATTTTTACCTCCTTCCATATTTCATCTCTGGCTTTATTGGAGTCTCCTGACCCTGGGAAGTCAGTCAGTACCAATCCTTCTGGGAGGACATCGGACTTGGGCACAAAGATTGTAACAGATTTCACCAGTGGCCACAAGTGATTTTCCTCCTCCGAGTTCACGCTGCACACGTAGCATTTTAATTTGTCTGATAGTGTCTGTGCCTGAGGAATAACAGAGCAGAATTAGCTGATGCACTTAGATGGTGTCAATCTGGCTCACTTGGAGGCACTCTCGCCTCAGAATTAGAAAACTGTGCATTCAATCCCAATATAGGATCTTTGAATTGATGCAATGCTGAAGGAAACATCAACAATTTTAAAACCATAAATCCATGCTTTACAGAGTAGAATGGGAGCCTGAGCCAAGGATGCCATGGCACTCATAAAAAACAGAAAGCAGTTTCTCCTGATCAATAATTTCCCAAATAAAGTTGATCAGTCCTGTAGCTCAGTGGTTAGAGTACTCGCCTTACATGTGGGAAACCTATGTTTCGAATCCAAACAGGTCAGGGTGAATCCTTGGGCACATTTCCTTACTCCACAAGCCATATAATAATCCATCCCAAAAAACCTATAATAAATTGGTCATTTCAATCCATGACTGTTGTGAGACACTGCTGTGTGCAGTTGACTGCTGTGTTTCACCTACAAATATACAATCATTTCACTTTACAGTATATTTTGTGAAGAGATGTTTAGAAGACTTGAAAAGCACTATATGAAATGCAAGGATTGTTATTATTATTTATGGGACATTACTTTGTGGAAATTGGCGGTTGTTTTGACCTACGCATGCAATCACTACACTTAAAATATTTCTGAATCAACAACAAAATGTACTTTCTGAAGTATTTTGGGTTCAGCTGGGTGTCACCCGTATCAGACTCCTGACTGATCAAAAAAGGACGCAGGACATGTGAAGTGATAGAGCAAATTTTATCTAATTATCTCAGGTTCATCAACCTTTTTTGTTCAGATGAGTGTCTGACACATGCAAAATCCATCAAAATAGTTAAAAGTATCCATATATTTATTTGAATATAGTGCACAGCACACTCCCTGCATTGAGGGATGCTCCCTGTTTACCTAAAACCAGAGAATATTAAACACAGGTTGGCAGGAGTCGAGGTTTGTGACCCCAGAGTTATCTTGTCTTCTAAACAGCTAAAACAGTGAGATTTGCAGAAAGCTCTCAGCCATCAAGGGTGTATTAATAATAATAATCCTTGCATTTGTTATAGTGCTTTTCACGATTTCCAGGCATCTCAAAGCACTTCACAGAATATACTGTAAAGTGAATTGACTGGATATTTGTGGCCAAAAAAAAAGTACTCTGCTTGGTTGTTGGAGTCCTGTAGCTCAGTGGTTAGAGCATCGCCTTAATAATAATAATAATAATAATCCTTGCATTTGATATAGTACTTTTCACATCTTATCGATGTCTCAAAGCGCTTCACAGAATATATACTGAAAAGTGAATTGACTGTATATTTGTGGCGAAACACAGCAGTCAATTGCACACAGCATATCCCACAATCAGTCGTGGATTGAAATGACCAATTTTTATTTTTATGTTTTATTTTGGACAGATTATTGTTAGGTGTGTGGAATAAGGAAACTTGCCCAAGGTTTCGCCCTGATCTGCCTGATTTTGAATACAAGTCTCACGCTTGTAAGGTGAGTGCTCTAACCACTGAGCAACAGGAGCCTTACAAGCATGAGACCTGTGTTTGAATCCAGGCAGGGCGAAACCTTGGGTAAGTTTTCTTACTCCACATGCATAATAATAATCCCTCAAACAAAAACAATAATAATTGTGCACAATTGGCTGCCGTGTTTAGCCCACAAATATAAGTAAATTCACTGCAAGGATTATTATATTACAGTATTATTGTTTGTGGAAACTGACACAGATTATTGGGACATCCTCCTGTCGTGAAAGGCCCTCTACAAGTGTAATTTTGCTGTTGTTGACTAGTAGACACTGAGAGAGGTAGCTACATAGATAGTCAGACACAGTTAAATTATTAAGATAGATACAGAGATAAACTCAAAGGCTGGCAATCCAAAATGTAGACACAAAGAACCAAATGTACAGAACAAGATTTTTAAAACACAAGTAACTGAATTATCAAAGTACTGCATTTCATTATAGTTACAGTACTGTCAAGTTTAATGATGTACAAGGAACAGGTATGATCTCAATACAGAACCCCACTTAATATTTCTCACCATTGTGACCTAGTGCCCTTTAACACAGACGCTTCTTTCCCTTCAGGCAATAATGAATCCATCCGATAATATGTCGACAATATGACCACACTTTGTCAAGGAGTCTTTCATGTGTTACTTTATCAAAACACCTAAATATATAGCCTTATGTGGCTTCCTACACTATGCTGTCACCTCTTCAAAAAAACTCTGAGATTGGTTGTACAAAACCTTCTTTCTGAACCCAAGTTGGCGGTCATTTTTTAGATTTTTTTTTACAAAGGTAATGCTCCACTTCTTTCTCATAATTGACTCCATTATTTTCCTATTATGGAGGTTAGGCTCTATAGCAACTCTGTCATCTTTCTTAAATGTAAGAACACAATGTTTGCTCCCACTGATTGACTCCCCATAATGTCCGTCAATGCTGCACAAATCTCCTGCCTTGTCTCCCAAGTCTCCTGGCTGCATATCCACCTGACGAGAAAGGTACTATACAAGTGTAATTTTGTTGTTGTTCATCCATCCCGAGGCATTTGTTGGTTTTCACTTACATCATCCGCCGAGAATGAACACTTGTTATTTTTTAGATACTTTTGTAGATGTTAGATTTCAAGAGTTCCTGGTAAAATTACAAAATTCTACATCCATAATTCCATTCTGTGCAAAGTAGAATGGGAAACTGAGACAAGGATGCCATGGGAGAAATGAATAAGGGAAGCGAGTTTCCACAGATGAACAATTTTCCAAACAAAGTTGATAATTTGCTTGTTGGTGGGAGATTGCTGTGAGGAAATTGGCTGTTGTTTTGACCTACACATGCAATCACTACACTTATAACCTCTCTTTTGCAACAACAAAAACACACTTTGGCATGAGCCAAGGCTTGGAGATCCCAGAGTGTGAATTGGGGTTTCCCTACTGTCTAACCAGCTAAAACTGCATAGAAATACAGTCTGACAAGGTTTCATTCACATCGTTTAATTACGACCACCCTATCTGTGCAACAACAAAATTGCACTTATATAGCGCCTTTCACGTCGGGAGGACGTCCCAAAGTGCTGAACAGTCAGGTCGGGAACCGAGCGTGATGGGGGTGGGGGAGGGTCGAAGTAGGGGGAAGGGGAAGGAGAATGGGAGAAGGGGAAGAGTTAGTGGGGCAGCCGAAGGCGTGGTCGAAGAGGAAGGTCTTGAGACTGGCCTTGAAGGAGGAAAGGGAGGAAGCGAGGCGGAAAGGCTGTGGGATGGAGTTCCACAGTGTGGGAGCAGAGAGACTGAAAGCCCGGCCGCCAATGGTTGGGCGGTGAGGCGCGGTGGATGCAGGCTTTGGCTTTCAGGGTAAAGGAGAGCTGAGTGGGAAGAGACCCTGTCCTAGTGACTGGACTGCTCTTACAAGTCCTGCTGACGTGCCAGGCTGTCTGTGCTGTCATCAGCAATGCCTTGGTTGTCTGCGCACCTACAACTTTGGAACTGAACCTCCAAGGCCACCACAGAGGGTGAGCTTGTTTCTGATGTTCCATTGTCATACATGTTCAATTCCAAAGAGATGTGGTTTACCTCCCCGCAAGGATGGATAATCATTAGTTGTCAAAGGTTTGCTATCCTGGATTATTCTGTCCTAATGGTGCTTAGAACATATTGTATTGGCTACAGTGTAATCAGTGAGATTTCCAAAAATCCCTCAGTCACTAAGGGTGTATTCTGCATGATTGTTTGTGCAAACTGACACAGAGCAGCAGATACTGAGAGAGGCAGACACGGAGATTGCAGCAGCCAGTTACACGCAACATGGTGTCACACACAGCCATGAGAATAATCATCTATTTATATAATTTGACATTCCCCAACTTTTGTTAACTGAAAATGCACCTATTTCACACTGGATCTGTGAATCTACAACAATAATAACAAAATTACATTTTTAGAGCGTCTTTCATGTTGGGGGGACATCCCAATCTAAGTTGTTAACATGTGCAAGGAAAAGGTCGGATCTCAGAACAAAACCCCACTTAATATTTCTCCCCATTGTTACCTAGCCTTAACAAAAACCCTTATTTCCCTTCAGACGATATTGAATCCATGTCCATGGCTTCCCATTGACACCCAGTGAACACACTTTGTCAAGGAGTCTTTCATGTGTTACCTTTTGCAAACCTAGATATATTACATCATATGGCTTCCCACACTGTCCTGTCACTTCTTCAAAAAACTATATGAGGTTGGTCTTACAAGACCTACTTTCTGAACCAATCTTGGTAGTTATTTATTAGATATTATAATGTCTGTCAATGCTGCACAAATCTGCTGTCTTGTCTCCCTAAGTCTCCTGGCTGCAGTTTATCTATCTGGGTCATTTGTTGGTTTTCACTTACATCGTCCTCCGAGAATGAATGCTTGTTAGATTTTGGGGAAATACTTTTGTAGATGTTACATTTCAAGAGTTCCTGGTAATTTTGCTCAAGCCCTCTTTCTCCATAAACTGCTCTCAATTTTTCTTCTGCATTTTCAATTGTTTCATTCTGAGAATCATCATTATCTTTGCTCCCCTGATTCTCGCACAGCTCTTTCAGATCTTTCAGTTCTTTATTCCATTCCTGCAATACATTCAATTCACTTTCTGTTAAATATTTGCCATGAAATATTAAAATAATCTCCTGTGTGACAATGCATCAACCACATAGCTAAATTTGGAATTCATAACAACCATTGAGTTCTCTACACAAAATTTCAGTTACAGATTCCTCCCTCCATAAGCTGCAGATCATCTAGAACTACACTTCCCGTGTTCTCTCCCGCACCAGGCTCGTGAACCTATCACCCCCATCCTCACCTGACTCCACTGGCTTCCTATTACACAAGGATTCAATTCAACATTCTGGTCTCACCTTCAAGCCCTCCATGGCCTTGCCACCCCCCATCACACACCCTTCCCCTACCCCCTCCCCCCACTCAACCACCACCATGGTGACCTCATAACCACTTACCAAACATTCCCTCTGCTCAGTGGGCTCCAGCATGCTCATGTCCCCCGAACCACCAACCTCACCCCATCAGCAGGCAAGCCTTCAGCCACTCTGCCCTCAACTATTGGAATTCCATCCATAATCCATCCGCATCATCCCCTCCCTAGCCTCCTTCAAATATCACCTCAAGATACTCCTCTTCGACTGTGCCACTGGTGAACCCTCTACTTCACCCTTTTTGCTACACTTTGTAGGCATAGAGGCTAAAGACTTGGCCTCGATAATGGAGACCAGTAACACAAAGCTCAGGTTAACCATTACCTCCTCAGTAATGAACTCAATGTCTGCTTTGAACTTGCGGCCACTGTGGGTTTGCACATTTATGATGGATGATGTACAGGCAAAACTTGACGATGAAGGCAGTAATCTCTGTTCATGCAAAACAGCATTTATCAGTGAACTTTTTCCATCTCCTGTTTTCCCAAACACACCAATGTAGATCTTGTCCAGCAGTATTTTGTATTTTAACATGGAAGCATTTTTTCTGAAACAAAAGCACAGATTACTCTTCCCAACTCCGAACTTCTTGCCCTGCTTCCTTCGTCTATTGGGGAGGAGCCCTGCATAGTAGGAGGTGCTATTCCTATGGATGAGACATTGCATGGGCCCATCTGCCTATTCAGTGGATTATTAAAGATTCCACAGCACTATTTGAAAGGAGAATCATTTTTTCTCTCCCTGTACTCTGGGCCACCATCCCCAAAATACATTTGGTCACTCACTTCATGGCTGGTTGTATTATGTGTTTTGTTGCAAATTGGCTGCTATGTTCACACCCAAAATCAAGTCAATACAGTCAATATACTCTACCATAAATAGTATTACTTTACTTCCAGCAACTGTGATGGGGTTACCAAACCTGTTGCAGGAGAGGCTACAAGTTGCAGAGTTCTGGATCTTCTGCAGCTTCTGGAGAGAAGAGTTGGGAAGGTCGACAAGCAGACATTGGCATAGTCAAGCTTGGATATAATAGAGGCATGAGGTTTTTGGTGGCCTGATGGGCAAAGCAGTGGCAGAGTTGGGGGAAGGCAGGTCATGGCGTGTATGTGGGGGAGAAAGGACAATTGAATGATGAACAAGACATCTAGGTTCAATCGTGGTGGATTCCATGTGTTGGATGTGCAGATGTGTGCTCGAAAACTTGGACTCCAGGTAACACCTTCCAACAGCTGTTGCCACAAAACTCAGAATTTCTCCATTGGGTATCTGAGGGACAACTGTCTTCAGCATGGTGGGAGGACACAGAATTGATAATAACAGGGATGGGACACATCCCAGTATGTTGAAGACAACCAGAGAAGAGATAGAAGAGGCTTCATCTGTGATTTTGAAATGGTGGAGCTACTCAGAAACCAGGAGAGAGAGGGGAGTTTTGAACACCACATACTTTCCTTTATTCCTTATACTATACGTACTTCAGTTTATCGAGCAGCTCCTCGTCCTCAGAGTCAGTGCACACAACACTTTTGAGTTTCGTGTGCACGTTACTGATATACATCCGTGTTTTGTTCTCCAATTCTGTACCTGATCAAGGCATGAAATGAAGGTGAATTAATGGGAATAAGTACAATTAAATAGTTTTCCAAAAACGGATTAAAACCTTGCATAGTTATTCGGTTGTTACTGAGACATTTCAGCGTTTCAATTCATAGTTTTAACGTTATAAAAATTTATTTTGATTTTGTGTCAATAAAAGCAATAATGTATTTTGGGCACAATGCTTACAGCTTATTCTGTAGTGAACAATACCATGCGCAAAGACTCTCCTGGGAACATTGTCCTTTTCAGTAATTCACAGCCCATCACTGCCAATTGTGTTCTTTTAATCCTAATAATAACAATCCAATACTGATGATAGCACAACCAGCTTGGCTCATTGGCAGGACTTGGAAAGATAGATATTCACTAGGAGCAGAGATTCTTCCCACTCATCTTTTAACCATCAAAGCCATAACCTGAATTTGTAGGCTGGTCTTTGATAAACAAGCAGCAGGAATCGTGCCGGACAGTGCTTTCAATGGCAAGCTATGCAGTTTCAGAACCTCACTTTCTTGCATCCCCGTACTTGGCTCTTGCCATCTGCACTTGAACTCAACAGATTTAGGTGAGCAGTGAGCTTCCCTCCAGGGAGAGTATATATTCCAATCCAAAGACAAGGCCTTTTTTCATATTTCACATATACATATGTGGCATTCTCTGGTTTGGATACTCATAATCATTGTAAGTGGTTTCAATGTGCCTCAGATATCCAACTGATTTTGAAACCTTAAGAAATCTCTTGATGAACATATTCTTTTCAATCTCTTCCCTATTTGTTCTGTTAAATATCCTGAGACTGCACCCCCTTGTCACTGATTCTCTAATTGAAGGAAATAGTTTCTCCTTTTCTATCCTGTCATGCCCTTAAATACCTCATCATATCAACAATTAACTACATTGAACCATCAGCGAAGCCACTGCCTCTATATTTGGTTCCCAAAGTTGTTCTCACATTGAATCAGCATTCTTCCATCTTCCTTCGAGATTTGAATCCCAAAGTTTTGTCTCCTACGCTTCTTCTGTGGAGTTTCTTTGCTTGTTGTGGCACATTCTTCCAACTTGAAAGGTGATTCAGGGGTATATTTTGTTGTTATCAAACCTTGGAACAGTACACGGAATCATAGAATATTATAGCTGATGAACAAATCAATCGGTCAATCAATCCTGCACTAAGATTCTCTGCATGAGCCACTGGAAGTTATTCTTCGTCAGATATCCCTCCCACTTCAAAACTGCTATCATCATCACCAGCCATCTGAAAAAAATGTCCTTGACTCTTACAAGCACACCCGATACTGATTTATCTCTAACCTGCCTACTCTAAAGTGCTGGAACAAGTCGTTGCTTACCAGCTTTGTTCTCTCCTCTCCCAGCACTCCATCCTCCAATCTGCCAACAGCACTGAGCTTGCCCTGGTCAAGGTCGCCAATCACATTCTGTCAACCTGTGACCAGGGCTCTCGCGGTATCCTTCACCTCTATGCCTCGTTTCTCCTTCACTCTAATCTGCCACGTAATCTATTGTGTAGCTACTTTGATATACAGTAATCAACCACTCAATCCTTTCCCACTGTCTATTTTTATTACTCCACATTTAATGTTCTGTCCTATTATGGATTCACTCTCACTGTCTTCAGTTTGTCTTTTCTTATAGATCCTGCTCTTGCTCCCACAGAGTCACAAGCGCCATTTCTCAGGGCTCCATTCTTGTTCCTCCCGTTTTTGCCATTGATTTGCTTCCCATCTAGTGGCATCATCTGCAGTCTTTGGATCCACTTCCAAATGTATGCAGATGACACCCAATTCAATTTCTCTGTCTTTACCCTCAATGGGTAATTGCTTGTTGGACATCAAATCCCAGATAAGTCTACTTTCCTTCAATTAATGTGGACAAGACCGAGCCTCTCCTGCTTGGCTCCTGTCAATGGCTTCTCACCTCAGGCAATGACTGCATCAACCTGCTCGGCCACTCCCTTTGCACAGCAAGCAGTGGCCCACTCCATCTTCTCTTCCCTGTGTGCACCAGTATCAAGTGGGTGAGTTTACTGCCAATTCCATCCCCATTCTCTAAAACTCCATGGTTCCAACTCATCCTATTTCACTCCAATTTCAAAGCTGACTTATCAGTGCTAGTGTATGAGGACTCAAACCAGGTTGTCAAAGATGAAAGCAAGGGAGAAAAATCAATTTACTAGAAAAAGAGACTATGTCAATCGTGTAGATGTTTCAACTGTGATATTCTGAGGCTGTATTCCGTCTGACTCCCTCGCACCCTCTCTTCTTTCAAGGTATATCTCAAAATGAAACTTTTCGACCATGCCTTCAGTCATCTGTATCCCTCTAGCTGCAATTACCAACCTGGGTCCCATATTACTTGATACCCTGACCTAATAAAAAACAAAAAACTGTCAATTCACTATACAGTATATTCTGTGAAGCTCTTTGAGATGTCCAGAAGACATGAACAGCGCTATATCAAATGCAGGGATTATCTATCCACATCAATCTTGACATTTGAATGGATCCAGCAATCCCTGCCTTATGGGATAAGAGAGTTCCAAGAGATCGAAGGATGTTACTTGATTCATCACTCACCAAATCAATACAATGTGACGTAATCATAAATAAGGCAAACAAGATTCTGATGCCTTTTGCTAAACCTGGTAAATTCAGATTCGCTGATATCATTCTGAAGTGCACTGATCAGGCCATAAAAATACGACATTCATTTGGCATCACCACAATGCCTAGGCCCTAGAGGCAGTTCAGAAGAGAACAATGAGGATGATTCCCCAGTGCTGAGTATCAAGGGGAGGTACGTGGGAACTGCTTGGATTTGAATGGGCTCCAAGGTGAAATGCTTGACAATCATCAGAATCAAATCAACCTCCTGTTATGATCTTGGCAGTCCAGTTCCTGCGGCAGGCTTCTGTATGATGTCTGGGGAAATGAACTTAACTGATTTAGCAAGATAGCTCAGAATCCAGTTTGCCTGGTTTATTTCTGCTTCATATTGTTTTGAGATGGTGCATCAACCAAGACCCATACATCTCTTTCAGTTTCAACTGTGGCTAAGGTCCAAAGAGTTGTAGAAGCTCAACTCTACCATTTTGTTTCTGTGTTCAATGCTGCTCTGTATGAAGTGACTAAGTTACAACATGAATATAATAGTTTGAGATTTACCTGACAAGAAGTCATCTTCTGCATCATCTGCTTTCATTGTGCCACTCCAATCTGAAAGGAAATAATTATCTTATCATAAAAATAATCCTTGCATTTGAAATAGCACTTTTCACGTCATCTAGATATCACAATGGGTTTCACAGAATATGCTGTGATTTGAATTGACTGTATAATTTGTGGGCAAATCGCTGCAGCCAATTACATTGAGCATTGTCCCATTGACCAAATATATATATTTTTTGAAGGGATTATTACACCAGGAAAAGTGATCTATCAATTGATTGACAATTGGTTTCCCAATGACTGCTAGGTAAAGAACAACAACAACAACCACTTGGATTTATATATCTCCCTCCAGTGCAGTCTGGCAAGAACTGGAGTAATTGGGGAGCGAAGTTTGGTGTGGGTGAGAATGCAGAATTCTGGATTACCTGGATTTTATGAATGGTGGAGGGGAGATAGGCAAGGAGGGCATTTGAATAGTCCAGCCAAGAAGTGACATAGGCATGGACCACGGTTTTGGCGGCTTTTGGGGTGAAATGTCGTAGATGGAAGAAAGCAGTGCTGGTGAGGGATCGGATGTGGGGGAAGGAAGGATAATTGGGGTCGAACCTGACGCCTAAATTGCATATGAGTTCAGAGAGTTTTTAGGGAAGGTCGGGTAGGTGGAGGAGGTGAGAGCCATGGAATTGAAGACATTCACACGAGCCAAAGAGTATGGCTTCCGTCTTGTCAACATTTAGCTGAAGGAAATTCATGTTCATCCAACTCCCGATGTCTGGCAGACAGGCTGACAGAACATCAGGGGACTGGGGGGTCGCAAAGTTAGGTGGAGAAATAGAGTTGGGTGTCATCCGTGTACATGTGGAAGTGTACCCCATGTCTGCCGATGACATCACCAAGAGGGAGCATGTAGATTAGGAAGAAGAGGGGGCCAAGGATGGATCCTTGGGGTACCCCACAGGTAACTGGGTGACAGTGGGAGGAAAAGCCGTTTGTGGAGATGTACTGTTGGTGGTTTGTGAGGTAGGACTCGAACCAGCCGAGTGCGGTCCCACTGAGGTGGATGGCAGAGGACAGGTGGTGGAGGAGGATGCCATGATCGACTGTGTTGAAAGCGGCAGAAAGGTCCAGTAGGACAAGGAAGCATAAGGAGCCCTGGTCACAGATAGAGAGGATATCATTTGTGACTTTCACAATCTCTGTACTGTGGGCAGGGCGGAAACCAGACTGGAGGGGTTTGGAAAGGGAATGGGAGGAGAGGTGTGCACAGAGTTGGTTGGCAACAATGCATTCTAAGACTTTGGCAATGAAGGGCAAGATGAAGCAGGGCAGTAGCGCCTAAGGTTAGAGGGATCTAGGATTTTTGTTGAGGAGGGGGATGATGACAGCAGTTTTGAGGGGGGGCAGGGACTAATCCTGAGGAGAGGGACTGATTTATGATGTCTGCCTGCAGTGGACAGAGAAGGGGGAGCTGGGTGACCAGCAAGTTGGTGGTCAGTGGTCACGGCATTAGGTGGTGGGTTTCATTCAGGTGATAGTGGGTGAGAGGGAGGAAAGAGAGATGAGGAAGAAGGAATGTAGAATGAGGGTCATGGTAGGAGCTGATGATAGGGAGGGTGGGGGGAGACAAGAGGAAGGAGAATGAAGCTGACTGGCGAATAATGTTTATTTTAGTGGAAAAGAAGTCCATGACCTCCTCGCACTTGACATTTGATTGTCTCTTCGACTGCATCTTTGGTCACCTTTCTACCCCTGCCCTTGGCTCGATCCCGGGATCTGCTACTGTGAAGCGCTCTGAGATGCCGTCCGGCATGGAGGGCGCTATATAAATCAAAGTTGTTGTTGTTGAAGATTGAGGATGCTTGAGTGGTGCATGGAGGAAGTAGCGGGTGGTGGAATAAACAACCTTTAGGGTTGTTTTTTGCCTCCAGGATGATATCAGAGTAGAAGGCACGTGACAAAGACAGAAAGCAGAATTCTGGTAAACGGTTGTTTTTCTGAATGGAGGGAAGTGTACAGTGGTGTCCCCCAGGGATAGGTATTGGGACCACTGCCTTTTTAATATATATAAATGATCTGGACTTGGTTGTAAGGAATACAATTTCCAAGTATGCGATGATCCAAGGTTCCAAAACTAGTAAATAGTGAGGAAAATACCAGCAGACTGCAAGAGGACATAGATAGAAATGGTAAAATGAGCAGACACATGGCAGATGAAGTTTAATGTGGAGAAATGCAAGGTGATGCATTTTGGTTGGAAGAATGAGGAGAGGCATTAAAGGCTAGATAGTACAAACTTTAGTGGGGGTGAAGGAACAGAGGTAACTGGAGGTTCATATAAGCAAATCTTTGAAGGTGGCAGGACAGGTAGATAAGATTCTTTAAAAAACAGCACACAGGATACTAGGCTCTATAAATAGGGGCATAGAATACAAAAGTCAGGAAGTTATGATTACCGTGTATAAAATGCTGGTTAGATCTCAGTTAGAGTGCCATGTTCAGTTCTGGTACCACACTTTAGGAAGGATGTTAAGACATTGGAAAGGGTGCAGAGGAGATTTACCAGGATGGTACCAGGGATAAGGAACTTTGGGTATGAGGAAAGGCTAGAGATGGCTAGGTTTATTCTCATTGGAGCAGAGAAGGTTACGAGAAGACCTAATAGAGGTTTTCAAAGTCATGAGGGGATTTGATAGAGTAAACAGGAAAAGGTCAAAATAGTTTCTAAAAAGCAGCAGAGGGGAGGTGAGGAGAATTTTTCTGAAAAGGTGGTGGAATTTGATAAAAAGCAACTTTTAAAAGAGACATGGATGATTATTTGGGGAGGACAAGTTTGCAGGGTTATGGGGAACGAGCTGGGAGAGTGATTAAATTAAAATAGCTCTTTTCAAAGAGCTCTTTTCAAAGAGGCCATTCGGCCTATATAGGCTGAATGGCCTCTTTTCGTGCTGTAAAAGTCTGTGATTCAATGATGTTTGGGGAACTGAATTTAACTTGGTTTAGCAAGATAGCTCAGAATCCAGTTTACCAGGTTTACTTCTGCTTCCCATTGTTTTGACATGATGAGTCAACTAACGCCCTTAGATCTCTTTCAGTTTCAAATGTGGCTAAGGTCCAAAACGTTGTACAAGAGCAACATTACTATCATGTTTTTTGTGTTCAATGTTTCTCTATATGAAGTGACTAAGTCATTGTGTGAATATAAGAGTTTGACGTTTACCTAAGTTGAAGGAGTCATCATCTGAGTCATCCATTTCGATTGTGCCAATCCAATCTGAAAGGAAATAATTATTTTATAATAATCAAAATAATAATCCTTAATAATAATAATCCTAGCATTTGAAATAGCGCTTTTCACATCTTCTGGATGTCTCAAAGTGCTTCACAGAATATACTGTAAAGTGAATCGCCTGTACATTTTGCGGATGAAACGCGGCAAACAATTGTTGTGAGTGATGACGAGCTGAGAGAGATATGGATTGTATGGGACAACCCAACAGTTGTACACTTCCACCTGCTGTTTGTTGTTTGTCAGTACTGCGTGGAATTAACAAGTTGTGGTTTGAAGGGGCTAATTTACTATTGTTTTTTTTCTTGAGGTATTACCATCAGGCATGTTGAGTAAGGAAGCTTACCCAAGGTTTCGCCCTGACCTGCAGGGAATCGAACTCTGTCCTCTCGCTTGTGAGGTGAGTGTTCTAACCACTGAGCTATAGGACCCTCCCCTTGATGCGCATCACAACAACAACAAACTGCATTTACACAGTGTCTTTCATGTCGGGAGGATGTCCTGAGGAGCTGGACAATGATGGGGTTTGCAGCCGAGCTGGGGATTGGAATGAGAGAGGAGTGGAGGGCAGGCAACTTGGGATTTGAAGAGTGGCCAAAAACACGGTTGAAAAGGAAAGTCCTGAGATGTTGTTCACAATGAGTAGAAACGTGACTCATTGTCACAGGGAGCAAATGTGCTATTAATGTATTAGAACAACAGAAGGTCCACACAAACCACTGTGAGTGTTTGTGACAATGCCACTCTCTCCTCCCCACTCCTGCTACCTCCTGCTCGCACTCAGCCTGGCCTGAGATCGCACTCTGCTCAGATCTGGTGGGAGGGAGGGAGGGAGGAAGGGAGGGAGAGGGAAGGAGGGAGGGACAGGGAGGGAGGGATGGAGAGGGAGGGAGGGAGGGAGGAGTGGGAGGGAGGGAGGATATATGCTTTTGATATAGTACTTTTGACACCTTCCAGGAATCGAAATGATGTACAGAATATACTGTAAAGTGAATTGACTATATATTTGTGGATGAAACATGCAGTCAATTGCACATAACATCGTCCCACAAACGGATGTCTTGGGAACAAGATTGAACTGGTTTCACAAGAATCTGGATTGCCTTGTTTGATTCTGTGCTACATTGTTTTGACACAGTGCCATTAAATATATATGAACCATGGACTGAAATCCTCTAGCTAAAGTAAGCTGAAGATGTTGGAAATATTTATTCAGAGGAAAGGATGAGCTACATAGCAGCTTGAGTGACAGAAGCCTTTAGTAACAGTGATAGAGAGTGGAGAACAAGTGATACAGGCAAAGCAAGATAATATAGTAAAATCTTGCTTTGATTGGCAACAGAATGTTGGAATTGAGCCAGCTCGCTGTGGCAGTCTCAGTAGTCCATTTCCTGAGCCAGGTGAGTCCACAGTATTCTGGGGCAATGCTGATGCCAGCCTAGTTCATTGGCCCTACATGGAAGGGCAGACAAGCCACTGGCAGCAGGGAGTCATCCCACTCAGCTCTAGTTAACCCTAAAACCCAAAGCCGTACTGGATAGGGTGGTCCTAACTGGATAAGCAGCGGGCAAATATGCCAGACAACAATATCAATGGCAAGACAGGAGGTTTTAGTTGATTAGACTCCAGGAGTTATAATAATAATAATCCTTGCATTTGATATAGCGCTTTCCACATCTTAACAACGTTCCAAAGCACTTTACAGAATATACTGTAAAGTGAATTGACTGTATATATTTGTGGGCGAATTGTGGCAGCCAATCGCGCACAGCAGTGTTCCACACACAGTCGTGGATTGAAATGACCAATTTTATTATTGTGGTTTTTTTGGAGTAATTATTATTAGGAGTAAGGAAAGTAAGGAGTAAGTGTGGAGTAAGGAAATTTGTTGATTTCGCCCTGACCAGCTTGGATTCCAACACAGGTCTCCCCAGCTTGGTCTCCCCAGCTTGGTCTCCCCAGCTTGGTCTCCCCAGCTTGGTCTCCCCAGCTTGCAAGGCACTTGTTCTAACCACTGAGTCACAGGAGCTCCACAATACACTTTCTGGGGTCCACAAGCCTTGGCTCTTGCCAAACTGTGCCTAATAGTTAAAAACACTGTGAAAAGCTCCCATTTTGCCAGCCTTCTTCATATGTATGAAGAATACTGAAAATTAAACATGAAAAATATAGGGGCTCAAAGGAGATGAAAACATTCAGTTTTACTGATGCCGTAAACTAATTTCAAAGCCTTGTAGCTGATTATTCCGAGTTACTTTTAAAAAAAAACTTAAACCTCTGCAAGTGTAACCCACAAAATTTATCACGCACACCTCGAGTATAATCCCCACCTGTGGGCTCTGCCAATCCCCCACTCATGGATCTGAGACTGAAATACTGGTTGCCCAGAGCCTAACCCTGGAATGATACAACCTGTTTCGTTTTTTAAATTTATTTGCTGCTCTGTACACAGCACAGACACTGAATATCTCCCGTGTTGACATGGATGGAGATCACTTGTCAGGTGGCCCTAGATCTTCACCTATGCTTGTAATAATGAACTGCGCACTATAAATAAAACTTGCACCCAGCAAGTCCAGCTCTATAGCTTCACCATTCATTTTGATTATTATTTTCTATTTTCAATCTGTGCGCAGATTTGACTCACTCACCTTTTAGATCCTTCCTAGTTTTCAAGTTGGATTCCACTACCTTCTCCTCAATGGTAGACGAAACCAGCTTCCTCTGAGTTTTGAATCTTTACTGATCACCTTTACGTAGTCGGAGAGCTTCTGGAGTCTGCTCCTAGTTTCACTTTCACTTTCCCCAGTTTGACGTACAGCGCAAGTTCGTTAGGCATCATCGCATGTTCCACCTTCCAGCTCCATTTCAGGTACTGCCATTTTCAGTGCAAATAATTAAATTTATATTTATTGATTCTTATCATGGCAAAAACTTATTTAACCTTCTCACAATAAAATTCCAGAATCATGGAATGTTACAGCATATTGTATGTTCAAAACTCACTGGCTGACCATTCAGGTACCTTAGTCATGTCTACCTTTCTGAAGAACATCACATCTGCTTCCCTCCCTTAATACTTTTTCATACTACCACCTTTTCATTCATGTCAAAATGTCTCAGAAGTATCTTGTGCAGACAACAACAAATTGTATTTATATAGCATCTTCAACCTGAGGAGGATGTCCCATGGTGCTGGACAGTTAACAACAAAAACAGAATTATATTTATAGAGCGCCTTTCACGTTGGGAGGAAGTGGAGGAAAGTTTAATGGTTCGCACCTGAGCTGGGGAATTGAAATAAAGAGGGGTGGAAACCAAAGGGGTTGGGATGCTGACTGAAGGCATGGTCAAAGAGGAAGGTATTGAGATGAGTCTTGAATGAGGCAAGAGTGAGGTGGGGGTATTCTGGGTTGGAGTTCCAGAGGGTTAGAGCAAAAAGGCTGAATGCACAATCACCAATGGTGGGGCGGACAGGAAAGCTGGCATGGAATAAGCCTTGGAGGGAACAGGAAGGTTGTTAAAGTGTTAGTAGATCATGGTAACAAAAACAAGTTTGGACTTAACAATAGCATGAGTTATGGTGTCCTGCATCTCAGTGCTCAGAGCACTCACCTGAGTGAGAGATTCATAGATTCATAGAATTTTACGGCACAAAAGGAGGCCATTCCGCCCATCTAGTCTGTGCCGGCTCTTTGAAAAGAGCGATTCAATCCCACTGCCCTGCCCGCTCCCCATAGCCTAATAGACCTGTTCTCCCTAAATAAAGATCTAATTCCCTTTTAAAAGTTGTTATCGAATCAGCCTCCACCACCTTTTCAGGCAATGCATTCCAGATTCGAACAACTCGCTGAGTGAAAAAATTTATCCTCAGCTCCCCTCTACTTCGCCTTGAAACTATTTTAAATCTGTGACCACGAGTCACAGATTCGCCCACGAGTGGAAATAGTTTTTCTCTATTTGCCCTGTCGAAACCCCTCATGATCTTATAAACCTCTTTTAGGTCTCCCCTCAATCTTCTCTGCTCCAGAGAGAATAACCCTAGCCTCTCTCGCCTCTCCTCATAGCTGAAGTCCCTCAATCCTGGCACCATCCTAGTAAATCTTCGCTGCACCCTTTCCAATGCCTTCACATCCTTTCTGTAGTGTGGTGACCAGAATTGAACACAGTATTCCAGCTGAGGCCTCACCAAAGTTTTATGGAGGTTAGTCAGCACTTCCTGACTTTTGTACTCTATACCCCTATTTATAAAGCCTAGTATCCCATATGCCTTCTTAACAGCCTTGTCTACCTGTCCTGCCACCTTCAACGAGTCACTAACACAAATCCCCAGGTCTCTCTGTTCCTTCACACCATTTAAAATTGTACTATCTAGCCTATATTGCCTCCCTTCATTTCTTCTCCCAAAATGCATCACCTCACACTTCTCTGCATTAAACTTCATCTGCCATGTGTCTGCCCGCTTTACCAATTTGTCTATATCCTCTTGCAGATGGCTACTATCCTCCTCACTATTTACTATTCTCCCTAACTTAGTGTCATCTGCAAACCTGGAAACTGTACTCCGTACACCCAAGTCCAGATCATTGATGTAGATTACAAACAGCAATGGTCCCAAAACTGATCCCTGTGGCACACCACTGCTCACTTCCCTCCAATCTGAAAAACAGCCGCTCACTACAACTCTCTGCTTTCTGTCTCGCAGTCAGTTGTGGATCCACGCTGCCACTGTCCCTTTTACGCCATGGGCCTTTAATTTCATAATAAGTCTCTCATGTGGCACTTTGTCAAATGCCTTTTGAAAGTCCATGTAAACTACATCAACTGCTCTACCATTATCCACCCATTCCGTTAACTCATCAAAAAATTCTATCAGATTTGTAAGGCAAGATTTGCCTTTAACAAATCCATGTTGACTGTCCTTTATTAGCCTATATCTTTCTAAGTGAAGATCTACCTTGTCCCTGATTATGGACTCTAGAAGTTTGCCCACTACCGACGTTAGACTGACTGGTCTGTAGTTACCAGGCTTGTCCTTCTGCCCTTTTTTATACAAGGGAGTAACATTAGCTATCCTCCAGTCCTCTGGCACGACCCCTGTGTCCAAGGAAGATTGAAAGATCGTGGCCAGAGTCCCTGCTATTTGCTCCCGTGCCTCACTTAGTAACCTAGGGTGCATCCCATCCGGACCAGGTGACTTATCCACCTTGAGCGACGTCAACCTTTTTAGAACTTCCTCTCTGGTTATAATTATTCTATCCATTTCTCCTACCCTCTCCTCCAATACCATGGCATTGGCTGTATCCTTTTCTTTTGTGAAGACAGAGGCGAAGTACTCATTCAGTACATCAGCCATGCCCTCTGCCTCCACAATGAGATTTCCTCCTAGGTCCCTAATTGGCCCCACCCTATCCTTGACCAACCTTTTACTCTTAATATGTTGGTAAAAAACCTTAGGGTTCCCCTTAATCTTACTCGCTAATTGTTTCTCATGCAGTCTCTTTGCCCCTCTAACTTCCTTTTTTAGTTCTATCCTACACTTCCTATATTCTGCTTGGTTCCCTTCTGAATTTTGAGTCTGACACTTATCATAAGCCTCTTTTTTTTGGTTTATTTTGGCCCCGATTTCCTTAGTCATCCAGGGAGGTTTGGATGCCTTACATTTCACCTTTGTGGGGATGCTTTTGATCTGTGCCTGAACTATCTCCTCTTTGAACGCTGCCCACTGCTCGTTAGTTGTCTTACCTGCCAATTTTTTGTGGGTTTGATGTGGGTTTGATGTCAAGCAAAAAAATGCAATTGGTCACTTCAATCCACGACGGTTTGTAGGACACTGCTGTGCTGAACTGACTGCTGCGTTTCGCCTCAAATATCCAGTCAATTCACTTTACAATATATTCTGTGAAGCACTTTGAGAGATGTAAATGACCTGAAAAGCCCTACATCACATGCAAGCATTATTATTGTTTTATATTTTTAAGGGTATCAGCAGCCTGGGGGATGGGTATGGAGGGTGGTGACCGCCACTAACTCATCTGGGATCTGACACCAAAATTCCCTACTGGTTCACTGGGGAACAGGCAATAAAAATCGAGAACAGAAAAAAATGTAAGTCTTTGCTTTCAAGTGTCTATATTAAAAAGAAGAGCAATTTCCCTGGGCAGAGCTGTATCCATGTGAAGTGTAGTGCTTAGTCTACTTGCCTCACAAACGAGGCTCGATTCCCGAGCGGGTTGAAATGATAGGCATGTCTTTTTATTCCACACACCTGTTTATCTAGAAATAAGTCGGAACCAGGTCAATTTCCAGGGTTAATAATTCCTCAAAAAAAATGTGGTCTCTCACTCCATGACTATTTGTGGGACACTGCTGTGTGCTATTCATTGCCATGATTTGCTCACAGACCACAGTCAATTAACTTTGCAATATATTCGGTGAAGAACCTTTCAGTGAAGTGATAATGCGCTTAATGAAATTCAAGCATTATCGTTATACAGTAGAATACAACATTACATTTGTATAGCGCCTTTCACATTGCGATGATGTACAAGGGGGCTGGACAGTCAGGGATTTGCACCCCAGCTGGTGTTTGGGATTGTGGAGAGCAGTGAGGGTTGGACAGTGGCCCAAAGCTTGTTTGAAGAGGAGGGTTTTGAGACTCACCTTGAAGGAGGCAAGGTAAGGAATGAAGCTAAGGTAATGTTGGATGGAATTCCATAGGAGCTGAAGGCTTGGCTATTGTTGGTGGAGCGGACCAGTAATGGGACGCGGAGCAAGCTGAACCCTGCTAAATCGTGCATTGGACAGATTGATATATGGTCAGCTAGTCACAGAGATAGGGAGGGGCAAGGTAGTGCAGGGCCTTGAAAGCGAGGACGAAGATTTTAAACTCTATCCTCTGGGGGATGGGTAGCCAGTGGAGCTGAGCGATGGTGGGGGTGATGGAGTCTGGTGCAGGAGAGGACACAAGCTGCAGAGTTCTGGGTGAATCTGCAGCTTCTGGAGGGAAGAGTTGAGAAGGCAGACAAGCAGGAAGTTAACACAGTCGAGCCTAGATATGTTGAATACATGGATGAGTTTTTTGTTTACCTGAGGGTCTAGGCAGTGGTGGATCAAGGTGATGTGGCGGAGGTGGGGGAAGGCAGAGATGGTGTATTTGTGTTAAGGATGTTGTTATGTACTCATGATTCTTAATAATTTAATCCAGGCTGGTCCAACCTCTTGGCCGCTGAGGGCCAGATGCTGAATTTGTGAAATATTCGCAGGCCGCATTAGCAATAATTTGAGTTTCAGTTGCAGAAACATAACAACATTTACACAGTGCCTTTTTCATGTCGGAAGAGGTCTTGACATGCTCGACACTGCCAGCTGGGCACCCACAGTGGGGTTGGGAGCTGAGGGAGGTGGGCTGAAAAGGGGGAGAAGATGACCTAAAGCATCATTAAAGAGTTAGGTCCTCAGGTATCTTGAACAAGGAGAGGGATGGAGCAAGAGAGTTGCGAAGAGCTTCAGAGATTGAGGGCAATATGGCGATGGTGGGTGATGGGAAACACAAAGCAAGCTGTTGTTTGCTGGGCATACAATTTGTAGCACAAAAAACAGTGTAGAACAAAACAAGTGTAGTGCTGTTACTTTTGGTGTCCAGGGTTCCTTCCAGAGGGATGAATACAGCATTCAACAAGTGACCGGTGACAACAAATCAGAGGGGGTGGGGGGGGAATTGTTGACACAATTTGTCACTATATTTTAACTTTATTCAATTTAAATCGAATTGCTGACTCAGAAATTTGTGAGTCTTCGTGAGATTTGGGACCCTGAGACAATCAAGCTCACACTCACAGGTAAATATGAACTTTTATAAATTTTATATATAGAAGTGTGCATGAAACAGAAAAGTAGAATAACCGATTCAGAGAACAGAATACACAGTTGCAGGAGTTTTCTTTTTCTTTGTCTTTTCTTCTTAGTAGTTTATTTGTGGGATCTTTCTTCCCATGTCTGTCCTGAAGAGGAACATCTACCACAGCAAGGTTTACACCCACTTGACTGTTTAACCCTTTCCTTCAACTGTAACCATCTGGTCTACTTCAGATTCCCCTTTCTTGCTTTTACCTTTTCATCCCTCAAAAACTAATTAATGAAAATGTTCCTACTACATGTTGACCTCATCGGCAAAAAGATGGACTTTGTTAAAAAAACAAGGTAGCTTTGCATTAATAAAAACAGTGACATAAACTAAGAATGCTCAACTTTCTCGAATTATGACTTAAAGGCTACCCATTATCACATACCAATGCCTTTTTATTGTTCCACCTCTAACCCAAGACATGGACCATCTCATGGTGCATCCCTTCTTCTCCTTAACGTGTCTGACCAAGCGAAGAAAGGACAAGACAACAAACATCCAGCCACACCATCCTGAGAGAGATCTTAAAATTATCAATTAAAACTCACTTGAAAGCATAGCATTAACACACCACAAGGGCATTAGGCAGAGAAAAGACAGACACTATTAATTTCTAGTTAGGGTAAAATAATCCAATCATCAGCAAAATTTACTAATAAATAGTAATCCTTGCATTTGATATAGAAATTTTCACATCTTATAGACGTCTCAAAGCGCTTCACAGAATATACTGTATATTTCACTAAAAGGCACAGTACTACAAATATTCAATAATTTGCATTTCAGATAAAATATGTAATAATATGTTTATGGGAGCCATATGTTCTCAGACAGCTTGTCCCCTCATTCTGCAGAGCCTAGGACTCTGTAATCTGGAACATTTGAATAACTCATGCTGGAAAACAACAACAACAAAATTACACTTGTACAGCGCCTTTCACGTCAGGAGGATGTCCCAAGGCACTGGAAGGGTCCAACACCAGATTAGAACATGGACAATTTATGATAAAACAATCTTGATTACGAAAAATCCCCAAACAGTGTAAAATAATCAGTAAAATAGAAACCTGGAAAAGTAATACTCTGGAACGGCAATCAACATCCACTCCTCTCTGCTTCTCCTAATCTTATGCCTTGTGGTTGATGCAAATCATCAATTCAATTCCAATCACATCGAATCATAGAATTATACACCACAGGAGTAGTTCATTCAGCCCATCGTGTCTGTGCTCGCTTGTGAATAGAGCTATCCAAGTTAACCCACTCCCACGCTCTCTCCACATATCCCTGCAAACTCCCAATTAATTATCTGCATCTCCCTTAAAAGCTGTTATCAATTCTGCTTCCATGACACTTTCAGGCAGTTTATTTTTGGGGATTTCTTAATCATCTCATTCAGCTCCTGCATGAAATCTATAATAAATGAAATAAAATGCATAAATCAATTTCTGGATATAAATCAAAACTGCCTTGTGTTGGTAAAGCTTTTTGCATGTTAATACCTGGTAAGGTGGTGTGTCCAGGCCACTGAGTCGATCCCAGCTTCATTATGTTTTGAAGCTCTGCTTTCAGTTTACTCTCCACATCACCCTTTTAATAATATAAGACAGAAGAACAGGAATTAAAAAACTGATACCAGTTTAGATTCATAGATTCATAGATTCATAGAATTTTACGGCACAAAAGGAGGCCATTCGGCCCATCTAGTCTGTGCCGGCTCTTTGAAAAGAGCGATTCAATCCCACTGCCCTGCCCGCTCCCCATAGCCTAATAGACCTGTTCTCCCTAAATAAAGATCTAATTCCCTTTTAAAAGTTGTTATCGAATCAGCCTCCACCACCTTTTCAGGCAATGCATTCCAGATTCGAACAACTCGCTGAGTGAAAAAATTTCTCCTCAGCTCCCCTCTACTTCGCCTTGAAACTATTTTAAATGTCTGACCACGAGTCACAGATTCACCCACGGGTGGAAATAGTTTTTCTCTATTTGCCCTGTCAAAACCCCTCATGATCTTATAAACCTCTATTAGGGTCTCCCTTCAATCTTCTCTGCTCCAGAGAGAATAACCCTAGCTTATCTAGCCTCTCCTCATAGCTGAAGTCCCTCAATCCTGGCAACATCCTAGTAAATCTTCTTTGTACCCTTTCCAATGTCTTCACATTCTTTCTGTAGTGTGGTGACCAGATTTCTCAATATTTAACCACTTAAATGCTAAAGAACAGTGCAAAGGGTAGGGCAGGGCACCACAGGCCTTACATCAGTTGTGGGTATACTTTTGAAGTTGAAACCCTGGTCCATGCCTTTGTCACCTCTCGGCTGGACTCATCCAATGCCCTCCTCGCCGGTCTCCCCTCCGCCACAATCCATAAAATTCAACTCATTCAAAACTCTGTTGCCCACATTCTCAACCACAACAAACTTCAATGCCCCATTACTCCAGTCCTCGCCAGACTTCACTGGCTCCATATCCTAGGGAGGATCGATTTCAAGATCCTCACCATTGTCTTCAAATCCCTCCACTCCTCTGCACCCCTCTACCTCTCCCACGTCCTCTCTCCTCAAACCAGCACCCGTTGCCTTTGCTCCACCGGGTCTGGCTTCCTCCATGTCCTCCAAATCCTCTGCTCCACCCTCTGAGGCCATGCTTTCAGCCACTATGCCCTGAGGCTCTGGAAATCCCTTCCTCACTCTCTTCACCTCACCCCCTCTCTTCCCAGTTTCAGGTCCCAGCTCAAGACCTTTTTCTTTGACTGCACCTTTGGTCACCTTTCTACCCCTACCCCTGGCTCGGTCCAGGGATCCGTTGTTGTGAATCGCTCTGAGACACCGTGCGGCATGGAGGGCGCTATATAAATCAGTTATTGTTATGGTGTTGTTGTTGGAAGCAATAATCAGATTCCAGATTATCAATTACTTAAGGTAGGGGTGAGTTAAGTAGAGACAGTCGGCATGGAATTGCAAAGGGCAAATAGTGTTTTCTAATTTGATCGACTTCATTGAGGTAGTAACTGAAAGTGCAGATAAAGATAACACCTTGGAAATTAAGCATTTGGATTTTCCAGAAGGCGTTTGATAAGGTGAAAAGGCCAGTGGAGAAACTCAAGGCTTTTGGAATATAGGAGGAAAAATGATGGTTTGGGATGGAAAATAAAATCCTTCCATTTAGTATAGAGCTTTTGAAGTCTAAGTGGCTGAAGGATAGACAGCGGATGGTTGGATTGAAAGAATGTTTTATGGAAGATGAAAGTAATTTTGGTATCTCACAGGCACCTCGAAGAACTTGATTAAATTAGATAATGCAATCTGCCCTTTGCAAATCCATCTTGACTGTTGCTACTTAACTCACCCCAGTCTTAAGTAATTGCTAACTTTTCCTTTCTTTCTTTTATTTGAATGTCCCAGAGTTAGATTTAGGGATAGAGTATCAAAGTTTGCAAATGATACAAAGCTGAGATGTATAGTGAATAATGAAGAGAATGGCAAGGGTCTAGAGAAGGACTTAAATATTGGGCAGATCAGTAGCAGATGCAGTTTAGTGAAACAAACTGTGAGATGATTTATTTTGCCAGATAAAATATTGGTAAGGAGGTTAAATTTAATGGTTGTATCTTGCACGCAGCCAAGGACAAATTGGCAGAACAATTGGAAAGGGCTGTGAAAAAAGTTCTAGGTTTTTGTAGATGGGGCACAGAGTACAAATGTAAAACAATAGTGTTAACTTTGTAAAAACAACAATAACCATTTTTCATCACACATTTTACCTTGAATAACTGGATAACACAACACAACAATGACAAATTGCAATTTCTAGTGCCTTTAACCTAGGAAGGACATTCCAAGGTGCTGACAGTCAAGAGTTTGCAGCCAAACTGGGGATTGGAATCAAGAGGGTTTGAGGGAAAGGCAGATTGGAGTGGGAGTAAGACCAAAGGCATGATCAAAGAGGAATGCCCCAAGGATATTAAAAGTGATTCACGTTTGTTGCATTGTCGAAGTTACTGTCCTAAAGATGAGATGTTAAACCTAGGTGCCATCTGCAGACTCCGCCACTGCCCCACCTCTCAGGCTGCCGAAACCCATGGAAACTCCCTCCTTGTTGGCCCTCCTGGTTCTTCCTTTCACAAGCTGCAGATCATCCAGAACTCTGCAGCTCGTGTCCTCACCCACCTGCACGAAGCTCCATGACCACATCACTCCATTCTCACCTGGTTCCTTTGGCTACCTATTTCCCAGAGGATAACATCCTCATCCTCACTTTCAAGGCCATTCACAGCCTTGCCCCCCCCCCCCCCCAGCACCTCTCTGTCCTGCTGTCCCCCTATGAACCTCCCTGTCCACTCCGTTCAGCTGGCTCTGGCCTGCTCCATGTTCGCTGACCAACCCGCCCTACCATCGGTGGACAAGCTTTCAGCCTCTCTGCCCCCACACTCTGGAATTCCCTTTGCCTCGCTCCCTCCCTTGCCTCCTTCCTGGCCAGTCTCAAGACCCTCCTCTTTGATTATGCCTTCTGCTGCCCTCCCATCTCTCTCCCTCCGCTCTCCTAACTCTCTCCCTCCTCTCCCCACTACCCTGCCCCTCTCCCTTGCTCGGGTCCCGACCTCACCATTCAGTGCATTGGGATGTGAAAGTCTCTGTATAAATGTAATTTTGTTGTAGGTGTTGCATGTCCTTGTGGATGTTAAACTATTTAAAAAACAGAAGGGAGTTTCTCCCGATGTCCCACCAATGGCATCCTGTATACACACAATGTGATAATGAAGCTGTATCAAAAGCAAGTATTATTATTTCTCTGCCACATTCACATCCAATCATAGCAATTTCATCTCAATCACAGGATCACAAGTTAAAAAATATTAGTGATTTGTGAGAAACCTTCGTCATGTTGAATTCCTTGATCATTTCGCCTACAGCAGTGGTGAACATTGCTGCTTTTTGAATATCAATATGTTCCGTTAGAATGCGCTGCATTTCCTGAATGACTTTTAATCCTTTTTTCTTAGAAGCTTCTGAAAAGGGGAAAGTGCTGTTATTATAGGAATCCTTTCAGTGTGAAAGCAAAGATACCCGAGGCACTCGTGGGAACACTTACTTTCATACGCTGGTTTCATGACGCGTTGAACAGACCCAGAAACTGAACTATAAATAGATTTCTTCTTTTCAGTGATGTAATTCTCCATGTCAGTGAATAATCCATTCACCTGAAACAGGATTTAAGTTCAGTGACATCAAATCAGCACAATGTAGACATACAGAGTCTGAATCAGGAAAAATTTGAGCATTACAAAATGACACTTGGAACAAAAATTGTCTTTAAAAAGAAATTATAATAATTGGGGGAAGAAAATCACACATGATCAATTTCCAAGAGAAATAAAATAACAAGGCTTAGATATGAACCAAAGCTATAACTGGTATATTAACGGGGATCTGAGCGTCGCCACAGAAGCTCTAATAGTACGGTATCAGCACAAGACCAAGCTATTACAACCTGTGCCACTGTCAAGCTCTGTTGGACACTACCCTGTATGAGGAGCACAATACAAATGGAAATCGTTGTTGTTGTTCTAACTGATAATCATCTCATGATTCGGTTTCAGTTCTTGACAATGGTTTAATCCATTCCTAGCTGTAGCTGCAAGTAAACTGTAATGTTCTTTAATCTACAATATGCCTCGCTCCTCCCAACCTCTTGACCTCATAATCCCTTACCAACCTATCTGTTTCTTCCGCACAGCAGGCTATGGCGTGCTTCATGAATCCCCAATTGTCTGCCCCACCTTTGGTGGGCAGACTTTCGGTCTCTCTGCCCCCACCATCTGGAATGCCATCCCACAGTCTCTCTACCTCACCCTCTCCCTTGCTACGTTCAGGACCAATCTCGAGATCTTCTTTTTCGACCGTGCCTTTTGTAACCCACTTGGCACTGCCCTTCCTGCCCTCCATACTTGCTGATCACAATCACCAGCTCGGGCAGAGATTCCTGACTGTCCAGCGCCTTGGAAGGTCCTCCTGACGTGAAAGCGGCTACGCAAATGTAATTTGGTCTTGTTGATGTTGGCACATGCGTTGGGGGCAGGTTGGCAAGAGGTGACATTTTGGGCCACCAGAGTGTGCTGGAGTTTAATCACCACTGTCTGGCCAAACTGCTTCTCCAGTTGTCACCACTCGGGCTTGGCTTGCAGCTGAGTGGGAAGAATCCCTTGTTCTCCAGGTCCTGCACAAGACCTGATCCTTCATTAGCCACTGCTCTGGCGTAGTGCGGACCTTCCTGGTTCAGCGGCCAAAACACCCCAACCCCCGGAGCATTGACTCAATTCCAATATTTTGTTGCCAAGCATGTCACACTTGCTACATACAGTTCAGCTCCAAATACAATTTCCCCCCCTCCCCCACTCCCCCACCCCACCCAGGAGAATAGTCAAACACACTTCCTGAATGTGATTGGGTGACACGAGGTTCTGCTTCTGACGCAATGACAGAATTGGTAAATGACCCACAGTCACAATGAACATCCCCAGAAACAAAAACTACACTCGCAGCTCAAAGCTTCTCTAATAAACCCTAACCTCTGGTTCCTACAGATGACAAACCCCGCCATTCAAAATGACTTCAGTTACTACAGAAGAACCGCCAGCCGCAAGCGCATTGGCAAAGAGCAGGTCAGCACATCTGTCTCCATCTGTATCCCTCACTTAGAGCATCCTCAAGATATCTCACACAAACACCACACACACAGAAAAACCTCACACGCAGACACCTCACACACACACAGACACCTCACACACACACACACACAGACACCTCACACACACACAGACACAGACACCTCACACACACAGACACCTCACACACACACACACACGCAGACACCTCACACAGACACCACACACACACAGACACCACACACACACACACACACACACACAGACACCTCACACACACACACCACACACTACACACACACAGACACCTCACACACACACACCACACACCTCACACACACACAGACACCACACAGACATCACACCAAAAGACACCACACACACAGAAACAGCTCACACACACAGACACACACAGAGAGGCAGCTCACATTTGATATAGCGCTTTGCACTCTTCTAGATGTCTCAAAAGTGAATTGACTCTATATTTTGTGGGCGAAACAGTGTAATGTATATTTTGCGGGTGAACCTCATTGGCACACAGCAATGTCCCACAAATATTCATGAAGGGAACAACCCGTTTTATTTGATCTGATGTGGGGTTTGGACCCATATCTGGACAAATCAAGTGCTACCAACTGAGCCAAATTAATACATGAAATCTTATCCAAAGATACTGTACCTACCATGGGGATATCTCACCCCAGAAACATCGCATTCTCTATACATTTCACAGATCTTACCCCAGGGTTACATCACCAATAAACCCAGAGACACCTCATCAGATAGACCCCTCACCCGCTTACCTCCAACCCAGCAATACCTCATTCACTACACCCCAGGTATTGTTGTGTTAGCAGTTTCCAAAGCTTGACCTGCTCTGGCGTGAGATGATCTTCAGATGTGTATAATTTTCTATCAATTACAGCTGGGAATCTGAGATGCAAGCGTTCACCTCTGACAAGCTGCGGCATGGGAGAGGAAATGGACAGACAATCAGGCTGATTGTTCCGTCCCAATCTCATCTCTTGTCTCTTGCAGTTAGTTGTTGACAACGATATGACCAGTGAGATGGCCAACCGCATGTCGCTGTTTTACGCTGAGCCCACGCCTATGCTGAAAACTCTGAGCGATGCCACCACTCGATTTGTCTCCGAGGTACGTCCTTGACACACAGACTGTTTACACACATAGTAGAACAGGCTCGCTACATACTATGTGCTGGCTGTGTGTGTTTTATGCTGTTTATATTGAGATTGTTGGTGTTGTATGCAATGTGAGTATCGTGGTGCTGCATGTGTTGGGGGGGTGTTGTGTGGTGTGGTATGTGTTGGGGAGTTTGTGGTGAATTTGCTACCTCCTTCAAGACCAGTCTCAAGACCCTCCTCTTCGACCGTGCCTTCAGTCACTGTCCTACCTCTTTGCACCCTCCCCCTCCCCCCCCCCGCCGCCATTCATGCTAGGGTCCTGACCCCTGACTGCTCAGCGCCCTGGGACGTCCTCCCAACACAAAAGGTTCTCTGCAAATGTAATATTGCTGTTGTTGTTTCGTGTCTAATGCTGTGTTTGTTTTTTCTCTACTTTCAGAACAAGGCACTCCCCATCGAGGACACCACTGACTGTCTGAGCACAATGGCGTGCGTGTGCAAGATCATGCTGGACACTCCGTGAGTGTTGGGATAAAAATCATTCATGTGTTTGATACACTTTACTTCTGTGATGGGAGAACATGTAGTGGGGATGCTGGAACGATAATAATAACCCTCACATTTTTGATACAGCACCTTATCATGTTGTTAAGACTGGTTCCAGCCTCCTGCATGTCCCTCGTGCCCTCTGTTCCATCATTCTCAAGACCCTCCTCTTTGACCAGCCTCCTATCCTCCCTTTCCCCAAACATCACCCCTCCCACCACCGCTCCAGTCCAAATCCCTGACTATCCAGTGCCTTGGGACATCCTCTCGATGTGAAAGACACTATACAAATGTAACTGGGTTAAATTTAAACTAAATGTATTGTGTTGGTGACTATGCTTTTAGCCACTAAGCCTCAAAACTCTGGAACACCCTCCCTCTAACCCTCCGCCTCACCACTTCCTTCCCCAATTTTGGGTCTGAAGACCTTCCTATCCAACCATGCTTACAGTCACCTGCCCCTCCCTCAAGCTCGGAGTCGTACTCTGTGGAACACTACCCTGCATGACGGCTGCTTTATAAATGCAAGTTGTTGTTGAAACGTCTCAGTAAAATGGATTGACTGTGTGTTTTGTGGGTGAGATGATTGGACCAAAATGGGTTGAACTTCCTTCATCCAAACCTTTTATGAACTTTTATGTGACATTAGATATAATGCAGAATTGCTGTTCCAGCCAAGCAGGGAGTGCAGGTGGACAAGTAATGTTCAGCAAAACTGCGCTCGGGGCACTCAGCAAAGGCCGGTGGAAATTGTTTGTAAACAGCCAGGAAATACCAAACACAGCCAGCGGGGAATCTCAATCCCTGACATTATGGCAGGTAATACCTGGCCCAGGTGTGCAGGGAATAGTTACCCACAGCTGGGAAGGAAGTTCATGGACAGCGGGAGAACAATATTTGGCAGATTTGGGCAGGGAATACTTAACTGGGACTTATGTGGAGTCACAAGCAAGAGGACCCAAGTCTGATTTCCGGGGCAGCGCAAAGCCCTTCGCAAGTTCCCTTACTCCACACGCCTGATTACCCAGCAGTGAGTCGGACCCGGTCATTAGTCGATTGGTGGATCGCTTTCCCTGGATAATAAAATAAATAATTTGGGCACTCAATCCATGACTGTTCGTGGTACACTGCTTTATGCAATTGGCTGTAGCTTTTCGGCCACAAAATATCCTGTCAGCTCACTTCACAGTATATTCTGTAAAATGCTTTGAGAATGCTCAGTAGAATGATAAGGCGCTATATCAAATGCAAGGATTATTATTGTTATCCCAGCGAGTCAGGAAATACTCAGTAAAGCGAGCTGCACAACCCAGTGGTGGGAGATCCTTGGGACAGTTGCTGACACTTGTCTCTTGTCTTGCAGAGAGTACAGAAGCAGATTCGCCAGCACAGAGGCACTCCTGTTCTGTATGAGAGTCATGGTTGGCGTCATCATTCTCTACGATCACGTGCATCCAATTGGGGCCTTTGCCAAGACATCAAAGATTGATGTAAGTTTTGTGTACGCTGACCACCTACATAAGCAGCATTCCATGCAGCAGTATCTGATATAATCAGTTGTGTCTGATTGTAAGTAGCTTATGCACTATGATCTACAATGTGGCTGTATTAATATGCTCTGTATGACTACTTCTCTGTGCTATGTGACAGTTGACTTCTTCACGTTTGCTTATTGTGTTACAGATGAAGGGCTGTATTAAGGTGCTCAAAGACCAGCCTCCAAACAGCGTGGACGGACTTCTCAACGCACTAAGGTGCTACTTTTCTCCTCTTACAACTATTACATCTTCCTTGGAAATAGTGTGTGGTGTGGGAGTTGGGGGTGAATATTGTTTGTCAAAGGGATAAGTATGATGCAGCATTGATAGCATCAGAAGTCTTGAAAGCTGTGTATTTGTAGACGGAAACAGAAGCCAATCTGCCCATAGTAATATCTCACAAATAGCTAGTTAGTTAGAGGAACATCGGTTAGGAGCCTGGGAGAAGCTCCCTCTTTTATCTGATTAGGGACATGCATCCTTTGATATCCACCTGAGTGAGCAGGGAGGACTTTTATTTAACTTTTTATCAACTCCAACGATCCAGCTGTCCTTTTATACAGTCAAAACCATGAACTCGAGATCTTTGATGTGGGGATTGAAAGGAGAACATTCTGATCTTTTGAGAATGAGATGAGAGGTCTCTGGGACATCAGGTTCATTATCTTTTGCATGGAGACTCCCCATCATTTTAGTCTCATTTATCTCCAATCCCCCTTCTCCTGCCCAGTGTTGTATATTCAAGCCTGTCTTCTGCCCACCCCAACCAACGCACGTCATCCAAGACAGAGCAACTCTCCACTTTCCAACCTTGTGATGACAGCAAAACATATTGGTGGCCCGGCCAGACTGACAGTGGTTCAGGGATTTCTAATATATATATATTCTTTGCATTTAATATCATTTTTTTCTCTTCTAAGCTATTCATTTCTAATCCCAATTCTTCTTCCCATTTATTCTTGAATACTTCCTCTGCATATCCTTCTCCAATTTTTAAAAATCCCCCAATCACACCTAGATTCACTGCCATATGGCATGTCATTCCATATCCTGATGACCATATTGATTCTGGTTGGAGGAAGGGGTTTAGGGTAGGGCTGTGGTTAGTGTCTGGGCTAAGGGCTGAAGTTGGGTCTTGTGGCCTCACTTCCCTTCCTCCTTCAAGACCAATCTCAACCTTGTCTTCACTCACCCTCCTGATCTGAACCCTCAGCTCAGGTCCAAACCCCCAACTGCCCAACGCCTTGGGACATCTTCCCAATGTGAAACACATTAATCAAATGTAATTTGTTGCTGTTGATGTGGCCAGGCAAGAGCCAGCAGATGGCAGAGTGAATTGACATCTCTCCTTTGTTGCAGATACACCACCCGACATCTCAATGACGACACCACTTCGAAGCAGCTGCGTGCTCTACTGCAGTGAGGCACTGCCTGGAGGAGACTCGGAGGTCTCGCCCATCCCAATAAACTCAAATTGAATTATTTTCCATGTTAATAATCAATATGATATTGATTCCAGTCCATACATTTTGTTTTTTAAAAAAATAATTTTCAATTGTTAAAAAAAAACTGGCTCTATGTAGTGGTACATTTTGTTTCTTCCAATGGCTTTTCATCAAAGCCCCGCACAGTTTCCCACGGCGTCCCTCAGGGCTCTGTCCTCGGTCCCCTTCTTTTTACCCTTTACATGCTCCCCCTGGGCGACGTCATCTGCAGACATGGGGTAAATTTCTACATGTATGCGGATGACACCCAGTTGTACCTTTCTGCCTCATCCCTCAACCCCCAGACGATCGATGTTCTGACAGCATGTCTGTCCGACATCGAATCGTGGACGAGGGACAACTTTTTGCAATTGAACGTGAGTAAGACCGAGGCCCTCCTGATTGGCTCCAGCCAGTGCCTCCGCACATTGGGCGCTGCCAGCCTCAACATCCAAGGCTGCACTCTCCACCTCACAAAGCCAGTCAGGAACCTCGGCATCATGTTCGATCAAAAACTTTCCTTCCTCCCCCACATCCGCGCCTTGACCGGCACCGCCTATTTCCATCTGCGCAACATTGCCAGGCTCCACAACTATCTTACCCCCCGCGCTGCCGAAACACTCGTGCACGCGTACATCACCTCACGGCTGGATTACGGAAACTCTCTCCTAGTCGGCCTCCCCAGTTCCTCCAATCATAGGCTGCAGGCCATCCAAAACTCTGCAGCCCGTGTACTATCCCGCACCCGCCTCCGTGACCACATAACCCCCACCCTCGCCCGTCTCCACTGGCTCCCCATCCTCCAGAGGATCGAGTTTAAGATCCTCGTCCTCACCTACAAGGCCTTACACGGCCTTGCCCCATCCTACCTAACCGATCTACTCTCCCCATACATGCCCACTCGGACCCTCCGTTCAACAGGACTTGGCCTGCTCCAAGCCCCCCGCCCGAACCGCCCCACCATCGGAGGCTGGGCCTTCAGTTTCTCCGCTCCCACCTTATGGAATGCCATCCCTCAATCCCTCCGTTTCGCCTCTTCCCTTTCCTCTTTCAAGGCCGATTTGAAGACTTTCCTCTTCGATCGTGCCTTTTGTTCCACCCCGAACTCTTTTACCTCCCCTTCGTGTTTCACCCCTTCCCAAACACTCCCCTCCCAGCTCGGGTCACACGCCTCTTGTTTAGCGCCTTGGGACGTCCTCCCGACGTGAAAGGCGCGATATAAATGTAAATTGTTGTTGTTGTTGGTAGATTTTCCTGAAACTACAGCACTCACACTGCCCATCCTGACATGAATAGAACCATAGAAGTGTATAACACAGTAGGCCATTTGGTCAATTTTTGTTGGCAGTGTTTCTTTTTCTATCTATCCCTCCTCTTCAACCATGCCTTATGTCACCCTCCTTCCCTCCACTCCTGATCCCAACCCTCAGTTCGGATCCAAATCCCTGACTGCCCAGCACCTCCTTCTGACATGAAAAGCGTATATGCACTTGTAATTTGTTGTTGTCTAATTTTCTTTTAAATGCTTACAATTATCTCTACTCTCATCATCACCGCTGACAAATCATTCCACAACCTGGCAACCCTCATAGCAGGATTTCTGCTTCTAATCCTCATCCTTTAATCATACTTCCAGCAATAATGTAAAGATATCTCAGTTTACTTGCTCGTTTTCACTGCTTTACTTCCCCACCTCCAACAATTTGATGCAAATTCTATAATTTTTTTTCTACAATCTGCACACTCATCACCCCAGTTGCCCCCAGTCTCCACGCTCATCACCCCACTTTGCCTCCCAGCAGATAATAATGAGATCAATTTCATGGCTCTCATCCTCACTTGTAAATTCACATCCTTGAACCTCCTCATCTCTAACTGCGCAAGTCAGGTTGCCCCACCCCCTCAGCTAACACAGGTTTGCTACATGCACCCCCGCACTCCCACCTTCACTCTATCGGTAATTGAGTTCCTTTGCCACTAAGCTCTGGAACTCCCTCCCTCTTCCACTGTGTCTCGTACCTATCTCTTTCCGTCTTTAAATCCTACCTCTTTGAACGTACCTTTGGCACTCCTTGCTCGGTGTCCGGCCCCATCCTTGTGAATTCGAACACATTACTTTAAGACTTAGGTGAAGTATACTGTGTAAATGAATTTTTTTGTTAAAATGATGGCCCTCTGCACCACTCTCTATGAGAACCATCACAGAAAGTATTTGCAGATTAAAATGTAAGGCACACACAGAATATACTGTAAAGTGGAGTGACTGTGTGCTCCCACATCCCAACCAATAGCACGGGTCCAAATCCCTGACTGTCCAGAAGCTCGGCGTGAAAGATGCCATACAATTGTAATTATGTATTTGTGGGCTAAAGTAGATCTTCCAAAGAACTGGCACAGACACGATGGGCCGAATGGCCTCTTTCAGTGCTGTAATGTTCTATGATTTTAAATGATTCTGTAAGGCAGGTCTTTCATTCTGTTAATTTTCCACACTTTTCAGTTGCCAAATATCTCAAACTCCTTTTTAAACACACACTGATTATAAAAACAAACCTCTATGAGAGAACATATTTTCTGATCTCACTTTTAGCAGCTCTAATTTTAAGAGTATATTCGGGATCCCCTGAAGAGTTATCCACTTTGTCGATTGTTTTCATTAATTTATACAGTCCCTGAATCAGATTATCCCATAAATTTCTTAGTTCCAGGGAATATAAAACAAGTTCCCATCAATCAAATCCTTTTAGCACACCTTTTAATCCACTGAAGTCTCTGCTTTCTGAAGTTAGTATATATCTCCTAAGGTTTGATGTCCATGACAGTATACAACACTCCAAGTAAGGTCTCACCAGCATTTATATAACTTAGCCATTATGTAGTTGTTTTGCAAAAACGGACTAATATGATCTAATTTCCTTTTTTTGCTTCCCCTTTATATTTTCAATTTGATGTCCCTTTCTTAACTTCCCTAGATAATGTACCTGGGATTTGTCACACAGCACATTTGAAGTTTTATTTATTTGGGCGCAATTGAAGCGATCCCCTCCCACTCCCCCACACCTGACTGAGATGATGGTGGATCTAACAAGTTGAACCTGGAGCCTTCCCAGTTGCTGTTTCACTGAGTGTTCAGCTGAAATCGATACAACTTTCAAGGGACAAATAGATATTTGGGGAGGAGATCTCTGCAGGGCTATGAGAGAGAGAGGGATTAATTTGGACAGCTTTCACAGAGCCAGCACGGACACGGCTTCCTTCTCTGCTGTATAATTCTATGATCTTTGGAAGTGGGTGGAAAGTGAAACACTGCCCCAACCTTCTGCAGGGGTCTCAGTTTGGCTCAGAGTACCATGAGTACTCAATGCTCTCCGAGTCAAGTTGGGAGTTTAAATCCCATGTCCAGACTTGAACTCACATGATCTAAGGTCACACTGCAAAGCAATGCTAGGGGAGCACTGCATTGTCAGAGGTGCTGTCCTTCGAATGAGACATTAAAGCAAGGTTCCGTCTGTCTGCTCAGGTGGCTGTTAAAGATCCCTATTTGAAACATTTCTCACGGTGTCCTGGCCAACAAACCCCCAAATAAAATTAGACATTAATTTAGTAGCTGTTTGTGCGACACTGATGTGCACAATTGTGCTGCCGTGTCTGCCTGTGTTTGACTGTCACTCCATTTCATAGTAAATCCTGTGAAGTGCTATTATTTGATAAAAGTCGCTATGCTAAATGCAACGATTTTAAAAATTATTTATTATCTCAGAAATGAATTCCAAAATATTAGCGAAAAGGTGATAAAGAATATAATCTTTACTAAAAACATGAAATGATTTCTCTCCGTCACAATGATTGCCTGTCCCCTCCACCAGATACTAAATTTATTAAGGGGGAGGGAAGGCCCCCAGTTCACACCACACACAATTAATATCCACCTTAATTGTTCTTTGGAAACATTATTTTCCAGACTGGAAAATAATGAGAGGCTGCGCCAGAAGCAGGACAAATGTGCAGCAGTGTATACTGCACACCCGTGTAACAAGTGTAAGAGTGCGATTGTCATCAGAATACGATCACAGAACGTAACTGAACTTCCAGAAAACAAGTACAGCAAAAGCTTTTTTATCCGGCACCCTTGGGACCTGACCGGTGCCGGTTAATTAAATATGCCAGATATTCGAGTGGCAAGTTGCCGAAAATCCTACACAAAAAATTAACTTATTTTAAAACATAGCATATTAATAACAGACTAAATAATAACAAAATATTGTATGGATACTTACCAATAAAGCATACATATATAGTAGTCAACCCTCGCCGAACGCGGAACCTACGTTCCTGGAAAACAGCGCACTCGGTAAAATCGCGTTCGGTAAGTTTAATAAGTTTGGTTGCACAAAGTGAGCATACGCGTGGGGAAAACTGCGTATGTTAAAATTTTACTTGTATTGGAAGATAACAGTTGGTTGAGCGTGCCGGTTGGTTGGTTGCTGGATAGCCAAGCTTTTACTGTACCGTGATCATTCACTGATTTACATCCACAATGTGATGAGAGCTGGGTCTGAGCACTGGGTTACGGATTAGAACCGTTAGCTTGTGCCTCCTGTCTGAGCCTCTTGGGAGTCTGAAGAGAGACTCTTTGTGCTCTGGGTCCTGGGTTTCTGCCTGCTCTGGCTCTCCGGGCTCTGGCTCTCCGGGCTCTGGCTCTCCGGGCTCTGGCTCTCCGGGCTCCGGCTCTCCGTGCTCTGGCTCTCCAGGCTCTGCCTCTCTCTGCTCTCCGTGTTGTCTGCTGTTTGCTTCCTGCTAATCTTCAGGTGCTGCCGGTGCTTTTTGGATTTGAGATGAGCTGAAACGCAGAAAAAGTCACCAGCGTCCCAGAGCTGCCCTGCCTCCTACTGTTGTTCCGCATGTGTGTCCAGTGTCCTGTGACTCAGTTCAGTTATCCTATTTGAGTTGCTTGAATTGGTGTATGTGTGTGTGTGTGTGTGTGCTGATTCTGCTTTTCACTGGGGCAAGATGTTATTAACAGCACTGTGTCCATGAGCAGATGGTTAAAATGCTTTTAGGCATTCTGACATGGCTGATTTGAAGGGTTATGAAAGAGAAGTGGTTACTGGTTTCGCCCACAAATATACAATCAATTTTCCTATTCCTCTTCATCCTCCCCCTCCCCCTCCCCCCTTGTTCTTGTCCCTACCTAACTGTACAGCGCCTTGGGACATCCTCTCAACGTGAAAGGCGCTATTTAAATGTAAGTTTTGACTGATTGATTGAAGTGATAGCTTTGTGACAGAACATTAAATGTAATGCCAGCGTCAGCCTGCCTCACTCAGAAGGTGAGAGTTCTGCACTGGGGCTGGAGCTCTGGGCTGGGGGTGGAGCTCTGGGCTGGGGGTGGAGCTGTGTGTTGGGGTGGAGCTCTGGGCTGGGGCTGGAGTTCTAGGCTGGAGGTGGAGCTCTGGGCTGGGGGTGGAGCTGGGTGTTGGGGTGGAGCTCTGGGCTGGGGATGGAGCTCTGGGCTGGGGATGGCGCTGTGTGTTGGGGTGGAGCTGTGTGTTGGGGTGGAGCTCTGGGCTGGGGATGGAGCTCTGGACTGGGGATTGAGCTGTGTGTTGGGTTGGAGCTGTGTATTGGGGTGGAGCTGTGTGTTGGGGTGGAGCTCTGGGCTGGGGATGGAGCTGTGTGTTGGGGTGGAGCTGTGTGTTGGGGTGGAGCTCTGGGCTGGGGATGGAGCTCTGGACTGGGGATTGAGCTGTGTGTTGGGTTGGAGCTGTGTATTGGGGTGGAGCTGTGTTGGGGTGGAGCTCTGGGCTGGGGATGGAGCTGTGTGTTGGGGTGGAGCTGTGTGTTGGGGTGGAGCTCTGGGCTGGGGATGGAGCTCTGGACTGGGGATTGAGCTGTGTGTTGGGTTGGAGCTGTGTATTGGGGTGGAGCTGTGTTGGGGTGGAGCTCTGGGCTGGGGATGGAGCTGTGTGTTGGGGTGGAGCTGTGTGTTGGTGTGGAGCTCTGGGCTGGGGATGGAGCTCTGGGCTGGAGTCCATCAGTGAGATACTTACCCTGCCACTCATGGTCCCCGAGGATAATTTTATTGCAGAGCTCACACACTCGCCGTCTCCTCTTCTCCTCATGATCCTCACACGGCAGGCTGAGGGGTGCCATTGCTGGAAGTTCCCCCTGGAAATTGATTCAAAAAGGTTAGGACCAGAACCCCTGCCTGAGAGCAAGCACCACCCACCCCCTTTCCCACCTTCAACTGAAACAACATCCCAGCTGGCTTCCTAGCCTGGGGCCACTCACGGAGGGAACCCGGGGCCCTAGTGCCTGTGTCAGGTACAATACCTTCAGTAAGCTTTCAAGGATTTCTAGTGCTGGGTTCAATACAGCCTCCTCCCATTGGCCGACATCTGTCACATCCAGACCGAACACTGGAGGAATATTTGGACCTGGCCCTTGGAACAAAAATATAGACTGTGATAGTGCCTGGTGGCTAATATTTTACACCTGCCTCACCATACAGTATTTATGTCTCACACACACACAAACACATGCGCACAATATATACGTACAGTGGAAGCCCGTTTATCCATGACTCAATGCACCAGCACTTCCGTATCACCGGCACGCCAAAAAAAAGTCTCCATTCGATAAACTGGAACTTAACCGGAACAATAGCAATGGAGCATTTGCAAATGCATAAATAATAACGTAATAACAGAATATTGTATTGGAACCCACCGTCAAAACTACTCTCCTGCGCCCGCCACCCCCGCTGTTAGATGCTGCGTTTGAAGCCATGATGCTGCGGTTGAGGTTTACAGTCCAGCGACTCCTCCCAAAATGGAGCACGCCAAGCGAGTGAAAAAAACGGAGCGCGTATGACTTTAAAGTCCTACTAACGGCAAGCCAATAACTCTAGCCGATAACCCACATTGTCACGCAGGTGTAGTATTTCGGTTTGCCGCTAGTAGAGTCCAAGGCTTCGGCTTGCAGCTAGTAAAGTCGCGCAACGTTAAAATCACGCTGCCATTTCTTTTACCCGCCTGGCGCCCTCCATTCAAAAAAGAATCGCTGGACTGTAAACCTCAACCAGCAAAGGTGAGAAGCGCAAGAGAGCAGCCCCAACAACAAGCACCAACACTATCTGTTATTACTTAGTCTGGTGTGTATGGTGTATGTTAAAAGAACTTAAATTTTTTTGTTGCGGGTTTTTGGCCGCGGGCCGCACGAATATCCGCCAGGCGCTTTAACTGCCATTGGCCAGGTCCCGCGGGTGCCGGATAAACGGGCTTCTACTGTATATATATATATATATATTAAAAAAACTTGCATTTATATTGTGCCCTTCACATAGAAGATCGCAAAGCGCTTCACAATGGCAGAGCCAGATACCAAGCAGGGGAGAGGGGAGGTGACTCTAGGTACAGTGAAAGAGGTAGATTATTAAGACAGATGTAAAGACAAATAGAGTGACAATAGGTGAGAAAGACGGGTAGAGATAGGGAGTTCCAGAGGTTGAGACGTAGTTGCTAAAGGATGGGCCACTACTGATAATAATACTTGCATTTGATATGGCACCGTATCATGTTGAGTATCAAAAGTCTTCAAAGGATATACCATAATGTGGATTGTCTGTACCCCCTCCCTGGCCTCCTTCGCCTCAAGACTCTCCTTTTCGATCGACCAGCAATTCATTATTCCCCTTCCCCTCCCCCACCCCCCCACTTGTCCTCAGCTCGGGTCTGAAGCATTAACTGTCCAGCACCTTGGGACGTCCTCCTGACGTGAAGGGCGCTATACAAATGTAATTTTGTTGTTGTTGTTGTTTGGCTGTGTGACGAAACGCGGCAGCTAGTTACACACAATGGCCCACAAACAGCCATGAAGTAAGTGACAAATTTGGGGGATTGCTGGCCAGGACATTGGGAGAAACTCCTGTCTCCTTTGAATAGCGTCACAGGATATCTAACATCCACCTGAATAGGTAGATGGGGTGTTGGTTTAACGTCTCATATATATATATATAATGTAAATAATAATCCTTGCATTTGATATAGCGCTTTTCACATCTTATCGACTTCCCAAAGAGCTTCACAAAATATACTGTAAAGTGAATTGACTGTATATATATTTGTGGGCAAATCACCGCAGCCAATTGCAGCAGTGTCCCACACACAGTCGTGGATTGAAATGACCAATTTTATTATTGTGTTTTGTTTTGGAGGGATTATTATTAGGCATGTAGAGTAAGGAAATTTGCCCAAGTTTCACCCTGAGCTGCCTGGATTCGAACACAGGTCTCCCCAGCTTGGTCTACTCAGCTTGCAAGACAAGTGCTCTAACCACTGAGCCACAGGAGCTCCACGAGTCACTGAATGATGATGGCACTAAGAAGCAGGGGAATACCCAAGTTAGCTGAGCAGAATGCAATAGGGAAGAGACAGAGACAGAGAAGTGCTAGAGTGTAAAGCAATTTACAGGTGAGGATGAGGATCTAAGATACGGGAAATAGTGTGCATTGCGCTGTTTTGTGCAGCAGAAATGAGGCCATAACTCCTTTGTCTCGGTATGAGAAACTGATTGGTTCCCACCTTGGGTAAGTTTCCTTACTCCACACACACTAAAATGTAGTCTCTCTCACACAAATACACACACGCCTGATAATAATCCCTCAATGATAATAAATTGGTCATTTTAACCCACTGTTGGCTGTTTGTGGGAAAACTGCTGTGCGCAATTGGCTGCTGCATTTCGCCCACAAATATAGTCAATTCACTTTACTATATATTCTGTGAAGCGCTTTGAGACATAGATAAGATGTGAAAAGGCATATATCAAATGCAAGGATTATTATTATTATTCTATACCATACTTACTCTTCAGGAGACGGTTGCGGACCCATTTGTTCTGCCTCCTTGCGTAACGCTTTGTGACCTGCTTCAGAGCAGCAATACCTTGCCATAGAAAGGAGCTTGTGTAAATACACTCGGAAAAATCTCAGCTCTGACACACCCCAGGTAAAAGATGATTAATTCACAATTTCCTGACAGGCAAGTGCAGTGTGAGTGTTGGTGGGCTGTGTGTGTTTGTGAGTACTGTGGAAGTGGGCAGTGCAGTGGGTGCACCACAGCAGAGAGCGGGTAGGAGTGAATGCACAGGAGACAGCAGCCACTGTACATGAAGTGGGGACCCAGGGTGTGTACAAGAAACAGCCAATACAGTGCACACATATAGGACACAGTCGACAGAGTCCCGAGATGGTACTGTGTGCTTGTACAAGAGTTGCATGGTACTGCGTTCAACAGATAGCAAGTACTGTATATGTGTGTGTAGGAGTCGGCAATTATTGTATTTGTTCATATACAGGAGCCAGGAGCAGGTTCTCTGGTATCAATGTCCTGTCACTTGTAGAGTTATACCTATCCAGCAGCAGATTATCGTATGGTTTAGTGAGAGAAGGAAAGATGGTTTAAGTGCCAGATGGAAATCACCTCGGGTGCAGGCGCAGCGTACCTTCAGCAAGTAACTTGTCCTGGGTTTCACTGCAGCTGCTGGTACACGTCAGGTATTCATGAAACTCCTTGAATCCAATTGACTGGAAAATGCCGTGCTGGTAATCCTGACTGGCACAAAAGAAGCTGTATCTTATTCACTGTCAACACTCTCCAAATTACTAGATACTGTAATGGTGGAGTGTGTATGTCAGTATTTGAGAGATCAGTGTGTGATTCATTGACTGAATGGCCTACTCCTGTTCCTATGATGAGAGGCAGAGGTGAAAGGCAGTGTATAATTATACAGTATGTATGTGTGTGCTTATGGAGGTGTGCAGCTTGTGAGAGTCAGTGAGTCAGACAGTGTAGACAGTCTGCTGGGGAGGGGGTGGGATGTTGGGGTGGAGGAAACTGACCAATTCTCTGCTACTTTCTGTTGGTTGTATCGACTGTGAAATTCTTTCAATTCTTCCAGAAGTCCATTGTCCAACATCTGATCAACCCGTCGGTCCAGTCTCTCATCTAGTGCTGCAGAAAGGCACAAATGGTTGAATGTCAGCCTTAAAAAACACCCTGCAAGTGAGTCTGTGAGAGAATCTCGCCATATCCAGGAACAACAGCGTCAACAGCTGATTTTCTCCAAACTCTGATTCACCTATTTAATTCTTATAATAATATATAATAATCTCTTTGCATTTGATATAGCGCCTTATTATGTCTCTGAGAAGTCTCAAAGCATTTCAGGGAATATTCTATAAAGTGAATTAATTTGTAAAGTGTTTGGTGAGCTTGTGATGGTAGTATATATATGTACTCCAATTGAGCACAGCAATGTCCCACAAACAGTAGTGGATTGCGTGATCCTTTATTTTAAAAGGGTTTATTGCCCCCAGAAATGCAATCCTCCAATTGACTTTAACAACTGAGTTCCTATTCACTGCTAGTTAAACAGAAGCATGTGCAGTAAGGAAACTTGCCCAACTTTTCACTCTTGTTGAAACATATATGTTTACTAACTTTTATTTAGGTGTAATTGCAGTTATTGAACCTTCAAAATGATGGTTTAATTCAATGTAACCTTTGAATGTATGTAATGGTTGTCATAAGTATTATGGGTAGTAAAGTCTTGGTCAAGCCATGAGACCCAGGAACAACTGGAGTCAGCAGATCTCAGCAGACTGGTTGAGACCAGACGATATCAGGAGAGCAGAACAATGAATGGAGAGAAAGTAATCAGGAAAATAACGGATAGATTAGTTCAAGGACAGAGTACAAGAGAGGTTAGTACAGGGAGATAGGTTAGAGTAACAGTTTGTATAAGCACGAGAGGGCTGCACGAAGAACATCACGAGACAGATAAATTGTGGAACAACAACTTAAACTTATAAAGCGCCTTTCACGTCGGGAGGACGTCCCAAGGCGCTGATTGGCCACAGCTAACTAAATAACTGATTCAGCAATTCTAACAACTTGTGCAAAATTGAGAAAAGACTAAATATGGTAAAATGTGTAGATATATAAGATGGCTAAAAGACAGAAAGTTTAGACGTCCACTGGGTTAGGTGTCTCCAAAACAAAGCAACCAGCACGTTTAAGAGCAAGAAACTAAGAGAGAAACAAGAACAAAGCAACGCCACTGGGAAGTATTGTTCTGTATATTTTATGTTGTATGTTAAGCATTTGAATAAAACTGAGTTTATTAAAGTCTTCGCCAGTATAGTTTACTGAATATATTCGATCCTTGAAAACGAACGATCGTTTTCCCAACACCTTGCCTGGGAATTAAACCCAGGTCCTCTTGCTTTCGAGGCGAATGCTTTAACCACTAACTTACCTCTTGTAATCTGCCACAAAAGTTCTATCATGTTACAGCAGTGTAGCCCAAGGCCTGATCCCAGGCCTGTAAAGTCTGATGTACATGGACACTAGAATATTACACTCTACATACACATAATGATGCACCACCCATTGCCACATGCCTATGAAAAATGTAATGAATAGAACAATAGGTGACTAACATGCGTGCTATTCATGAATACAAATTTTTTTCACCTGCTAGATCAGCATGGAGCCAGAAAATGCAGGGATTCTGGAAGCGCAGGGGTCCCCCCAGTGGTCCGCCCCCCTCTTGCTGCCGTTGATGCTGCAGAATTTTGCTGTGAGGAATCCCTGCCTCCTCGTATATCTGCAAACTCCTGCAACAGAAAGCTATGTTACTGCAGCTCTCGCGTTACTGACTGACTGTGAGACTGAGGGTTACTGACTGAGCAAGCGCTACTGATGATACCAAATTAAAGAGGAATTGCAAATTAAGGAAGCAATCAAAAAACTGAACACTGTTCTATGTCAGTGTCAACTACCATGTGTACAATGCACAATGGGTGAAAGGGACTCAATCAGGGACTGCACACTTCATCCTACATGTATATCAACAGACCAGATTGCCACACATGTACCTCACCACCTTGCGTTTATCATTGGGGTGTAATTTGGCAGCCATTTCAGGGTCGACTTCCTCCAACTGGCTGTACAGCTCCTGAATATCCTGCTTTTCCAATTCTTTCTTCTTGTCGGGTGATGAGAATCGTGTCCCATCCTCTTTCTTCTTGATGCCACAGGCACCTTCTTCCTTAAAGCATAGAAAAGATGATGTACTCACCATTAAAGTATCCCAGTGGATCTACTTCAAGATCTTTGCACTGACCTTCACATCCCTCCGCTCTACCTTGGCTACACCCAGCCCAATTCTCCTCCCACATGCTCTGATCTGCTGTTTGTCCTCACACTGCTTATATCAGTTGCTGAGCCCCTCGAAAGGTCCTCTCCCTCATAAATCAAACTCTCACCGTTCATGGTCTCATCCTGGATGAGTGGATTGATCTGCTCAGTGAAACCTGGCATTACCTTAGTAACCTCACTCACTCCACCACACTCCTGCCCAAACTCATTCATTGGTGGAGTGGTACGCATCTCGCAAACCTCTCGATCTATCCCCTTGTTCTTCTGACTCTTTCCTCTCTTTCAAGCAGCTTAGCCTGTACCATCCCTCTCTTCTTCAAGATCATGCTACAGTCCCCAACACCCTACCACCAAAAAAACACTCCCCACCAAGAATAAACCCTCCCTCATGGAAATCTTCTCTCTTTATCACGAGCAATTTCAACATCTACCTAAACTCCTCCTGTTCGAACTCCCTCTGCACCTTACCTTAGTATATTACCTTAGTATCCACCAGCACTTTCCATAGCAGGGATTCAATGTAGTAATTGGTCCCTCCCACGATAATTGGGATCTTCTGCCTGGCAAAGATATCTTCAATGTGTGGTGTTAAGAAAGATCTGAGTATGAGCCAAGCAGTCTGCACTACTTGAAATCTATCAGTTTTATCATCTTGTGTATATTCACTACGTGCATTCCGAAAATCTATCACTTCACATGTGTATTTCATGCAAATTTCATCTGCGATCTCAATCCAGTAATTTGTCTTGTTGTCTCTTCGCAGTTAGTCACAAATTTGTAATATTGTGCTCTCCACAATATCCAGCAGAGATTTACAGTATCAAGAAGAGAAATGGTTCACAGCCCCCTAGTGGATAACACTGTTAGAATTCCCCAGTCCAATCCATGAATCTCTTTTCCGTCCTTTAGCAAACTTTAAGTCCATGCCGCCACACTCCTTTAAATAACATACTGTGTAATTTCTTCAACAAGCTTCCTATATGCTATATGCTACCTTCCTATACACTACCTTCAGGAAATGACGCATGCACAACATTAACTGCATTCTGTCTGTGCATATTATATCCTCTGAGAACCATAATACTGTAGTTTGCTTGAAAAAACACAAATGTTTTACATCTCCATTCTAGCTAAAACAAAGCCATATGGACTTGAAGGCTATTATGAAGTTATGCCATTCCAGTATGCAATTGGCACACTCCTTCTTAAGAGGCCGGTGGGCACAACAGTGTAAGACTCTTTATACACTAAGTGACCAGCGAGTGATCATGCGATGATGGGGAAGGGGAGTGGGGGGAAGCATTAGTGAGGTGTGATAAATCTGTGAGCAAAAGTACAAAGAGTGTGTGTGTGTGTGTGACTCTCACAGGAGTCCCCTGTTTCCTGCCTCTACCTAGCTCCACTGGTATGTGGATCACTGGACGGAGTCCTGTAGTTTAGTGGCTAGAGCACTCGCCTCACAGAGACCTGAGTTCGATTTCCGGCTAGGCAAAACCTTGCGCACTTTCCTTACTGTTTCCTTACTCCACAGACCGGATAATAATCCCTCAGCAACACAAACAATAAATTGGTCACTTCAATCCACGCCTGTTTGGGGGATAATTCCTGTGCACAATTGGTGGCCAAGTTTCGCTTCAAATATAGTCAATTCACTCTACAGTATATTCTATGAAGCGCTTTGAGACGTCTAGAAGATATGATGCGCTATATCAAATGCAAGGAATTTTACTATTATTATTACTAATATTTTATTTCCTCAGTCACTTGTCCAGGACAGAACAAAAACAAATGACATTTATATAGCACCTTTCATATTGGCAGGACGTCAAAGGACAGAACTTGGATAACAGTCATTCATTCGGAAACCTCCCTGTACAACATGGCCTCTGACAACTCCCAGTAGCTTCTGACCCGTCCTTGAAACCCACCACACTTCCCCACAGCCCCTCCATTACTGTTCATCAGAGGAAGGATATGATTGGCAGTGCCTGGTTGCGGAATTGCTGTACAGTGTAGGAGGAGACCAGAGGATCGACAATACTGATCATATGATGCCGGCACTGCAGTTGCTCCTCCGGCCTCACCTTGTTAGTGATGAGATCCAAGCCCTTGTACACCTGCAACACAGAGCCATCAGACCTGCACCCCAAAACCTCAAGCCACGCACCCCGAAAACGGCAGCTGAACCACCTCCAGCCCAGCCCCAGCATCGCTACAGGACTCCATTGCTCCGTGGAGTCCTGTAGCTCAGTGGTTAGAGCCCTCGCCTTACAAGCGTGAGACCTATGTTCGAATCCAAGCAGGTCAGGGTGAAACCTTGGGCAGGTTTCCTTAATCCACATGCCTGATAATAATCGCTCAAAAGAAAAACACAATAATAAAATTGTTCATTTCAATCCACCACTGTTTGTGGGGACACTGCTGTGCACACTGGCTGCTGCGTTTCGCCCACAAATATACAGTCAATTCACTTTACAGTACAGCTATCCCGCCCCAACCGCGGCTTCGCCAACCACGAAACTCGCGCATCCACGGTTGGCTAAATGCGACAACTCTCGCAAACGGCATTTTGTGCGTCCACGATTTAAATCTGTGGGTTTAAATTTTCAAGTTTAGCATTGCGTATAGCACTAGGACCCAGTTGCTATGTCGCAATCAACCAGCGAGATATCACTTCTCTCTTAGGATTAAGGTAAATCTCCGTTGATTTCACCCCCCACCCTTCGTGTCACCACACCCCCCCCGCCCTCCGTGTCACCCACCCCCACCAGCCTGCCATGTCACCCCGATCCCAGCCCTCTGTGACATGCTCCCCACCCTCCGTGTCACCCCCCCCAACATCCACCCTCCATGTCACCCCCCCCCACTCCCTCCGTGTCTCCCACTCTCTCTCCCTCCCTCTCAGTCAGTCAGACTGCAGATCCTGGTAGCCAATGCGCCCAAACTTACTCCCCCTATCCCCATGTACAGGTATGTTATATATCTCTCCCGAACCACGAGGGATATGTTCCAGTAAACCTTCGTGGTTGGTAAAATCGCGGTTGGAAAATGCGGGGCCCTACGGGAAACATGGGGATAGGGGGAGTACGTTTGCGTTTAGTAAAACTAAACAGAAAAAAAACACATAGTTATAACATACATGGAGATAGGGGTGTAAGTTTGGGCACATTGGCTGCCAGGATCTGCAGCAATCAATCGGACTTACACAAAGATAGAGAGACACGGAGGGTTGTAGTGGGGTGGGGGAGGGGGTGATACGGAGGGTGGGGGGGGGTGGGGTGATACGGAGGGCTGAGGGGGCTGTCTGACGGACTTACACAGAGATAGAGAGACACGGAGGGTGTGGGGGGGGGGGGGGTGACATGGAAGGCTGGGAGGTGACATGGAGGGTAGGGGGTGATACGGAAGGCTGTGGGGGGGCTGACATGGAGGGCTGGGGGGCGTGACACGGGGGGTGGGGGGGATGACACAGAGGGCTGGGGGTGCTGTCTGAATGACTGGCCGGCCAGTCAGGGATCCGCACCCCAGCTACAATTTACAGTATATTCTGTGAAGAGCATTGCGTCTCAAAGGCATGATTACAATAATAATAATAATAATCCTTGCATTTGATCGTCTCAAAGCGCTTCACAGAATACACTGTAATGTGAATTTGTGGGCGAAACGCGGCAGCCAATTGCGCACAGCAGCGTCCCCCACAAACAGTCGCGGATTGAAATTCCAGAGTTTGGCATCGTGGCTGAAAACACGACCCCCGATGGTGGGGCTACTATTATCGTAGTCTTTTGGGACAGATTATCATCAGGTGTGTGGAGTAAGGAAACTTACCCAAGGTTATGCCCTGATCTGACCTGGAGTCGAACCCGGGTCTGTGGCTTGTCAGGCGGGCGCTGTAACCACTGGTCTGTGGCTTGTCAGGCGGGCGCTGTAACCACTGGTCTGTGGCTTGTCAGGCGGGCGCTGTAACCACTGGTCTGTGGCTTGTCAGGCGGGCGCTGTAACCACTGGTCTGTGGCTTGTCAGGCGGGCGCTGTAACCACTGGTCTGTGGCTTGTCAGGCGGGCGCTGTAACCACTGGTCTGTTGCTTGTCAGGCGGGCGCTGTAACCACTGGTCTGTGGCTTGTCAGGCGGGCGCTGTAACCACTGGTCTGTTGCTTGTGTAACCACTGAGCCGCAGGAGCTCCACACATCAGGAGCAATATCAAACACAAGGATGATGACGATGTGTTCTGGCTCCTCCCCCTCCCGGGGTGTGCGGCCTAGTCTGCACCGCTGCCCGAGGTTGAAGCCGGGGCCTCGAGCCGGGGGAGCCGCGCTCGCTCTCACCTGCATGGAGTCGGCGCTCAGGATCTCGGCCGCGAACCGGCGGCTCAGTTCTATCGCCAACCGGGACTTGCCGCAGCCCGTGGCGCCCAGGACCAGGACCAGCGGCGGCGGCATCAGCGGCTCCACAGCGGCCCCGCGCCTCCCGGCCGTGCGTGCGTGCGTCACCGTCACGCCCCCCCCTGCGTGCGCGCTCCCCAATCCCTGCGTGCGCGCTCCCCCAATCCCTGCGTGCGCGCTCCCCCAATCCCTGCGTGCGTCACCGTCACCCCCCCCTGCGTGCGCGCTCCCCAATCCCTGCGTGCGCGCTCCCCAATCCCTGCGTGCGCGCTCCCCAATCCCTGCGTGCGCGCTCCCCAATCCCTGCGTGCGCGCTCCCCAATCCCTGCGTGCACGCTCCCCAATCCCTGCGTGCGCGCTCCCCAATCCCTGCGTGCACGCTCCCCAATCCCTGCGTGCGCGCTCCCCAATCCCTGCGTGCGCGCTCCCCCAATCCCTGTCAATAATAATAATAATCCTTACATTTACATTGCGATTTCCATATCTTACCGACGTCTCAAAGCGCTTCACAGAATACAACAATGTCCCAAGGTTGGGACCAGAGCAGAGGGAGGGAGAAGACAAGAGGGAAGAACGGGGGGAGAAGAGGTAGGGACCAGAGCAGGGGGGAGGGTTGTGGTTGGGGGAAGGAAAGTAGGAAAATTGTCTACAATAATAATCCTTGCATTGGAGTAGTGCTTTTTACATCTTCTAGACGTCTCAAAGCGCATCACAGAACATACTGTAAAGTGAATTGACTGTATATTTGTGGGCGAAACGTGGCAGCCAATTGCGCACAGCAGCGTCCCACAAACGGTCGTGGGTTGAAATGACAGACTTATTATTTTTATTATTTTCCGAGCGATTGTTATCAGGCATGTGTGCGCGGAGCAAGGAAACTTGCTCAAGGTTTCGCCCTGACCTGCCAGGAATTGAACCCAGGTCTCTTGCTTGCATGGCGAGTGCTCTGACCACTGAGCTTGATCCCTGGACGCTGGTTAACTCAGATGGAATGTCACAGCAGCAGTGAACACCCACACACGGGTGAAGTCAATAAGGTGTTGATATATACCCAGGGTCGGTGGTTGCTGGTTCTGAGTTCTAAACTGTAGTGACATGTCACCAGCGCGAAGGCAAATACTTTCCTCCACCTCCGCCACATTGCTTTCCTCTGACCGTACCTTACCAAATGCAACCAAAACCCTCATGCATGCATTTGTCACCTCCCACTTGGATTATTCCAACACACTCCTCTCCGGTCTCTCCAACTCCACCACCCAAAAAATTCAGCTGGTTCAGAATTGCCGCCTGCACACTGTCCCAGACCAAACTCCGTTCATCAGTTGTGGCTCCACTGGCTCCCCATCACCGAACGGATTGACTTCAAGATTCTCACACTCGTGTTCACTTGCTCCCCGGCATCTCCCTACACCTCTCTCCTCCTCACTCCACAAACCACCATCCAACGCCTTCACTTGACTGGCATGGGACTCCTGCTCATCCCCCATCGCTCAGCCCCACCATCGGAGGTCGTGCTATCAGCCACGATGCCACCAAACACTGGAACAAACACCCGTCATCCCTCCGCCTTACCCCTCTCACCTCCCTTTCAAATCCCACCTGAAAATCCAAATAAAACCAATCATTTACTCTCGATTCTCCCCTCCCCACCCAACTCTGACCTCTCATCCAGTCCCTCCTCTGCTGGTGGGTACATCTGACCTGTCCCTCCGATCCCTTCCTCCCATCCCTCCCTCCCATCCCTCCATCCCTCCATCCCTCCATCCCTCCCTCCCTCCCTCCCTCCCTGCCTCCATCCCTCCATCCATCCATCAATCAACATCCAGGTATGCCCACTCTACCTCACTGAGCCAGTCCAGAGCATTGGTGCCTTGTTTGACCCTCAACTGTTTACACCACATTTGTGCCATTATATGCTCTACCTTCTCTTACTTCCACAACGTTGCCTGGCTCCGCCACTGCCTCACCCCTCATGCCGTTGAAACCTAGGCTTGACGAAGCCAACTCCATGCTTTTCGGTTTCCCCAACTCTTCCCTCCCAAACTGCAGATCATCCAGAAATGTGCAGCTCCATTAACTCTCCATACCCCAGAGGTTAAAAAGCTTCATACCCCATGAAGTTGAAAAGCTTCATCCTCGCTTTCAAGACCCTCCACGACCTCTGCGACCTGCTGACCCCAAATCAACCTGTGTGTTCCCACTGCTCAGCCTTCTCCACATCCCATGCCTGGCATGCTCCACAATCAGCGGTCTGGCCTTCAGCCATTTTGCCCCACGCTATGGAACTCCATCACACATTCCCTTCGCCTCGCTCCCTTCATGGCGCACCTCAAAACTACTCTGCGACCGAGCCTCCCTGCCCTCCACACTGTTGATCCCGACCTCCAGCTCAGGTCCAAATCCATAATTGTCCTGCACATTGGGACATCCCCTGGACATGAAAGGTGCTATACAAATGTAATTGTGTACTTTATTACCCACTCCTCAAAAAAACACTCTCAATCTTTCCAAACTCACCAAATAGCGATGCATCCCAATCTCTCTTTAAGATCAAAATTCCTGGACTAATTTTATCTGGGGATTGTTGTCCAGGACACTGGGGGAAATTCCCTCTCCTTTCAAATAGTGCCATGAAATCTTTAAATAGCAGACAGACCTCAGTTTAACATGTCACCCAAAGTATGACACCTTTTGTAAGTGTACGAAGCATGATCCCTCTAGATGATATCATCAGCAGACATGGGGTCAACTTCCAAGTGTATGTAGATGACACTCAAATCTACTTTTCTGGATGGACGAAAGGGGGCAAGGCAACAACACCAAAATTGCACTTATATAGTGTCTTTCATATCGGGAGGACGTCCCAAAGCACTGAACAGGCTGGTCGGGACCAAGTGGGGTGGGGGGAGGTGGGGTGGGGAGCATCGGGGTAGGGGGAAGGAGATGTGGAAGAGTTAGTGGGGGAGCCGAAGGCGCAGTCGAAGCGGAAGGTCTTGAGACAGGCTTTGAAGGAGGAAAGAGAGGAAGCAAGGCATAGGGAATGTGGCAAAGTGTTCCATTGTTTCGGAGTAGAACCGCTGAATATGTGACCTCTAATGGTGGAGAAGAGAGTGTGAGGGACATGCAGAAGGCTGGTGCTAGTCAAACTGAGATCCGGGTGGTGGATTGAGGATGTCAGAGAGGTAGGGAGATGCCAGGGATTGAAGGGATTTGAGAATCATGAGTTGTCCTCCTGACCTAACGTCCACTCTCTGACGATGACCACTTTCCTCCATCTCCACCACATCACCTGCCTGCAATTATACCTCACACCCAATTTTGCTGAATTGCTCATCCATGTTATCCTCACCTCCCACCTCAATATTGTAAATGCACTCCTCGCCAATTTCCCCAGCTCCACTGCTCACAAAGTCCAACTGGTTAAAAACTCCACCGGACATATCCTCACAAGTATCAATGTGAAGTTGTAATTTTTTGTTCATTCCCAGAACCGTTGTCTTACAAACAGACCATACACCGTGGATAAGAAAAAGTAAAGTTTATTTGCCGGCAAGAGCTAATTCCCAGAAGTCAACAGTCTCCAAGTAGACCATTGGACACTCACAAGAATGAGCTGCAGTGATCAGTAAATGCAGCCTTTTTATACATAAAAAGCAGGGGTTTGTAGTACACACAAAGGCAATTACAAAAATATTATCAATCACTTGGCTCCAACAACTATTCGAATAATGACATCAATCACTCCATGTCTCTCTAGCAAGGTTAAATGTTATCTACTGATTAGTTCTTCACATACTGAGCATTTGTCGGCTAAGGGTTAAGAAAATATAATTGCCACATGGTATGTGCTTGATGAATGTTGTAGTCTAAATCACACAAGATATATTTCTAAAGTTATCTTACAAGAATTAACTTTTAAGCTTTGTAACACAGGGTAATTAAAAATAAAAAGGAGTCCAGGTTTGAAACGATTCAGCCGAAAACAAGCTTATCTCCAGATGGCGTCTGGACTAGACAACGTCTCAGTTTCTCCAAGGTTTGCAAGAGTTACTGTTCCCTGCCCTATGAAATACTTAGATAAGGATGCGACTGGCTTGTGCCGGTCTGCGTTCCCCAAGACTTGTCTTTTTCATTTTGTTAGTGGGTTAAAAGTATAGAAGTTACATCTAGGCATAAATGGCTAAATTTTACAATTTCACATCAACTTTCACATTCAATCACTACAGTCATTGTCAGGTTCCACCGGCTTCCTGGCCTAGAATGGATTGATTGGAGGATACGCACAATCACGTAAAATTCTCTTTGACAACAACAAAATTACACTTGTATAGCGCCTTTCACGTCAGGAGGACATCCTGACCAAGCACCTCTCTACTTTTGCTATCTGCTAAGACCCCACTCTATCCACCCTCTTCACTTAGGCAGCTCGGGCCTTCTTCATGTCCCACATTTCCTCTATTCCACCATTGATGGCCGCGCTTTCAGCCACTATTTCCTGAACCTTCGGAACTCCTGGCTTCAATCCCTCCATCTTGTCCTTTGGGCGAACGCACACCTCAAGACGTTCCTGTTCGACACAGGCTGTAGATAATCCAGAATTCTGCGGACCATGTCCTTTATCATTCCAAACTCCATGATCCCATCTCCTCCATCCTTGCCCAACTCTATTGGCTCCCCATCATCCAGAGGATCCAATTCAAGATACTGGTCCTCACATTTAAAGCCCTCCACATCCTTGCCCCACCATATATCTATGACCCATCCCCTTACCAAACTGCCCGCCCCCTCCACTCAGCCTGCTCCACGTCCCTCAACCCAACCATGCTACCATTGGTGGGTGAACCTTCAGCCACTCTGCCCCCAACGACTGGAACGCCGTCCCACAGTCCCTCCGCCTCGCGCCCTCCCTGGCCTCCTTCAAGTCTCACCTCAAGACTCTCCTCTTCGATGGACCCAGCAAATCCTTATCATCCACCCTGCCCTACTCGCTCCCGGGTCTGAAGCAGTAAATGTTCAACGCCTTGGGAAGTCCTCCTGACATGAAAGGCGCTATACAAATGTAATTTTGTTGTTATTTCAAGACCCTGAGATAAGCTCACACCGACAAGTAAAAATTAACTGTTACAAATTTTTATAGAAGTCTGCATGATACAGAAATGTAGAATAGTTTTCCTCTTCTTTGTCTTTCTTCTTGGTAGTTTTTTCTTTCTTCAAGTGAGATCTTTCTACTAGACCTGTTCTGAAGAGCAGTAGTTAACACAGCTAGGTTTATACCCACTTGATTGTTTAACCCTTTCCTTCAAATGTAACTATCTGATCTATCTCATATACCACTTTCTTGTTTTTACCTTTTCAGACCACAAAAAGTAACTCATGAAAATGTTCCTTCTACCCCTGACCACACACTGACCTCATCAGTATGGACTTTGATAAGGAACAGCTGCTTTGCATTACTACAAACAAGCAGGGCAAAACATTGGGCAAGTTTCCTCCTCCACACACCTGATAATAATCCTGCAAAATAAATTGGTCACTTCCAACCGTGACTGTTTGTGGGACATTGCTGTGGATAACCCACAAATCTACAGTCAATTCATATTACAGTATATTCTGAATCTTGACCTCATCAGTAAAAACAAAGACTTTGATAAGAAGCGGTAGCTTTCCATTAGCAAAAACAGTGACATGAACTAAGACAGATCAACTTTCTCCAACTTTGACTTCAGGGCTATCCCATTATCACACACCAATGCCTCTTTATTGTTCCACCTCTCACCCAAGACATGGACGACAACAATAACAAAAACAAAATTACTTCTATAGAGCGCCTTTCACAGAAGACGTCCCAAGGTGCTGATTAGTAGGATCTGAACCCGAACAACGGGGAGGGACAGGGTCAATGGGAGGGGAGGGATGCCTTCGCTCCTCCGGGTCTGGCCTGCTCCATGTTCCCCGAATCCTCCGCTCCACCCTTGGTGGCCGTGCCTTCAGCTACTATGCCCCGAGGCTTCTGGAATTCCCTCCCTCACTCCCTTCGCCTCGCCCCCTCTTTTCCCAGTTTCAGGTCCCAGCCGAAGACCTTTCTCTTCGACTGAACCTTTGGTCACCCTGCCTAGTGGCTGAAGACATGGCCGCCAATGGTGGAGTGGAGGATTCGGGGGACAAGGAGGAGGCCAGAACCAGAGGAGCGAAGGCAACGGGTGAGGTTTTCAGAAGTGAGGAGATCATAGGAGTGAGTGCAGAGGAGTGGAGAGATTTGAAGACAAGAGTTTAAAGAAACGTACACTTAATCCATTTTGAAAAACATTTTAATTTAACCAACATAAACTAATTTGAAAGAATAGCATTAACAAGCACAGCAAGGACATGAAGCAGAGAAAAAAAAGACACTATTAATTTCTAGTAAGGTCAAAAGAGTCCAATCATCAGCAAAATTTCACTAAAAGGCACAGTACAACAAATTCAATAATTTCCATTTCAGGTAAAATACACAATAACTGTAATCTGTTTGTGGGAGCATATGTTATCAGCCACCTTGTCCCTTCATTCAGCAGAGCCTAGCATTCTGTAATCTGCAACATTTGTGTAACTCATAGTCGCAGCTTGAAGAGGGTACTACTCCAGTTAAGAAAATGGACAATGTATGATGTAACAATCTCAATAAAAGCAAGTACAAAATGTAATTCAATCATTATATCAGGACTTTCCACCTGGTCGATTGCTGCTAGGTGGTGTCTTATGCATGGTAAAGAAAAGGCAGGAGCAATATTAACCACAGTTTAAACATTAAGTTTTAGATTTTTGAAATGAAATACGCATCTGGCTTTGTTTTCAATTGGACTCAATAACCTCGCAATTCTATTGCTCCTTCCTCTTGTCCTTTTGATCATGTGTGAGAGCGCTAGCTAGCGGTGATCGACCAGAGGCCCTGTGTTATATCAACTGTTATTCTCCTGCAGATTGGCATCTGGATGTGTCGGACACCCAGTTGACAAAAGTAAATGACTGTAATCTTTGTGTTTGTGACATTCTGAAGTGTTCTCACCAACCTCACATGCAGTGCATTTTAAAAAGTTAGCATTAAAGGAACTTCTATTTGTGGCAGCGTCGTAAACAATGCAAACATCAACAATTTCACACATATAAAGCGAAGTCCAGCAGGGCATCATTGGATATAATCGTGGTTAATAAGCTGAAAGTTAATGCAGAAATATAAAAATCCCCCAAACAGTGTAAAACAATCAGTAAAACAAAAACTTGGAAAAGCAAAACTCTGGAACGGCGATCAGCAATCTAACGTCCGTTCCCCTTTGCTTCTCCTGTTCTTATGCATCTGGTCTGATGCAAATCATAAATTCCATTCAAATCACTCAGATAATATTTCGCTCGATTTCTCAATCATCTCTTCCAACTCCTGTGTGAAATCTATAATAAATGAAATAAAATGCACAAATCAATTTCCAGACATAAATCAAAATTGCCGTGTGTTGGCAAAGCTTTTTGCATGTTAATACTGTACCTGGTAAAGTGGTGTGTCCTGGCCACTGAGCCAATCCCAGCTTCATTGTGTTTTGAAGCTCTGCTTTCAGTTTACTCTCCACATCATCCTTTTATTAATATAAGACAGAAGAACAGGAATTTAAACTTGATATTAGTTCCTCAATATCTAACAACATAAATGCTAAAGAAGTGTGCAAAGGGTAAGGCAGGGCACTACAGGCCTTACATCAGTTTGGGGTAAACTTTTTGAAGGCAATAATCGGACACCAGGTTAGCAATTACTTAAAGTAGGGGTGAGCTAAATAGGGACGGATAGCACAGATGTGCAAAGGATAGATTATGTTATCTAATTTGATGAGTTATTCGAGGTAGTAACTGAAAGTGTAGATGTATAAAGATAACGCTGTGTATTTGGAGTTCCAGAAGGTGTTTAATAACGTGCCAGACAGAAGGCTAGTGGAGAAACGCAAGGCACACAGATTATAGGAGGAAAGGTGATGGTTTGGGATAGAAAAGTAGCTGAAGGATAGGAAGCAGAAAGTTGGGGTAAAATAATGTTTTCTGATAATTACTGGCATCCCACAGGCGCCCGGAATTAAATTAGAAAGTACAATCCACTCTTTGCAAACCCGTCCTGACTGTTACCATTTAACTCATCCATATCTTAAATAATTGCTAACCTCTCCTTTTTTCAATTTATGTTTTTTAATGCCCCAGAGGTAGATTTAGGGGTACAGTATCAAAGTTTGCAGATGATGTGCAAACGGGATGTAAAGTGAAGAGTGAGGAGAATGGAATGGGAACTGCCAATCGTCTAATCTATTTAAGTCCTCCCTCTTGAGATGATTTATTTAAGCACAAACAATATCGGTAAGGAAGTTCATATTGAATCATTATATCTCACAAGCAGCAGAGAGTAAAGCAGCTGTCAAGTGCTCGTACATAGTTGTTGAAAGTGGCAGCACAAGTAGACAGGGTTTTATGGATAGGGGCCCAGAATATAAAAGTAAAACAATAATGTCAACTTTGTGCAAACAATAACAATCATCTGTGCATGGCACCTTTCACCTCAGGACAACACAGCAACAATAAATTGCATTTATATAGTGCTTTAAATAATAATAATGCTTGCAGTCGATATTTTGCCTTATCATGTATTTTAGACATTCTGGGAGGACATTTCAAGGTGCTGGGAATTGGACTCAAGAGGGATGGAGGCCAAGGGGGATAGGGGGTGGGAGCATGATCAAAGGCACAGCCACAGAGGAACGTTTAAGAGGACATTTAAAAGCATTTCAGGAATATGCTGCATTGTCGGAGTTGCTTCCTTTGGATGAGATATTAAACCAAGGTGCCATCTGACTGTCCTGGTGGATGTTAATGATCCCGTGCACTATTTGAAAAGAGAAGGGAATTTCTCCCAATGTCCTGCCAACAGCATCCTGTATACACACAATGTGATAATCAAGCAATATCAAACGCAGGTATTATTGTTTCTCTCCCACATCCTGTTTAGAAAGTTCGTCTTAATCTCAGGATGTCAAGTTAGAAAATGTTAATAATTTGGGAGAAACCTTCATCTCGTTGAACTCATTCATCATTTTGTCCACAGCAGTGGTGAATATTGTTGCTTTTTGAATATCAATATGTTCCGTTAGAATGCGCTTCATTTGCTGCATGAGTTTCAATCCGTTTTTCTTAGAAGCTTCTGAAAAGGGGAAAGTGAGTTATTGTTGGAATCCTTTCAGTGTGAAAGCAAAGATACCTGAGGCAATTGTGGGAACACTTACTTTCATACGCTGGTTTCATGTCGTGTTGAACAGACCCAGAAACTGAACTATAAATAGATTTCTTCTTTTCAGTGATGTAATTCTTCATGGCATTGAATAATCCATTCACCTGAAACAGGATTTAAGTTCAGTGACATCAAATCAGCACAATGTACACGTATAGAGTCTGAATCAGGAAAAATTGTAGCGTTACAACAAAAATGGCACTTGGAACAAAAATTGTCTTTAAAAAGAAATTGTAATAATTGGGGGAAGAAAATCACGCATGATCAATTTCCAAGAGAAATAAAATAACAAGGTCTAGATATGAACCAAAGCTACAACTGGTAGATTAACGGGGATCTGAGCGTCGACACAGAAGCTCCAATAGTACGGTATCAGCACAAGACCAAGCTATTACAACCTGTGCCACTGTCAAGCTCTGTTGGACACTACCCTGTATGAGGAGCACAATACAAATGGAAATCGTTGTTGTTGTTCTAACTGATAATCATCTCATGATTCGGTTTCAGTTCTTGACAATGGTTTAATCCATTACTAGTTGTAGCTGCAAGTAAACTGTAATGTTCTTTAATCTACAATATGCAATGTTGATTCAATCCAATCTTTATTGCAACTTTACAATCCAGCTTCTTTTCAATACCCTCTTTCACTCTCTCTCTCCAACTCTCGCTCTCTTATCATTATTCCCCAGAATCCTCATGCACCCGTCCCATATTTAATTGCCAGTTATGTTGTCAACTCTAATATGCAACACACCATACTTACTTACCATTTATATTGTTAATGTTAATATGCAACATAAACATCCCTGATGGGGTGAACCTACTTAAGGTAGGGAGGGTAGCATCTAGTACAGGGATATCTAACTTATCTGGCAGTAAGGGCCATTTAAGTTAACACTGTTCGCTTGGTGACCGCACCTTCAAAAACATTATAGACTATGCTGTATGAAATAAAGTTTTAATATGATTTCACTGCGCTATTCAATGCCAGTTATGTATCATGCCATTCGCTAAATTTACTAAGTCTATGAGCGGTCATTAGCTTAATGGAAATGTCACTCATATTTGTATGTTTGATACCCCTATCTAGGAGCAATGAATCTATTAGTTAACCTGCAAAGAGTGATAAGATTTTTAAAAAAACTATTGATGTGGGTAACTTTCTATTCTGACCTCGACTAACAGGAATTCCTTCCGAAGTCCCCAAGATTCTTCAATTCGTCCTGAGGATTTCTTCTTTACATTTTCATTGATGATTGTAATCATTGAAGTTTCAAAAACATCAAGCTGTCCTTTGATATTATTTCTGGTACTTTTCTTCATCCTAGAAAAATAAAGCGAAATAACAAAACCTTCATGTTTCTATGTTTTATTTTCTTCTCTCCTTTTATTGCTCCTATATTCCTCCCAGTCACCATTCCCTTCAATATCCCTGATATTAGGTATATATCTGGCTAATCACTTCTTTGAGTAAATTAATCTTATTTAAGGCCTCAGCCTGGCTCAGTTGGTAGAACTCTTACTTCCAGAAGTTTGAGTTGTTCATGCCGCATTTTAGGACATAGAAATCATACATTATATGGTATATTGGTCAGAGCACACGCTTCTCAAGCAAGAGGACTTGGACTTCATCCCTGGCCAGGACAAAACATAAGTTTCCTTACTCCACAATCCTCTGTTTACCCAGCAGTAAATTGGAACCCGGTTGTTAGTTGATTGTTTATTCAAGGGGTAATAATCACTTGAAATTTTTTTAAACAAAAATAATAATAATTTGGTCACTCAATCCACAATTTTTGGGGGGCACTTCTGTGCCCAATTGGCTGCTGCATTTCACCTACAGTGCATTGTATAGAGTGCTTTGAGCAGTCACAAAGACCCAATAAGGTGCTATATCAAGTGCAAGGCTTATTATTAAATAAGCCATATTATGAACTATCTCTTGACATCATCTACAATAACAACAACAACACAATTATATTTATAGAGTGTGTTCCACATCGGGAGGATGTCCCAAAATACTGAACAGTCAGGAGTCAACACCCAAGCACATAGGAGGGGCTGGGTGGGGAGAGGTGAAGGAGAGAGGTGGGAGGGCGGCAGAAGGCATGACCGAAAAGGGGGACTTGCGAAGGGCCTTAATGGAGGCAAGGGAGGAAGCGAGGCGAAGGGACCGTGGAATGGAGTTCCAGAGTGTGGAGGCAGAGAGGCTGAAAGCCCGGCCACCGATGGGAGGATGGGTAAGGTGGGAGACATGAAGCACGCTGAGCAGAGGGGGCGGGCAGTTGATAGTTGGTCAGCAGTTTACAGAGATATGAAGGGGCAAGTCTCTGAATCTATATCTTTATAAGTTAATTGGCTGATTTTGGATACATACTGAAACATATTATGGAACACAGATTCCATTTGGTTATACAGAGGCAATGCCAGTTCATAGTTGACATCAATTTCTCCAAACTTGCGAGATATGTGAACTCCATCCTTCTGACATATTGCCTTCAGTGTGTTGTGAAAGCCTTGGTTGGAATTGTTTTCCTATCATAATAAAAACACAATTACATTTGTACATTTGGGAGGACGTCATAATATTGCTTGTAAAGTCTAGGAAATACATGCCCTCCAATTGTCCATTCTTTATGGAGTAGTACAGCATAGAAAATAGACATCTTATCCATCAAGTTTGTGATTTTGCTCCATGTGATCTAATCCCATCAAGCAATGAGATAGACTTGTGATAACATGGGAAATGGCTGTGGGGAGGGAGGTCTTGGGACCTTGAAATCTTGGGTAAGTTTCCTTACTCCACACACCTGATAATATTTGCTAAAAAAAAATCAATAATAAATTGATCATTTCAATCCACAGTTACTCACCAGATACCTGATGAGGGAACTCTGAGGCCAGGAGTGACAGCTGCTGGAAGGTAGTACCTGGATTCTGAGTTTGTGAACATGTGTTCACATGTCCAGCACCTGGAATCCACCTAAATTGGTGCTGTTTAAACTCCGCAGCTCCAACCAGTGGAACAATCACTCAATGGGAAGGGATGCTGTGTTGCCCATCGGGAAGCTCGCAAGGAGTACCCACCACCCACCTGGTGAGGCCCACGCTTGTTGGATTTTCAACAACAATAACAACTTGGATTTATACATGCCCTCCATGCCAGGCCACATCTCAGAGCACTTCAAAATAACGGAAACTGAGGCCTAGCCAGGGTGAAGGGGAAAAAGCCTAAAGCGCGGTCGAAAAGATAAGAAAATAGGAAAGGAGGGGCAAGGCAAAGGGAGTGAGGAAGGGAATTCCAAAGGCTCGGGATGCAGTGGCTGAAGGCAGGGCTGCTGATGGTGTAACAACAACAACAATAACAAAAACAACAACAAAATTACATTTATAGAGCGCCTTTCACGTCCCAAGGCGCTGAACAATCAGATCTGCACCCAAGCAAGTGGGGGAAGGATCTGAGTAGAGGGAAGGAGAGTAGGAGTGGGGGAAGAGTTAGGAGGGGAGCAGAAGGCACGGTCGAAGAAGAAGGTCTTGAGACCGGCCTTGAAGGAGCAAAGGGAGGAAATGAGGCGAAGGGATTGTGGGATGGAGTTCCACAGTGTCGGAGCAGAGGCTGAAAGCCCTTAATGGAGGATTCGGGGGACAGGGAGGAGGCTAGACCCAGCAGAGCGAAATTAACGGCCAGCAATGTGCACAACAATATCCCCCGAACAGTCTGAGATTGAAATTATTAATTTTTGTTTTTTAGGGATCATTATTAGCTAAGGAAACTTGGACAAGGAAACTTGCCCAAGGTTTCTCCCTGCTTGGAATTGAACCCATCACACGTGCTTGTAAGGTCACTGCTCTAACCGTTAAGCTACGAGAGCAAAGTGACAGAGATGGAAGAAAGCAGTGCTGGTGAACGAATGGATGTGGGGGAGGAAGGATGACTGAGGATAGAACCCGATCCTAAGGATAGCCTAGCATTGCTATATCTTAGTAAAGAGTTGTTTCTGCCAACTATTTCCTTGAATCTCTGTAATATTCTAAAACAAACAACAGTGAGCAGTGTGGAGAGCAGCTGTCGACATCGGAGTTCTTCTAGTGCGAGCAGAGTCTGATTAGACATTCCAGTTACCGGGCATTATAATGAATAAATAATAATCCTTAAGTTTATATAGCGCTTTCCACGTCTTATCAACATCTCAAAGCACTTCACAGGATACATTATGAAGTTAACTGATCATTGAAGTTAACTCAGTCTGTGTGCGAGACTCTGACTAGGTTGAGCCAGACTCAAAACAGGGAGTCACTGACAGGTTTACGAGAGAGTAGAGGCCACTTCGTATGAAAGCGTTACTAAAATTCGCATGTGCATTGTGTAGTGAGAACCGTTGTAGTTTGGAAAGGCTAAACAGTTGAACTAAATGAATTGTTCCTTCAGAGAACTGACACAAGGCACGGTGGCTGAATGGTCTCCTTCTGAATTGTAGCAAATTGTGATTCTACTGGGCAATATTGTGAAAATACTGATGGAAAAAAGAATCAGATGTGGATGACTAATCCTTACTTACCCGCTCTAGCCATTTTCCAATGTTTGTCATGCACTTTTTCTCTGCTGTTTCAGCCCCCTGAATGAGAGAACACTCCAGTGTGATGGCAAGATTTTCAATTTGATGAGTAAACTCTTTCAAATGAACCTCCAGTTTTGAATCAATGTCTGTAAATGTTCTTTTGTAAAACTGAAAAAAATATTAAAGTCTGTACATGTGCAGCATTTGATCATTTATTATAACAACAACAACAACAATTTACATTTATATAGCGCCTTTCACGTCGGGAGGACGTCCCAAGGCGCTAAACAAGAGGCGTGTGACCCGAGCTGGGAGGGGAGTGTTTGGGAAGGGGTGAAACACGAAGGGGAGGTAAAAGAGTTCGGGGTGGAACAAAAGGCACGATCGAAGAGGAAAGTCTTCAAATCGGCCTTGAAAGAGGAAACGGAAGAGGCGAAACGGAGGGATTGAGGGATGGCATTCCATAAGGTGGGAGCGGAGAAACTGAAGGCCCGGCCTCCGATGGTGGGGTGGTTCGGGCGGGGGGCTTGGAGCAGGCCAAGTCCTGTTCAACGTAGGGTCCGGGTGGGCGTGTAGGGGGAGAGTAGATCGGCTAGGTAGGATGGGGCAAGGCCATGCAAGGCCTTGTAGGTGAGGACGAGGATCTTAAATTCGATCCTCTGGAGGATGGGGAGCCAGTGGAGACGGGCGAGGGTGGGGGTTATGTGGTCACGGAGGCGGGTGCGGGATAGTACACGGGCTGCAGAGTTTTGGATGGTCTGCAGCCTTTGAATGGAGGAACTGGGGAGGCCGACTAGGAGAGAGTTTCCGTAATCCAGCCGTGAGGTGATGTACGTGTGCACAAGTGTTTCGGCAGCGCGGGGGGTAAGATAGTTGCGGAGCCTGGCAATGTTGCGCAGATGGAAATAGGCAGTGCCGGTCAAGGCGCGGATGTGGGGGAGGAAGGAAAGTTTTTGATCGAACATGATGCCGAGGTTCCTGATTGGCTTTGTGAGGTGGAGAGTGCAGCCTTGGATGTTGAGGCTGGCAGCGCCCGATGTGCGGAGGCGCTGGCTTGAGCCAATCAGGAGGGCCTCGGTCTTTCTCACGTTCAATTGCAAAAAGTTGTCCCTCGTCCACGATTCGATGTCGGACAGACATGCTGTCAGAACATCGATCGTCTGGGGGTTGAGGGATGAGGCAGAAAGGTACAACTGGGTGTCATCCGCATACACGTGGAAATTTACCCCATGTCTGCGGATGACGTCGCCCAGAGGGAGCGTGTAAAGGGTGAAAAGAAGGGGACCGAGGACAGAGCCCTGAGGGACGCCGTGGGAAACTGTGCGGGGGTTTGAAGAAAAGCCATTGGAAGAAACAAAATGTAAACGATGGGTCAAATAAGAGTGGAACCAGTCAAGGACTGTGCCTTGAAGGTTGAGGTGGGAGGAAAGACGTTGAAGGAGGATGGTGTGATTGACTGTGTCGAACGCAGCAGAAGGTCAAGGAGGACGAGGAGGCAGAGGGAGCCCTGGTCACAGGCGGTTAGGATGTCATTTGTGACCTTGACCAGGGCAGTTTCTGTACTGTGGCATTGTTCACAAATTCATTCACGTTAACTTTAGCTTTATTAATAAAATTACACTTGTATAGTGCCTTCCGCCTCGGGAGGAGGTCCCAATGCGGTGGTTTGTCAAGTTTTGAGTCTGACTCAACCTAGTCAGAGTCATGCACACAAACCTGAGCTGGGGTCCGGATCGGGGAGGATGGAGGGAAAGGAGGAAATTTGGGGTGACTGATGGAATTGTCGAAGGAGGATGTTGAGGCAGGACTTGAAGGATGCCAGGGAGAGAGTGAGGTGGAGTGATTGTGGGAGAGGATTCCAGAGTTTGGGCCAGAGTGGCTGAAAGTTTGCCCGCCAATGGCGGGGCGGGTGGGTCGGAGGATATGGAGCAGGCCGGAGCCCACTGAGCGGAGGGAAAGGGTAGGTGGTTAGGATGTTGCAGACGTAGGGTGGGGCAAGGCTATGGAGGGCTTTAAAGGTGAGGACCAGGATTTTGAATTGAATCCATTGGGTGATAGGGAGCCAATGGAGTCAGTTGAGAATGGGGGAGATGGTGTCACAGAGCTTGGTACGGGAGAGGACATGGGCTGATTGATCTGCAACCTATGGAGGGAGTGGTTGGGAAAAGCTGACAAGCAGCATATTGGCGTAGTCGAGCTTGGATGTGATGAAGGCATGATTGAGAGGTTCGACGGTCTGAGGGGGAGCGAGTGGCAGATTCGGGCAATGTTGTGGAGGTTTGGGTAGGCAGAGTGGGTTATGGCTTGGATGTGGGAGAGGAAAGAGAGTTGAGGTTCCAACAAGACACCTAGGTTCCTGACTGGCTTGATGAGGTGGAGTGCGCAACCATGGATGCTGATGCTGCCAGTGCCTGAGAAAGTACATGAAAAGAAAGGATATTTAGAGGGTAAGGAGTCCCATAGCTCATTGGTTAGAGCATCATCTCGCAAGTGAGAGGAGCTGGGTTTAACTCCTGAGCAGGGCAAAACTTTATGCAAATTTACTTACTCCACACACCTCTGTTTAACTAGCAGTGGGTAGGAACCTGGTTGTTAGTTGATTAGCAGATTGTTTTACTGGAGTAATATTCCTTTAAAAAATAAATCTATTCAAAAATCATGGTTAGGCCATTCAATCCACGACTGTTTGTTGGACACTACTGTCACAATTGCCTGATTCTTTCTGCTCACAAAATATGCAGTCAATTTACTTTACAATATATTCTTGGATCTTGATGTAACTTGACAGAGGGGAGGGAATCAGAAGGAGTTTGGGAATAGATATCCAGAGCTTGGGAGCAAAATAGCGATTGTGAGGCATGTGTGGTGTGGGCAGATGAAACAAGCCGATGTTTGCTGAGAAAAGGGAATGGCTGGGCCAAAAGTTCGCAGAGGTAGGGTGAGGAGTAGGGAATGAAGGACAAAGAAAAGTTTCTCTCTGGAGAAAGAGGGAGCTTTCAGTGAGGAAACTACATGACTTCTCAGTCACAACTCTCACAGTGGTTGATGGATGCTCTGATCATTTGTCCTGAACCAGAGGACACGGCTTGCGATTGAAGGGGAATAAATTGAGAACAAATCAGGCTACAGTATATAGTTTGGACTTGACATGCCAAGTGACTGTCAGTAGGAGAATTAGATGGACCTCGGTTTTCTTTTGTATACGCAAATATTTTATGTTCAAAAGTGATTGTAAGATAGGTACACCAGGTAAACCTATAGTCTGGTCTCAGGCAAGCAGCCAATGACAGTGAAAAGTGGGTGGGAGCTACAAGATGGTCTGTTCTCGAGCCTCTCTGAAAAACCAGTGACTTCCTCTGAAGGTGGAGGGAATCCCTATATAGAGATGGTCTGCACTTGTCACACAGATACAGTGACACAATCCCAATTGTCTGCAAATTGGAACAAACAGTCTCATATGTCAATCAGATGTGCTGGACACCAACTGAGCTTCAATCCTGGGTCAGTAGAGTCACAAGACCTCAACCTTCGTCTTGCCTGAACACTGAATGAAAGAGGAAAAATCAGTAGAAATTGACAGCGCTTCACTTTTACAAAACGGAATTCCACAAATCCAAATACCTCATTGGCGTTGGTGTCATTCAAGGAGATGAGAAGGTGTAGCATTCCACGAGCCTGTGACACATAGTCACTCACTACCTTCTTCCTATTTTTCAGATATACATCAATGATGTGTTTCTTTAAACCTGGTATTTCTAGAGAAGAACCACACAAAAAACATGCAGAAAGTGTCTAGACCTGCAGATTGTGTCATGAACACAGTGGGAAACAAGGAAATATCCAACTACTGCAGAAACTATTGACAATCCAATCAAATCCTGATATAGTTGAAAACTGGGATAAACAATGGTATAATAATACTTGCATTTGATAAAGTGTCTTCTTGTCTGGGAGACATCTCAAACTGCTTTGGTCAACTAGGTGACACCCTGAGCTTTCACCTTGCTTAACAGACAGTCCAAACCAGATTGAAATTTGCATCCATGCCATCTACACATGGAAATTGCCATGTCTGAAATGGAAAGTGCACTATCTCCATGGAGGGGTCCATCCTAACTAATCTAATCGCAGAGAATTAGGCAAATGTTGGCAAAAGCCAAGACTAGTGGACCCTAATGTAAACAAAATGTTTGGGACAACAATTTTAAATTGAAAAGTTGCAAAGCCACTCTGTGTGTGTGTATAAAATAATAACCAGAACTTGTAAAATTCCTCTTTGGGGGTGGGGAGGTAAGCATGGTCATTGTTGTTTGTGGGATACGGCTGTGTACAAAATTGGTTTTGTGCTCACATAAAAATATGAATAAAAATATATTACATTAAAAAATAGCTTGCTTTTGATTTGGGGCCGTATCATGTCAATGAGATGTCTAAAAGTGCTTCACATAGTATACTGTAATGTGAATTGATTGGAAATCTTCCTTTGTCTGGAATGGAATGGACACTCTCTCCATAGTGACACAACCTGTTCAGCTAATTTTGGAGAGCATCAGGTGCAGATTGGGAAGAGGCAAGGCTTGAAGATCCTAGACATTTTCCTGGCATCGCTTGGTAAACTATCCAGAGCTTCCTGCTACTGTTACTCCAGCAGCAGGCAGCTTCCTGCCTCACTCCACTGTAATACACAGTCAATGTTGTGCCTTGTATTACCACATACCTGTTTCACTGTCACTGAAGATTGTCTTGTCGTCATGATGAATTTCCCAATATTCCTTAGAGCTTACGGTGAAGACGTGGATGTCATTCCCTGAAAACTCATATTCACCTGGGATTTGACGCTTTAAAATAAGAAATGATAAAAATTCACTCCATACCTTGCTCAACATTAATGAACAGAATGAAGATACAGTATCAATTTCACTTCTTTAACCTGTCTGCTGAGAAACACTTGATCTAATTAGTTTTTGGACTTACAGTTAATGTGCACAATCAGTGGCAAATTTTAACCTTCAGCCACTTCTACTGCAAATACTGCCTGGCAAGGAATTTTTGCAATAAAATATATATTTACTAATTGATGTATGTTCACACTTATCTCAGACAGTATCAAATCAGTTACAGAAGAAAGAGGAGTATCAGCTTATTTTCCCGTTTCAAGACAATCCCTTGTGCACCTTGATTTTCAATGGTGCCACACATTTTTACCCAAATACGCACCTGGAAATCTCACAAACGCAAACACCATACACATGCACTAGAATAGTCCCAAACTAGTCCTTACCCTGCCTGCCCCAAGAAGGAAACACCCACTCAACAACAACAACATCAACAACAAAATGACATCTGTACAGCGCTTTTCACGTTGGGAGGACATCCAAAGGTGCTGAACAGGCAGGCAGGCACTCCTAACCCACAGTGCTCCTCTTGCATGGCCTGAGTCCTATTGCATGTGTCAAACACCCAGCCGACAATTAAATAAAATTGTTATTGATTTCAACATAAACACCACTTTCCTCTCCCACACCAGGCTCCGTGACCACATCACTCCCACCCTCGACCGTCTCCATTGGCTCCGCATCCCCCAGAGGCTCGAATTCAAGATCCTCGTCCTCACTTTCAAGGTGATTCATGGCCTTCTCCCTCCTATCTCTAACCTACTGTCTCCCTATGAACTTGCCCGCCCCGTCTATTCAGCGTCTGCTCCATGTCCCCAGCCCGACCCGGCCTACCATCAATGGCCAGGCTTTCAGCCTCTTTGTCCCCACACTCTGAAACTCCATCCCACAGTCCCTGTGCCCCGCTTCCTCCCTTGCCTGCTTCAAAACCAGTCTCAATATCCTCCTTTTCGATTGTGCCTTCTGCTGCTCTTTCAGCTCTCTCCCTCCCTCCCCCTTAACCTGCCCCTCAGACACACTACAGTACTCACTTTCTTTTTATTCCATTTCTGTTTACAAAACTTTAGTATATTTTCCTTGACACTCTTGTTTCTTTTCAGTACACAGAAACGTGTCTCCTTTGTCTTGCGTTCCTCTGGACTATCGTTGTCCTGCATCAAGAAGGATAATTGATCAGCAGCTTCAGTGAGGTACTATGGGAACCTGTTCTCAGAGAGCATTGACTAGAAAATTGCAACTGATATTAACTTACAGATATATTCATATCTTCTGGTCTTATCATTTCTTCTCTGAAACAACACATGAGAAACATATGAGCAAAACCATAGAAGTGTACAAAACAGTAAGATATCACTCAGCCTATTTTTTGCATCACTGTTTGCTCCCCCAATATCAGCAATAACTTGCATTTATACAGCATCCTCCATGCTGTGTAGTGCACCAGAATGCTTAACATTGGCAAAGCTGGACTCCGAGCCTGGGGTGGGTGGAGAGGGGGAGGGGGGAGTGGGGAGGGCACCATAAGCATCGCCAATGAAGAAGGTTTTTAGTTGGGACTTGAAAAGGGGGAGAGGGCTGGCATTTGGTGGGATTGAGGAAGCGTGTTCCTGAGTTTTGGGGTGTAGCGGCTGAAATTGTGACTTCCGATGATGGGGCGGAGTCTTTTGAAATTGATCTATTTGGTGATGGGGAGCCAGTGGAGCCAGAACTGGTGAGATGTGGGTACGGAGTTTGGGCCGGGTCAGTTTGAGGGCGGTAGTTCTGAATCAGCTAAATCTTTTGAATAGTGGAGCTGGAGAGACCGGCGAGCAGTGTGTTGGAGTAATCCAAGTGGGAAGTGACAAACACAGGCACAAGGTTTTCGGCTGCATTTGTATAAGGTACTGTCGGAGGCGGGCAATGTGGCGGAGGTGGAGGAAGGTGCTGCTGATTAGGGACAGGATATGGGGAGGAAGGATAGCTGCGGATTGAATCGGATGCCTGTATTGTTGTGATTTATGAGTTTTACTATAACTAACAGTGTATGCCTAATATGGGCATTACTACATTTGATCATGTGATATTTAGGCGCCAAACTAATGCATACGTGCCAAACTAAGCATAGTCAATGGTGGGACAAGGCCAGGATGAGGTCGTGCAATTGGCTAAAGGATGGTTCCGGTCACTTGCGGAACCTATGTACGTGACTAAAGAGGATCTGGTAATGGAGGATAGTCTCGTGGGATTGGTTGGAAAAGGGAGCCTGACCGGAAGGTCCTGAGGCATTTAAGGAGACTTGGCCGGAGAGGTTAGTTAGTTCCAGAAAGGTGAAGCAACAAGACAAAAAGACCCGGGAGACCTAATTGATGGAAGAGCTGTAACAAAGACAGCAGGCTGTTGAATACCAAGATCGACAAGCGACCTCCATTCACTCTCCGGGTAGTATACTTCTGAACTAGAATCATTGTAACTGTTATATCATACTAGCTTGCTTGCTTTTGCTTAGTGTCCGCCTTGACGGGTGAGCCTGAATAAAGAACCTGTTTAATTAGATACGACTCAGTAGTCATTGGTCGAATCTCTAACAGTATTACACACTGGTTTGATTAGTCCGAGCGAAGTTGAGAAGTTTAGAACTACATGAATGAAGTCATGACTGGAGTTAAGGAGTATGGCTTCTGTCTTGTCCATGTTTAGCTGGAGAAAGTTTAAACTCATCCAGGCCAGGCATAAGCCATCCATCCTAGACCCAATTCTCTGATCTTTCCCTCCACCTTCGCCACCCCGTTATACTACTCCTCCGCATATCCTTGACTAATTCTCTTTCAAATGCCTTAACTGCCTCTGATCTAACAGGCAGCTCTCGCAATTTATTCCACATCCTGACATCCCCTCTGAGAGAAATTGTTTGAGCCCCCATTAGACCGAATCATCGAATTATCAAATGAATACGTTCCATTTGGGGATCGAGGATTGACAAGCCCATTCCCCCCAAACTCTTCTGGGTTATAAATTGCCAAAGGACATTGTGAGCCCGAAACATGACTTCACAACTACCCAAACAGGTCAGATGACAGTAAATCCTCTCTATCAGGGCAAACCCTGCCTGAGCCCAGTAATCAAGTACTCAAGTGTGCTCTATGTTCCAGTATCTCCTCTTTCTCTCAATGACGGCAGTTCAAACTACTCAGATAAGAAGTATTACAATACCGAAGGCAACCAACACAAGGTCAAAACCAAGCTTTTGCCCAGAGCTCATTCCTTCCCATATCAGGAGCCCTGTGTGAGAGGTGCTGTATAAATACAAGCTGTTGTTGTAAAGACCCAATATGGGTCAACAGTTTTGTTTAAGAACCACAAGCAAATCTTAACAGCAGAATGTCTCTGCCTGGTGCTTGCTCAAGCAGTAACTGGTAATACAGTTGGCCTTCGCCGTACATGGGGGTTGTGTTCCTGGAACAGTGCAATTGGTAAAATCGTGTTTGGTAAGCTGAATAAGTAATGGGAAAAAAGGGTTAAGGGAATCCATTCACAGGCTATACAACCTCAAGACTCCAGGCACATCCACGCCCGACCAACACAAGGTACGTACTGAGGTGGGCTACACCGGCTGTTCTCCCCGCTCCCTGCTCTCACTGACTCACTGGAGACAATAAAACAGCACCTTACACTATCACATCTTGGCTAAATTATTTTACCTTTCGTCCTGGAAGTGTTAGACTAAATGAATTCAGTAAGTATGAATGAAACAACCTTGATTGTACTTGACCATGCAATGCAATCAGGTTGCTCTGAGTCCGAGGAATCATCAGACTCAGGCGGGAATTGGTGGCGTCCTCCCAAGTGTGCATTGTGCACGGAGCTGATGTCCTCCCAAGTACACATGCTCACGGGGTTGCCCAGCGCATATACGCAAATTTTACTTGTGTTACACAAAAAGTGCCACATTTATTTCTTCACGTATTGGCAAATCCGCACTCGAGAAAGTCGCATTCGGCAAGGGTTGACTGTAGTTATAACCCTTACATTTGATGCAGCACCTTATCACATTTTCAAGATGTCTCAAAGTGCTTCACAGAACATACTGTAAAGTGAATTGACTGTATATATTGTATATTTGTGCTGGTGATATGAACAGAAACTACATTTGATCTTAGCCAAAGGCCAATAAGCAATTTTTTCCCATTCTCTCAAACCCTTTCATTGTTTTATGTCTCTGCTCCAATGGGAAGAGTCCTACCTTCTGCAATCTCTCCTCATAATTACAGTTCACACAGTTTTATATTCACCCTCAAAATACAGTCAATCCTGTGAAGCAGTTTGAGACAATCTCGTGACATGTGAGGCACTATATCAAAAGCAATGACTATTTATGGCACAAATTCAGTTATGACTCAGTTCAAGTGTGCAAACCCATTCACTGTATGTGGTGCATCTTTCAGCTAAAATGGCCAACTCCCAGATGAATAAGTCACCAACTGTTACATTTATTGAAATCAGGTATGAAATATTAGGCTAAGTGAGATCAGGCTTCAATCACCCGCTAGAACTCTTACAGCATAAAAGATGATGACCAAGAGGAAGGTAGATTGCATAGGTTGTATATTGGATTGAGACAATAAATTAAACAACTTGGAAGAGGCTGACAGTACCTTATTCCTTGTAGAATAACCATCGATGAAACCTCCCATTTACTGAGCATGCACCAAACAAAAGGGACAGCAGAGTGACCCAATGACCCAGCTGATTCAGCTTTCTTTGAAGAAAAAACTTTGTGAGACAGCCAGCCAAATAAGTGCACAGTGAAGTAGGCCATAGCACCTCATATTTAATAGATCCTGTCCCCTGAGAGATTCCAATGACCATCTTTCAACTCCAGTGCCATTGTGGACAGATCCTAACACTGATCTCTGATGCTTACCACAAATTGCTCTCCAGCAAATTAAGAAAATTTAAAATAGTTTCAAAACGAAGCAGAGGTGAGCTGAGGAGAATTTTTTCCACTCAGCTGGTTGTTCAAATTTGGAATGCATTGCCTGAAAAGGTGGTGGAGACTGATTCAACAACAGCTTTTTAAAAGATAATTCGATCTTTATTTAGGAAGAACAGGTCTCTTAGGTTATGGGGGGAGAGTTGGGCAGTGGGATTGGGTTGCTCTTTTCAAAGAGCCGGCGCAGACTAGATGGGCCGAATGGCCTCCTTTTTTGCCATAAGATTCTATGATTTTATGATCCTATGATATATCCCTTTATTCTACTCTGCTATCGATGCTTCAACCATTCATATGTATACTTCACTATTTTTTCTGCTTTAGTGACATCTTAAGCTTATAATAAAATTAACTGAAAAAGCAAAGTAAACGTACCTTATGTAATCGGATGTTGAAAGTTGATCTGTCTTTGTGAAAACAAAAGTCACATCCTGACATTGACCTCCAATGTCGGCAGTGCTTACAGTTTTACTAAAAATCTGATCTGCAATCTTATCAGAGTCAGCTCGGTGAGTAACAGATACAATCCAAACAGATCTGCAACGTGTAAGATACTGGAACAAAGCATAGGATTGAAGCTTTCAATAGATTTACAGAGTTACAAAGAGTGATTTGAAACAAGACTGAAACAGCCCATTCAATTTGTACTGTACTATGTTTATACTCCGAGTGAGCACCCAACCCTCTTGTTCCCTTTCATAATCTTAATAACCTCCATTAAGTCCCATCTCAATCATATCAAATCCAGCAAGAAAACATCCAAGCTATCCAATCTGTCTCTAACAACAAGAACAGCTTGCATTTATATAGTTCTCTCCACGCTGGGTGGTGACTCAGAGTGCATAACCAATGGCGGAACCTACTGGAAGCCTGGATGGGGGGGTGGGGGTAAGTTGGTTGGTGGTGTTGGAGGTTGCCATAAGCATGGTCAAAGAAGAAGGTTTTTAGGCGGGACTTGATAATGGAAGACAGGGATTAAGGCAGAGGGATCGAAGGAAAGTGTTCCAGAGTTTGGGGGCATCGTGGCTGAATGCATGACCTCCAATGGTAGGACAAAGGGTGCAAGCGATGAGCAGGAAGCTGGTGCCAGTCGAGCAGAGGCACCAGGTGGTGGATTGGGGATGAGGAGGTCAGAGAGGTAGGGGGCTGACAGGGAGTGAGTAGATTTGAACATGAGCATGAGGATCTTGAAGTTGATCTGTTTAGTGATGGGAATCCTGTAGAGCAAGTGGTGAGGTGTAGGTATGGAGTCTCGTCCAGGAAAGCATGTGGACTGTAGTGTTCTGACTCAGCTAGATCTTTTGAATGGTGGAGCTGGGGAGACCAGCGAGAAGTGCGTTGGAGAAAACCCAGCACAAGGGTTTCGGCTGCATTTGGGATAAGGTATGGTCAGAGGCAGGCAATGTGGTGGAAGTGGAAGAAGGTGGTCCTCATCAGGGACCATATGGGGGTAAGGAGGGACAAGATGCTGGTGTTGAACCAGTTGCTTAGATTGTGCACTGATTCTGTGAGTCTGTGGGAGAGCCCAGGTAGGTTGAAGAGTTTAGAACCACCGGAGTGAAGATGGTGACGGGAGGCAAGGAGTATGGCTTATGTCTTGTCCATGTTCAGCTGCAGAAACTCTACACTCATGCAAGCCTTCAAGTCTGCCAGACAAGCTGATAGAACATTGGCAGACTTGGAGTCACTACTGTAGGAGGTAAAGTAAATGTTTGTGTCAACCTCATACAAGTGTACAGTCTGCAGATGACATTGCCCGGGGGGAGCATACAGACAAGAAAAAGAAGTTGGCCGAGGATGGAGCCATGGGATATCCTGCAGATGACTGGGCTGGGGGAGTGTAGGAGAGGAGAAAAGATTTGCTGAGATGAAATGGAGGCGGTTGAATAAGTAGGACATGAAACATGTAAATGTGGTCCAACTATGGTAGATGAGGGAGGAGAGGTGGTGGAATAGGATGGCACGGTCAACTGTGTCAAACTCGGCAAAGAGATCCAAGAGGACGAGGAGGCTGAGGAAATCCTGGTCGCAGATAGAAAGAATATGATTTGTAACTTTGACAAGGGCCTTCTTTATGCTGTGGGAGGGTAAAAACACGACTACAGGGGCTCAAGGTGGGAGAGGAAGGAGAGACTACAGTTGAACTGCAATGATGTGGTCCAGGACTTTGGCAAGGAAGGGTAAATTGGAGATGGGATGGCAGCTCCTTGGGACATCTTCCCGAAGGTCTCTCTCAATCCTACGTGGTAAATGTGTCTGCATGGATTTGCCTCAGACTAGACATCTTGAGTTAGATGAAACTTAGTATGCATCTCACTGTACTGTAATGTGAGGTTGTGTCATTGCAGTCTGGGACCAGTTTATTTTCAGCGAAAGCAGAAACATCTCCTGTTACTATTTCACAAGGTTTTCAGGCAGTCTCAATTGGAGAGTTGAATGACTGTTAGAAGCAGATGGGACAGAGAGCTGTTGGCAACATGTCTCAAAGATGAACAATTATAATTTCACAACAAAAAATGAAATTGTGACATCAGGGCCTGCAGCTGAACATTGATGAGACATAAACCATACACCTTGGCTCCCATCAACATCTTCTCTCCTATGGTTCAGACCTCCTAACCCTACCCGATATCTCCCTCATACTCAAGAAATCCATGCACAATTGAGGGGTAGGATTTGATCCCCAGCTATTTTTGTACCCCACATCTAGTCATTGGCCAGGACCACTTTCCTCCATCTCTGCCACATCTGTACCTCACTTCAACAGCTGTCCATGCCTTCGTCCAAAATAAACCAAAATTCAACTAATGCAAAACTATGCCGCCTTCATGCTGATCTGCACCAAACTCCATACTTCTATTAGTCTCAATTCTTCTCAAACTCCATTGGCTCCTTATCACAGAGCTGAATGATTTCAAGGTCCTCACACTTGTACTTAAATCCTTTCACACCCTCGCAGGCCCTCTTATCTTCCAACTTGCTCTTTCCCTAAATTACTTCCTGCTGCCTCCACTTGACTGGCTCCATGCTGAGATGTTGATTTTGTTTCATCCACAAAATATAGTCAATTCACGTTACAGTAAATGATGTGAAGCTCTTTCAGATATGTCAAAGACATGATAATGCACTATATCAAAGACAAATATTATTATTCTTCGACATTGGAGAAAAATACTTTTTACCTTCTTCCATATTTCATCTCTGGCTTTATTGGAGTCTCCTGTCCCTGGGAAGTCAGTCAGTACCAACCCTTCTGGAAGGCCATTGGACTTGGGCAAGGAGATTGTAACAGATTTCACCAGTGGCCAAAAGTATCTTCCCTCCTCTGAGCTCTTCTTGCTTACATAGCATTTTAATTTGTGTGATAGTGTCTTTGCCTGAGGAATAACACAGCAGAATGAGCTGATAATTGACAATTGAATATGGATGGTGGAAGTATAAAAGGATTATGGGAAGAGTGACTTGCGGATTTGAAAGAGAATACTGTAAAGGTGTCGGCCAGGTCACTTGGAGGCACTCTCACCTCTGATTTACAAGGTTGTCCCCATATAGGAATGTTGAATTTATAGTCTAGGCTGACACTGGTGCAATGCTGAGAGAAACAGCAATAACAACATTTCCGACCTGAGCATAAAGGACAAGGTCATCTCGGACCACTTCCTCATCTCCTTCTCCTCTCGCATCCCTCTCTCCTCCACCAAGACCTCAACCATACTCTACTATCCACGGGAAAGTCTACCCCTGAGACCCTCACAAAGGCCCTCACATCCTCTGACTTCTTACCCCTCTGGCCTTTAACTCACAGAGATCCTGAAGCAGCTGTCGCTGCTCCATGATCACCTCTCCTCTACCTTCAACTCTCTCGTCGCCCTGAAATCCAGGAGCATCTCAAAATCCACCCAATCCCCCTTATATAACACTCATCTCCACTCACTAAAAACCCAAATCCGGCTGCACAAGCATAGGTGGCATAAAACTGGCCTAACAGTTCACCACCAACAGTCGCTCGAGCATCTCCATAGTTACCGTCGTTCTTTGTCACACAAAAATGACATTCTACTCCCAACATCATCTTGGAAGCAAAAAACAACCCCAAATTCCTTTTTTCCACCACCCACTACCTCCTCCATGTGCCCCCTCAGGCCTCTTCAATCTTCACTTTGAATACCAAGTGTGAGCAAGACATGGACTTCTTTTCCACTAAAATAACTATATCCACTAGGCAGTCTTAATCCTCCTGCATCTTGTCACCCATCACCACCCCACTTCCGTCCCCCTCACCCTCTCCATCATCAGCTCCTACCACAACCACCATCCTACATTACTTCATAGCCACGACTGCCCTATTTCAAACTTCCCTTCATTTCAAAAGTCCTAGAATGCATTGTTGCCACTCAACTCCACACACACCTCTCCTCCCACTCCCTTTTCGAATCCGTCCAGTCTGGTTACCATCCTGCCCACAGAGGCTACACATGTGACAGTCACATACGACATGCTCTCTATCTGTGACCAGGAATCCCTCTGGCTCCTTGATGTCCTGGACCTTTCCACTTTTGACAAAGTCGATCACGCCATCGTCCTCCACCACCTGTGCTCCATCACCCACCTCATTTACATGTATTTAAATTCCTCCATTCCTCTGCACCCACTACCACCGCTCTCCTCACAACAGTACCCATTGTCTTCGCTCCACCAGTTCTGGCCTCCTCCTTGTCCCCTGAATCCTCCACTCCACCATCGACGGCCATGCCTTCAGCCACTATTCTGGAACTCCTTTCCTCACTCCCTTCTCCTCACCCCCCTCCTTTCCTATTTTCAGTTCTCAGCTAAAGACCTTTCTTTTCAACTCTGCTTTCGGTCACCTTCTTCCCCCTCCCACTGGCTCGGCCCCGGGTTCCAATATTGGGAAGCACTCTGAGATGCTGTTCAGTGTGGAGGGCGCTATATAAATCCAAGTTGTTTTTGTTGTTGTGGTTGTACTAGTTGAATCCCTAGAATGCCTGTCAGTGCTGTAAAAATCTCCTGCATGAATTGAGATGGAAGCAATTCATCCATCTCAAGAAATTTGCTAGTTTTCACTTACATCGACCGCCGACAATGAAATATTATTATTTTTTGGGATGATATTATATTCCAAGAGTTCCTGGTAACTTTGTTCACGACCTTTTTCTCCATAAACTGCTCTCAATTTTTCTTCTGCACTTTCAACTGTTTCATTTGTCTCAGAATCATCAACTTCGCTCTCCTGATTATCGCAGAGCTCTTTCAGATCTTTCAGTTCTTTATTCCATTCCTGCAAAATGATCAATTCATCTTCAATTAAATCTTTACCACATAATCTTCAAACAACAACAAAATTAGATTTGTTTGGAACCTTTCACATTGGGAGGACATCCCAAGACGCTGAACATTCAGGGGTCTGGACACGAACGGGTTGGTGGGAGGGTGTGGAGGCATGTTTGGGATGAGGGAGAGCAGATAGGTAGGAGGGCGACTGAAGGCATGGTCAAAGATGAGGGTCTTGAGACTGCCCTTGAAGGAAGCAAGTGAGGGAGCAACGCAAAGGTATTGTGCAAAAGAGTTCCAAAGAGTTGGGGCAGATAGGCTGAAAGCCCAGCGCATGACCCACAATGGTAGTGTGGGTCATGCGCGGGACTTAGAGCAGTCTAGAGCCTGCTGAATGGAGGTAGTGGACAGGTCAACAGGGGGTCAGCTGGTCAGAGAGTTAGGAGAGGGAAGGCCGTGGACGGCCTTGAAAATAAGGATCTTGAATTGAATCCTCTAAGGAATGGGGAGCTGGATAAAGGTGGCAGTGATGGGGTCCCAGAGCCTGGTGCAGGAGAAGACATCAGCTGCAGAGTTTTTGATGATCTGCAGTTTTTGGAGAGAAGAGTTGGGAAGGCTGACAAGGAGGGAATGCTGTAGGTGAGTCTAGAAGTGACAAATGCATGTGCAAGGGTTTCAGCAACCTGAGAGGTGAGGCAGTGACAGAGAAGGGTGATTTGAGGTGGTGGTGGAAGGTGATGCTGGTCATGGCACAGGTGTGGGGGAAAAAGGACAGCTCATAGTCAAACAAGACAGCAAAGTTCCTGACTGGCTTGGTTACATGGAGGGTGCATCCATGAATGCTGATGAAGAGGTGTTGGTGCGAGCCAATCAGGAGAGCCTCCATTTTGCTGACATTTAGCAGTAAAAAGTTGTTTCTCATCCAGAACGTGATCTCTGATAGCAGTAGTCCTGGAATTGAGACTGAAGGCAGAGAGATGGACTTGAGTTTCTTCTGCATACATGTGGAAATTTACCCCATGTTGGCAGATGAAGCCACTATGTAGAGGTTAAAGAGGAGGTAGTAGAGGAAAGAGCCCTGAGGAACACTGCAAAAGATGGTGTGGGGGCTGGAAGAGAAACCATTGACAGAGACAAATTAGAGATGGTGTGAGAGGTAGGACCTGAACGAGTCAAGGACAGAACCTTCAAGGTAGAGGTGAGAGGAGAGGTGGTGGAGGAGGATTGAGTATTCAATGGTGTTGAAAGTGGGAGAGAGGTCGATGACGAAATGGCAGAGGGAGCGCTGGTCACAGATGGACAAGATGTCATATGTGACCTTGATCAGAGAAGTTTCCATGCTGTGAGCTAGTTGAAGTGGGAGTAGAGGAAAGAGCAAAGCTGGGAAGCAATGATTCTTTCAAGAACCTTCGAAAGAAAGGGAAGCTTTGAGATGGTCCAGTAATTGGAGAGCAGGGATGCATCCAGGGAAGGTATCTTAAGGATGGTAGTTATTGTTGCTGTTTTGAGGGGGCTGGGAACTGTACCAGATGAAAGGGAGAGATTGATGGTGTCGGTGATTAGGATGGGCAAGGAGGGGGATCTAGGAGATTAGAAGAGGGGTAGGGATGTAGTCAAGCGAGTAGGTGGTGGGCTTCATGGAGATTATAGTGATGATGAGAGGGGAGCGGGAGATGGGTTGGAAAGTGTGCCAGGAAGGATGGACAGGATTGTGGGTGTGTAATGGGGAAGTGTGGTAGTTGGGAGAGTAGAGGCAGCAGAATGGATTCTCTCAATGTTGGACTAGTTTGTGGTGGAGAAAAGGAGCTTGTGGTTATCCTTAGCCTCCAAGATTATCTGAAGGTTTGGACCTGAATAATAGACACCAGTAACATGAAGTTCAAATAACTATTACCTCCTTAGTAATGAACTCAACGATTGCTTTGAACTTGCGGCCACTGTGGGTTTGCACATTTATGATGGATGATGTACATGCAGAACTTGATGATATAGGCAGTAATTCCTGTTCATTGAAAACAGCATTTATCAGCGAACTTTTTCCATCTCCTGTTTTCCCAAACACACCGATGTAGATCTTGTCCAGCAGTGTTTTGCCTTTTAATTTGTATGCCTTTATCCTGAAACAAAAGCACAGATTACTCTTCCCAACTCTGAACCTCTTGTCCTGCTTCCTTGGTCTATTGGAGATGAGCACTGCATAGTAGGAGATGCTATTCTTACAGATGAGACATTGCACTGAGACCCATCTGCCTGTTCAGTGGCACTTGAAAGATCTCATGGCATGATTCAAAAAGAGAAGACAGTTTCTCTTTCCCTGTATCCTGGTCAAAGAAGCCCCAGATACAATTGATCACTCACTTCATGGATGGTTGTGGGATCTATTGTGTTGCAAATTGGCTGCCATGTTCACCCACAATACAATACACCATATATAGTATTACTTTAATACAAACAACTTACTTTTTACTCCCAGTTAATAGCTATAAAGGACTAAGTATATTTAATCAACTTTTCTGTAATATGTTTCTGCTGGAGCCCACTGAACAGAGGGGGCGGACAGGTTGATAAGGGTTTAGCAGGTTGGAGAGGTAGGAGGAGTCAAAGCCATGGAGGGTCTTGAAGATGAAGACAACATTTTTTAATTTGATCCTCTGAGCAATGGGCTGCCAGTGGACCTTGGCAAGGCTGGGTGTGATGGGTCACTGAGCCTGTTGTAGGAGAGGATTCAATTTGCAGAATTCTGGATGATCTGGAGCTTCTGGAGGGAAGAGTTAGGAAGGCTGACAATCAGGCATTGGCACAGTTGAGCCTGGATGTGATGGAGGCATGCGTGAGTGTTTTGGTGGCCTGAGGCTCTCATCCAGAACATGATGTCTGACAGGCAGTCTGTCAGGATATTAGTGGTCCTGGAGTCAAGGGTGGGAGTAGAAATCGAGTTGGCTGTCATCCACTTATATGTGGAAGTTGACCCAATGTCTGCGGATGATGTCACCAAGAATGAGCATATACAGGTTGAAGAGGAGAGGAAGGACCAAGTACAAAGCCCTGAGGAGCAATGCATGAGAAGGTGCCTTGGATTAGTATGGACTTGACTGGCTCAGGAATCAGACTACCAGTACAGACATAGAGGGCTGGCCCAATTCCAATATACCATTGCCAGACTTGTCACCTTGGAGCCAGTTCAGCTCCAAGGAGATGCTGTTTACCTCCACCCTAAGGAAGATAGTCATTAGTTGGTTGTTCAACATCTGACAAGCATGGAGTTGAGGCCTCACTAGGTGGATAGTTGGTACCAGGAACTCCCTGCAATCTTCCTGGTGGGCCACAAAGCTCAGCATGAAATGCATGAGTTCATTACCAACATCTTCCTATCCGCAGCTCGAGCACAGGTCTCTCCCCATTGAGTGATGGTTCCACCGCTTGGAGGTTGGGAGTTTAAGCAACTGCCGCTTGCCTCTTTGCAGCCAATCAAGGTAGATTCCAAGCATTGGAAGTGCAGACGTGTGCTCATGAACTTCAATTCCAAGTATCCCTTTCCAGCAGCTGTCACCCCAAACCTCAGTGTTTCCCCATCAAGTATCTGGGGGCAACTGGCTTCAGCATAGTGGGAGGACACAAAATTGACAATAGCAGGGATAGAATGCACCCCAGTATGTCAAGGACAACCAGAAAAGAGATAGAAGAGACTCCATCTGTGATTTTGCGTTTGGGGTCTACTCAGAAACCAGGAGAGAAAGGGGGGAGTTTTGACAACTACAGACTCCTTTATTTGTTATACTGTACATACTTCAGTTTGTTGAGTAGCTCCTTCTCCTCAGAGTCAGTGCACACAACACTTTCGAGTTTCGTGTGTATCGTGTCTATAAGCATCCGTGTTTCCTTCTCCATTTCTTTACCTGATAAAGGAATGAACTGAAGGTGAATTAATGCCAGTAAACAAAAATAAATAGTTTGCCAACAACCCATTAAAAGTTTATATAATTATTGTGCTATTACTGAGACATTCCACCATTTAAATTCATTGATCTAATATAATAAATTTATTTTGATTTTTTGTCAATAAAAGGAATAATGCGCAATGCTTACAACGTATTCTGTAGCATGATATAGGAGATAAATCGCCTGGGGATATTGCCCTTATAGGCAATTCACAGTCCAGCACAGCCAATGTATTCTGTTGATAATAATAATAATCATCCTTGCAATTGATACTACACCTTCTGAGATGTTGAGATGTCTCAAAGTGCTTTGTAAAATATACTGTAAAGTGGATTAACTCTATATTATGTAAGCAAAACACGGCAGCCAATTTTACACAGCATTGTCCCATACATAGTCATTGATAAAGAGGAGCTGAACTGGTTCCTTGGTGACATGGTCAGCAAAGGAATATTGTGAACATGTCAACCCTCTATGGTGGTTTAATTTATCCAGTTTCTGATCCATATGCATCTGCAGAGCTGATGACAGCACAGCCAGCTTGGCTCATTGGCAAGAATTGAAAAGACAGAGAAGTCAATGGGAGCAGGGATTCTTTCCACACAGGTTTTAACCATAAATCCATTGCCCAAATGGACAGGCTGGTCTTAGCTAAACAAGCAATGAGTATAATGCTTTCAATGCCAAGTTATACAGTTGAAGGACATCACATTCTTGGGTCCCCATACTCGGTTCTTGCCAAGCTGCACTTAAACTCACCAGAGTGAGGTAAGCAGGGAGCTTCCCTCCAGGGAGAGTGTATATTCCACTCCAAGGATGGGGACATTTTCATGGATAGGTGATATACATATGTGGCATTCTCTAGTTTGGATATTCTTAGCACTCTTAAACATTGTAACTGAATTCCATGTGCCTCAGATACCCAGCTGATATTGAAACACTAAGTACTCTCTTGGAGAACATAGATTCATAGAATTTTACAGCACTAAAGGAGACCATTCGACCCATCTAGTCTGTGCCGGCTCTTTGAAAAGAGCAACTCAATCCCACTGCCCACCTCTCTCCCCATAACCGAACAGACCTGTTCTCCCTAAATAAAGATCTAATTCTCTTTTAAAAGCTATTATCGAATTGGCCTCCACCACCTTTTCAGGCAATGCATTCCAGATTTGAACAACCCACTGAGTGAAAAAAAAATCATCAACTCCCCTCTGCTTCGTTTTGAAACTATTTTAAAGCTATGACCACGAGTCACAGATTCACCCACTCGTGGAAACAGTTTTTCCTTATTCACCCTGTCAAAACCCTTCATGATTTTATAAACCTCTATTAGGTCTCCTCTCAACCTTCTCTGTTCTAAAGAGAATAAACCTAGCCTGTCCAGCCTTTCCTCATAACTGAAGTCCCTCAATCCTAGTACCATTCTAGTAAACCTTCTTTGCACCCTTTCCAATGCCTTAACATCCTTTCTATAGTGTGGTGACCAGAATTGGACACAGTACTCCAGCTGAGGCCTAAGCAAAGTTTTATAGATGTTAGTAGGCACTTCCTGACTTTTGCACTCTATACCCCTATTTATAAAGCCCAGTATCCCATATGCCTTCTTAACAGCTAACTGTCCTGCCACCTTCAAAGAGTCACTAACACAAATCCCCATGTCTCTCTGTTCCCTCACACTTAAAATTGTATTATCTGGTCTATATTGCCTCCCCTCATTTCTTCTCACCAAATGTATCCTCACACTTCTCTGCATTAAACTTCATCTGCCATGTATCTGCCCATTTTACTATTTTATCTATATCTTCTTGCAGATGGTTACTATCCTCATATTCCTTTCAATCTCTTCCCTATTTGTTCTGCTAAAAATCCTGAGACTGTGTCCCCTCATCATTGATTCCCTAACTAAAGGAAATAGTTTTTCATTATCTATCCTGTCATACCCTTCACCATTTTAAACACCTCATCATATCAACAATTGAGTACAATGAGCCACCAGGAAAACCACTGCCTCTATATTTGGTTCCAAAAGTTTCTCTTACATTGCTGCAGTTCTGTTGTATCATCCTCCGAGATCTGAGGCCCAATGTTTTGTCTCTTAAGCTTCTTTTGTAGAGTTCCTTCCCTTGTCATGGTATGTTCTTCTGACTTGAAAGGGAATGACCGGGTCAAGAGGTTGCAGAGGTAATATGGGGAGGTGGGGGGAATGAAAGACATAGAGGAGATTCTCACTGGGGAAAGAGGGAACTTTCTGTGAGGAGCTTCAATCACTCCTTCCTCTCTATTGATCACTTTCCTCCTTCTCTCGTTTCCTCCCACCATTTCTATCACACACACTGTCTCCCCTCACACACTCTATCCCTGACACACTCTCTCTGCCCTCTTACAATCACTTCCCCCCCTCACTCTCTGCTCCATCTCTCTCTCATGCTCTCTTTCTCAATCACTTGCTCAGTCCCATTTTCTGTTAATCACTCTTTCAGTCACTCTCTCCACCTCTCAATCACTCTCTTTCAATCACTCTCTCTCAACCTCTTAATCACTCTCTTTCTCCTTCAGTTCTTTTCTTACCTCTCACTCTCACACAGTCTCAAACAATTTCTCCACTCTATAGGAATCACACTCTCCCACCTCCCCACCTCTATCACACAATTACTCTCTCCCCCTTTCCCTCCCTCTGTATTTCAAGATACGTCCTCTTACATTCTACGACAATCCTCCTCACTATTCACTACACTTCCAACTTTGATCTGCAAACTCAGAAAATATACCCCCTATACCCAAGTCCAAATCATTTATATATATTGGGGAATATATTGGGGAATACTGGGGAATGCCACTGTACACTTCCCTCCTGTCAGAAGAAACAACCATTCACCAGAACTCTCTGCTTTCTGTCTCCCAGCCAGTACTGGATCCATGCTGCCACTGTCCTTTTAATACCATGGGCTTCTGTTTTCCTTACAAGTCTCTTATGTGTCAAATGCTTTCTGAAAGTCCATATAAACTACATCAAGTGCACTACCTTCATCCACCCTTTCTGTTACCTCATCAAAAAATGGACCTTAGTTTTCTTTCGCCAGCAAAATCTTATGTTCATAAGTGACTGTAATATTTAGTGTAATAATAGTGTAAATCTCTAGTATGGCCTCAGGCAAATGCCGGTGACTGTCGGAAGTGGTTGTGATCTATAAGGTGGTCTGTTCTCAACCCGCTTCAAAAATCCAGCAACTTCCTCTGAAAGTGGAGGGAATCCCTATATGGAGATGGTCTGCATTTGTCACATGGGTGCAGTGACCTAATCCCAATTATCTGCAAACTGCAATAGTCTCATATGTCAATCAGATGTTCTGGACACCAACTGAGCTTCAATCCTAGGTCAGTAGAGTTACAAGACCTTAACCTTCTTCTTGCCTGAACACTGAATGAAAGAGGAAAAATCAGTAGAAATTGATAGCGCTTCACTTTTACAAAACGGAATTCCACAAATCCAAATACCTCACTGGCCTCGGCGTCATTCAGGGAGGTGAGAAGTTGTAGAGTTTCACGAACCTCTGACACATAGTCACTCACTATCTTCTTCCTATTTTTCAGATATACATCAATGATGTGTTTCTTTAAACCTGGTATTTCTAGAGACGAACCACACAGACAACATGTAGTAAGCGTCCTGCAGATTGTGTCTTGTGTGGTTCTTGAAAACAGTAATGTCACAGGTACCCTCTTCAGGATTATAACGTTTAGCTATGTAAATGCATGAAATATCGATCAAGGTATGTTATAATAATAAAAAAAGAATGCTTACATTTCATATAGTGCCGTATCATGTTATTGCGATATCTCAAAGCACTTCACAGATATACTGCAACATGAACTGACTGAAAATTGCCCTTTGTCCTGAATGGAATGGACACTCCCCAGAGTGACACAACCTGCTTATCTAATTTTGGAGAGTATTGGGCGCAGGTTGGGAAGAGGGAAGGCTTGGAGATCCTAGAGCGTGTGCTGGCATCACTTAGCTTGCCATCGTGAACACTGTCCAGAGCTTCCTGCTACTCTTGTAGTGTGACTAGTATGATGCTATGCCTCATATTCCCACATACCTGTTTCACTATCACTGAAGTTTGTCCTGTGGTGGTCATCATGAAATCTCCAATAATCATGAGAGCTCACTGTGAAGACGTGGATGTCATCCTCTGAAAACTTACATTCACCTGTGATTAGACGCTTTAAAATAAGAAATGATTAAAATTCACTCCATATCCTTCACAACATTGATGAACAAAATAAAAACACCAATTTCACTTCCCTAACCTGTCTGCTGAGAAACACTTGATCTAATTATTCATTGGACACACTGTTAATGTGCACAATAGATGTTTCATTTTAATTTTGAGCCATCTTATTTCACTTCTATTGCAACTCTCTTTCTGCTCCAGCAAGGATTTGTTTTTAACAATATATACTCTATATATTTTTGGTTGATATATATTTATGTTTATCTCACACAGTATGAAACCTGCTATGGGAAAAAGAGATGCAATCTGTTACATCTGGGTCTAGCGCTAAATAATGCAGTCAATTCACTTTACAATACTTTAATGTGAAGTGTTTTGAGATATTTATATCAAATGCAAGTGGAAAATACTGTAATTAATGTGTTAAATAATATCTCAAATTATATTAGTGATATATATGTTTGAGACATATGATCAATCATATATGACGGGAGCCAGTATTGACTAGCTTTGGAGAAGAAACTGAAAACTGTTTATAAACAACAAATGGGTTTCAGTCCTTATCAGTAATTTTCTTATAGAGAAATTGTCTGCAGCTGGAGAGGGAGCCATGTTGCATTGATAATAATAATAATTCTTGCATTTGATATCGCGCTTTTCAGATCTTATCATCAAAGCGCTTCACAGAACATACTGTAAAGTGGATTGACTGTATATTTGTGGGTGAATCACTGCAGCCAATTGCACACAGCAGTGTCCCACAACCAGTCGTGGATTGAAAGACCAATTTTATTATGGTGGTTTTTTTTGAACGGATTATTATTAGGCATGTGGAGTAAGGAAACTTGCACAAGGTTTCGCCCTGACCTCTCTGGATTCGAATACAGGTCTCCCCAGCTTGGTCTCCCCAGCTTGCCAGACAAGTGCTCTTGATCACTAAGCCACAGGATCTCCATTTGTTTTTGCAAAGGAACCATCTTGCAAAAGACACTAGGTGAAAGGTCACCTAATGGACTGTAGAAACAGAGATTGATTCAGAAGAGAATTAGAAGAAAAATTTGATACCTTGAAGAAACTATTGAAGAAGAACAGGGATCGAATTGTATATGCCATGATACTTGGAAACCTTCGGATGACAGAACATACAATACCTGGATAGTGGATACTATTGGATATTGACTGGAAACTGTACAAGAATACTTGGGTAACTCTCATGGACTTATATTTAGATTAAAATGGATATTCAATTTGACATTCACTCTATTTCTCCCACAGCATTTGGTTTGGTCAACTTAAATTATTGTGAACTATGAGTCGATAAGTAAAAAAGTAATCTTGAATCACTTATAATTAAGTCCTGTAGCTTAATGGTGAGAGCACTCACCTTTCAACAACAAAATTACATTTATAGAATGCTTTTCATGTCGGGGACATCCATAGGTGCCGGAGAGACCCGAGTTCAATTCTAGGCAGAGTGAAACCTTGGCCAAGTTTCCTTACTCAACAAGCCTAATAATAATCCTTCAAAAACAAATAATAAATTGGTCATTTCAATCCACGAATGTTTGTGTGACACCTTGCGCGCAATTGGCTGATGCGTTTTGCCCATATATGTACAGTCAATTCTCTTCACAGTATATTCTGTGAAGCACTTTGAGATGTCTAGAAGATGTGAAAAGTGCCATATCAAATACAAGTATTATTATTGTTATGATAACTATTACGAATCTGAATTGGTAAACTTTTTTTGATACAACATTTGTGTCAGTCCTTACTTCACTGCAGTCTCACAAATTTAAATCAAACCTTACAGAAGGATTATTATATCCAAATTTGATGAATGCATTTAGACAGACTTCATCAGATAGGCTTCATCCACACTACAGTACTTACTTTCCTTTTATTCCATTTCTGTTTACAGCTGTTTAGTATGTTTTCCTTGACGCTCTTGTTTCGTTTCAGCACACAGAAACGTGTTTCCTTTGCTTTACGTTCCTCTGGACTATCCTTCACCTGCAACAAGAAGGATAATTGATCAACAGCTTCAGTGAGGTACTATGGGAACATGTTCTCAGAGTGCAGAGTTAATAACTGATATTAACTTACAGATATATTCATATCTTCTGGGCGTATCTTTTTCTCCCTGAAACCACACATTAGAAATATATGAGCAAACAATAGAAATCTACAATACAGTAAGAGTTCATTTGGTCCATTTTGCGCATTTCTGTTTGCTCCCCAAATAAGCCTTTCAGTCTCGTCCCAATGCTCTTTCCACTTCTCCGATAATACCCTTCCTTGGCAAATCCTTTTTTAATTCTTTTTCAAATGCCTCAATTTAAATGAAATCTATTCTAATATGCAACACCAGGAATGTATTCCACTTCCTGACAACCTCTCTAGCAGAATTCTTTTTTCTGAATCTTTCATTTTGTTCTCCTGGTTACAATCTGGAATTCATGCCCTCCTGATTATTTTAATTTGATGATCAAGACTAGGCCCTGCTCTCCCCCATTGACCACACTACATTGAATATGTTCCACTTGGGGATCAAGGGTGTCCTTGCAGACACAGGACAATGTGGACCTGAGCCATGTCTTTACGACCACCGGGCAGGTCAGGTGACCGGATCTCTTCTCCGTCAGTTCAAATCCACATAGAACCCAATGACCAAGTACTCAAGTGAGCGCTGACTTTCAATATCTCCTCTTCCTGTTAACGATGGCAGCTTAAACAGATCAGCCCTACCATACGATGCTAACCAACAGAGGGTCAAAAGCAAAGCTGTAGCCCGCAGCTCAATTCTACCCAGATTAGGAGCTCTGGAATGCTGGCCTGTGTACTTCAACCTGTATACTTCACTATCTTTCCTGCTTCAGTGATATCTTAAGCTTACAATTAACTGAAAAAATGGGAAAATAAACGTACTTTATGTATTCGGCTGTTGAAAGTTGATCTGTCTTTGTGCAAACAAAAGTCACATCCTGACATTGACCTCCAATATAGGCAGTGTTTACAATTTTACTAAAAATCTCATCTCCAACCTTATCAGAGTCAGCTCGGTGAATAGCAGATACAATCAAAACAGAGCTGCAACGAGTAACATACTGGAACAAAGCACAAGATGACAAGCATTACAAAGGTTTAGACAGAGTCACAGGGATTGCTACAGCACAGAAACAAGCCATTCAATTTGTGCCAGTGTTTATATTCCATGTGAGCCCACACCCCTCCTATTCACTTTCATAATCACCTTGATTAAGTCCCCTCTGAATCATCTCAAATCTAGAGATTAAAGATGCAATCTGTCCAATCATTCTTGATCAACACATCCATGGATTCCCTGCAATGCTACTATATTTCCTATCATAGAATAATAATAATAATTCTTGCATTTGATACAGGTCCCTATCACGTCTTCTAGACATCTCAAAAATCTGATCTCCAAGTTGTTGGTTATATATCCAATTCACTTATGCTAAGAAATTGGTTTTGTTTTGCCCACAAAATACACCACCAATTCACATTACAGTAAATTCTGTAAAGCTCTCTCAGATGTTTCGAAGATGCAATAATGCTCTATATCAAATGCAGGTATTATTATTCTTTGATATTGGAGATAAATTATTTTTACCTCCTTCCATATTTCATCTCTGGCTTTATTGGAGTCTCCTGTCCTTGGGAAGTCAGTCAGTACCAACCCTTCTGGAAGGCCATTGGATTTGGGCACGGAGATTGTAACAGATTTCACCAGTGGCCAAAAGTATCTTCCCTCCTCTGAGCTCTTCTTGGTTACATAGCATTTTAATTTGTGTGATAGTGTCTGTGCCTGAGGAATAACACAGCGGAATGAGCTTATAATTGACAATTGAATATGGATGGTCGAAGTAGAAAAGGGTTATGGGAAGAGTGACTTCCGGATTTGAAAGAGAATACTGTAAAGGTGTCGGCCAGGTCACTTGGAGGCACTCTCACCTCTGATTTACAAGGTTGTCCCCATATAGGAATGTTGAATTTATAGTCTAGGCTGACACTGGTGCAATGCTGAGAGAGACAACAATAACAACATTTCCAACCTGAGCATAATGGACAAGGTCATCTCGGACCACTTCCTCATCTCCTTCGCCTCTTGCATCCCTCTGTCCTCCACCAAGCCCTAAACCATACTCTACCACCTGTGAGAAAGGCTACCCCTGAGACCCTCACACTGGCCCTCACATCCTCTGACTTCTTACCCCTCTGTCCTTCAACCCACAGAGATCCTAAAGCAGCTGTCCAGCTGCTCCATGATTGCCTCTCCTCCACCTTCAACTTTCTCGTCCCCCTGAAATCCAGGAGCATCTCCAAACCCACCCGATCCCCTTTATATAACACTCATCTCCACTCACTAAAAACCCCAATCCGGCTGCTCAAGCGCAGATAGCAGAAAACTGGCCTAACAGTTCACCACCAACTGTTGCTCGATCATCTCCACAGTTACTGTCATTCTTTGTCACATGCAAAAATGACCTTCTCCTCCAACATCATCTTGGAAGCAAAAAACAACCCCAAGGTCTTTTTTTCCCACCACCCACTACCTCCTCCATGTGCCCCCTCAGGCCTCTTCAATCTTCACTTTAAATACCAAGTACGAGGAGGTCAAGGACTTCTTTTCCGTTAAAATAATTAATATCCTCCAGGCAGTCTCATCCTCCTGCATCTTGTCACCCACCACCATCCCACGTCCGTCCCCCTCACCCTCTCCATCATCAGCTCCTACCACAACCATCATCCTACATTACTTCATAGCCACGACTGCCCTATTTCAATCTTCCCTTCATTTCAAAAGTTCTTAAATACATTGTTTCCACTCAGCTCGACATATATCTCTCCTCCCACTCCCTTTTCGAACCCGTCCCGTCCGGTTACCGTCCTCCCCACAGAGGCTGTGCAAGTGAAAGTCACAAACGACATGCTCTGTATCTGTGACCAGGGCTCCCACTGCCTACTTGACCTCCTGGACCTCTCCACGGCTTTCGACACAGTCGATCACGCCATCCTCCTCCACCACCTGTACTCCATCATCCACCTCAGTGGGACCACACTCACTTGTTCAAGTCCCACCTCACATCTACATGTATTTAATTCCCTCCATTCCTCTTTATTACAAACCTCTCTGACCTCCCCTCTACTCACAACAGTTACCATTGTCTTCGCTCTACCAGGTCTGGCCTCCTCCTTGTCCCCTGAATCTTTGCTCCACCATTGATGGCTATGCCTGCAGCCACTATGCCCCGCTTTTCTGGAACTCCTTTCCTCACACGCTTTGCCCCCTCCTTTCCTATTTTCAGGTCTCAACTGAAGACCTTTCTTTTCAACTGCTCTTTCGGTCACCTTCTTCCCCCTCCTCCTAGCTCGGCCCCGGGCTCCGTTAATGGGGAAGTGTTCTGAGATGCTGTTTGGCATGGAGGGCGCTATATAAATCTAAGTTGTTTTTGTTGTTGTAGTTGTGCTAATTGACTCCCTATAATGCCTGTCACTGTTGCAGAAATCTCCTGCCTTGTCTCCCCAGGTCTCCTGGTTGCAATTCATCCATCTCATGAAATTTGCTAGTTTTCACTTACATCGACCTCCGACAATGAATTCTTGTTATTTTTTGGGATGATATTATATTCCAAGAGTTCCTGGTAACTTTGTTCAAGTCCTATGTCTCCATAAACTGCTCTCAATTTTTCTTCTGCACTTTCAACTATTTCATTTGTCTCAGAATCATCAACTTCGTTCTCCTGATTCTCACAGAGCTCTTTCAGATCTTCCAGTTCTTTATTCCATTCCTGCAATACAATCAATTCACCTTTAATTAAAACTTCACCATTTAATCGTAGAACAATGTCCTGTGTGACAGCAAATCAACTATATACATAAATGTAAAATATATAACACTCATTGAGTTCCCTATACAAAACTTCAATTAGTTTACAGTATTATCAACAACTCCTTTCAAACCATGCTGAATTACTTGTATATTTAATTGATGTTCTCACTATTCTTCAACCATAGGAACAAAACATGGTGGTTGAGGCACCTTCCCAGTGCTGTAGACATGTTTCATTTGTAGGCACGTAGAGGCTAAAGATTTGGCCTTGATAATGGGGACCAGTAACATGAAGCTCAGGATAACCATTACCTCCTCAGTAATGAACTCAATGTCTGCTTTGAACTTGCAGCCACTGTGGGTTTGCACATTTATGATGGATGATGTACATGCAGATTCTGACGACGTGGGCAGTAATCCCTGTTCATGCAAAACAGCATTGATCAGTGAACTTTTTCCGTCTCCTGTTTTCCCAAACACACCGATGTAGATCTTGTCCAGCAGTGTTTTGTCTTTTAAGTCGGAAGCCTTTTTCCTGAAACAAAAGCACAGATTACTCTTCCCAACTCTGAACCTCTTGTCCTGCTTCCTTAGTCTATTGGATATGAGCACTGTATTGTAGGAGGTGCTATAAGACATTGAACCAAGGCCCATCTGCCTGTTCAGTGGCACTTTAAATATCTCATGTCACTATTGAAAAAGAGAAGACAGTTTCTCTCTCCCTGTATCCTAGCCAAAGAAGCCTCAGATAGAATTGGTCATTCACTTCATGACTGGTTGTGGAATCTGTTGTGTTGTAAATTGGCTGCTATTTTCATCCACAAAAAGCAAGTCAATACACTCTATCATAAATAGTATTACTTTACTACAAACAGTGTACTTTTTTCACCCAATTAATAGCTACAAAGGGCTAAGTTTACTTAATTGACTATTCCATAATACTTTTTCTATAGTATATTTATGATTGGTAAACAAAATTTAATTTAAGGTACTATAATAAATTATATAAAATTAGAGGTTGTAGGATGTAGTGTCAGATTAATATTGGTGGCTTCAGTAGCTCACATTCTGTGTGTGACTGAAAGTCCTAGAAGGTGTGTTTCCTATCAAGGGATGTTACAGAATGCATTCAAAGCTGCTGCATGGAGAACAGCCATAAACAATCATACATAATGGTACCAACAACATAGGTGGGAATAGCAGAAGGGACCTGGAACAAGATTTTAAGCATGTTTGGGGGAACAACGACAACAACATTATTTTGGTAAAGCGCTTTCCACATCCTGGGAAGATTAAAAAGAAGGATTCCCAGAATTGTAATCTCTGATTTCCGTTCACTGGATATGCAGGGAAGGTCAGGAGGGGCAGATCAGTGAAATTAATATGTGGCTGTAAAACGGTACATACAGAAAGGTGTTGTTTATTACTTGAATGACATAATTGCCAATTAATATGGACGATGTAGGTATAAAAGGATTATGGGTAGTGTGATTTGCAGATTTGAAAGAGAGTGTGAAAGAGGTTGATTTGAAAGAGATTGACTTACAATGTTTGAGTTAAAGAACTGAGTAAATCTACATTGCATTTTGTGGATTAAAGAACATAATATGGTGTCAGAAATGAAAATGGAACCTGGAGTGAAATGGACAAGGAGAAGGAATATGGATTGAAAAGCAAACTGCAGAGAGGAGCAGAATTAAATGCTGAACAGATACCAAGACCACTGAAACTGTTTGGAAGTTTAAGGCACAATTGGCATCGGTTTGAAAGAGACTTTAAAATTTTTTGATTAGCAGCAAACATCATGAAACAGCAGTCTGCAATAACTTTGAATGTAGCAGGCGAGAAAGCACGGGAATATTTTGCAACCGTAGAAAGAGACGTGGACATACCATCAAATGAGATGATGAATATAATAATAATAATACTTGCATTTGATATAGCCCTTTCACATCTTATTGACATCTCAAAGTGCTTCATAGAATATACTGTTATGAGAGAAAAATATTGTGGAAAAGATAATGTGATAATTGAGCGATTTAAGTTTGGAACAAGAAAGCAGAGTCCCACAGAATCCTCCATCAGGACTGCGCGGTACTGGGAACACTAAGTAAAAATTACAATTGCAGAACATTAAGAGACAAAATAATTTATGATCAGATAATAGTTGGCATAAATGGTAAGTAACTAAGAGGAAAGCTTTCGAATAAAAAGGGAACCTTTAGAATCGGCAATGGAGATAATAAGGATTAAAGAGGTGACAAAAATAAATGTGAGAGATGGAGAGAGAAACAGAAATGGAAATAGATGAACCAGCCAACAGGCAAAGTTGGGATGATACAGATGAAGAGTATGGAGTGCAGAGAATTCAGGCCAAGAAGGAGGCCACACAGAATGGACAAATGTGACAAATGCGATTAGAAACATCACATGAGAAGATGGAAAGAAGGAAGGAAAAAAATGCTATCAATGCAAATAATAATAATGCTTTGCATTGGATATAGTGCTTTTCAGATCTTTTAGATGTCTCAAAGCGCTTCATAGAATATAGTGTAAAGTGGATTGACTGTGCATTTGTGGATGAAACGCGGCAGCCAATTGCATACAGCAGTGTCCGACAAACAGTCACGGGTGGAGGGACCAAATGGTTGGTATTATTTTTTATTGAATTAATTACTTTAGCTTTCAAACGGATTATTTCCTCCGGAAACCAATCCATCAATTGAAATAACAACTGGGTTCCTACTTATTGTTAGGTATACGGGAGGTGGGGGTTCACAGGCCATACCACAAATACACATGTGATTGTCATGGAACATTAACCTTTTGAGGATTCTCTCTCTGTGATGGGAAATCTACAACAACAACAACAACAACAACAACAAAATTGCACTTATATAGTGCCTGCCTTTTACATCGGGAGGACGTCCCAAAGAGCTGAACAGTCGGGTTGGGAATTGAGAGGAGGATGGGGTGGTGGTGGGGGGAGGATTGGGGAAGGGGGAAGGAAAAAGAGAGTAGGAGAGGTGGAAGAGTTAGTGGGGGATCCAAAGGCGAGGTCGAAGAGGAAGATCTTGAGACCAACCTTGAAGGAGGAATGGGAAGAAGCAAGGTGGAGGGGCTGCGGGATGGAGTTCCACAGTGTGGGAGCAGAGAGACTGAAAGCCCGGCCACCAATGGTTGGGCAGTTAAGTCGGTGGACGCGGAGCAGGCCTGAGTCTGCTGAACGGAGGGTGCAGGCAATGCTGGTAAGGAGGCAGGAGGTCAGAGAAATAGGCGGGGCAAGACTGTGAATGGCCTTCAGAGTCAGGACAAGGATCTTGAACTCAATCCTCTGGGTGACGGGGAGCCAGTGGAGATGGGTGAGGGTGGGAGTGATGTGGTCGCGAAGCCTGGTAAAGGAGCGTACACGAGCTGCAGAGTTCTGAATGATCTGCAGCCTGTGATCTATACACGCACACACACACTACACGATATGTACACATTATGCAAGATTATGCAGGAATACACAAGAATATTAATGGAGATATAGCAGATATAAAGCACAAGAGCAAAGTGAAACAAAGAAGAGCATACAAGGGGTCAAGGAACCTGAGGAGAACCAGAATTAAATCAGGAGAATATGAAAGAACTGAAAGTTCAGATATAGAATCTAGTGAAAGTAAACATGAAGATGAGTAGCTCCTCAAAGCAGCGGAAATCATAAAGAGCATACACACAAAAGGAAAAGAGAAAAATGAGTGGATGGTATCTTTATGCTGTAAAAAAAATGGAATGTAATTGATGCAAATTAGATACAGGAGCACAGGTCAGTGTAATACAGCGGTTTCCAAACTGTGGGGCGCGCTTCCTTTGGGGGGAGTGTACCATTGACTGGGGGGAGGCACGGAGCTTCAGTGTCTCGAGCCACCGAATGTGTGTGGAGCCGAGGCGGAGCCGAGGAACCGAGTGTGCAGAGCTGAGGCACAGCCAAGAACCAGAGTGTTTGGAGCTGAATGTGAAGGAGGTGGGGCGTTGCAACGAAAACATTGCTGAGTTAGAGGGCACGCCGCTTTTTAAAGTTTGGTAGCTCCTGGTGTAATGGCATGGGAAGAATATATAAAATTACGAGAACCAAATAAGGAGAACATGGAGAAAGGTAAACTAATGGCGTATAACAAAGAAAAATGGAAACAGTGCGCAAAATAGAGAGTAGAGAAGTGATATACAAAGGGAGACAATATAGAATAAAATGCTACATTGTAAGAATGAAACCTGATACTTTATTAGGATTGGAAAACATAATAAAAATGGGAATGTTAAAAAGAATTGGGAATGTGAAATTGGAGGAAAGTGATCAAAGGGAGATAGGAGAAATAGTACGACAATATAAAGGTGCTTGGATAGAAAGGATTATTGAAAGAAAAAATTTAGATCACTGGTACAGCCATAAAAAATTCGAATAAACAAGGGCAAGACCCACAGAAGACAAAAATCTTTCATAAAGGGGAAGTCATATGGTTTCAGAGGAAAAACCTAAAAATGGAGAGCGCTGGATCAAAGAAAAAATTGGGGGAAAAGATAAAAAACAATTCAGCTTCGAGGAGACCCTGCTTACCTCCACCCCAAGGAAGATTGTCTTTAGTTGGTTGTTCAATATCTGAGAAGGATGCGTTTGACGTCTCAATAAGTGAATGTTAGGTACCAGGCATCGGAACTCCCTGCAAACTTCCCAGTGGGCAACACAGCTCAGCATGAAATGTATGGGAGCCTTACCACCATTTTCCGGATGTCTCCTCCAGTTAGAGGTGGGGAGCTTAAGCGGTTGCTGCTTGCCTCTCTGCGACCAATCAATGTGGATTCCAAGTGTTGGATGTGCGAATGTGTGCTCGCAAACTTGGACTCCAGGTAGCACCTTCCAGCAGCTGTTGCCACACACCTCAGAGTTTCCCCTTCGGCTATCGGGGAACAACTGCCTTCAGCGTGTTGGGAAGACACAGAATTGACAATAAAAGAAATGGGATACATCTCAGTATGTTGAAGACAACCATGGAAGAGCTAGAAGAGAATTGTGTAGTGAGGAGCTACTCAGAAACCAGACGAGAGAGAGGGGGGAGTTTTGAACAACAACAACAAAATTACATTTCACATTGGTAGGATATCCAAGTTTCCTTTATTCCTTAACTGTACGTACGTCAGTTTGCTGAGTAGCTCCTTCTCCTCTGTCTCAGTGCACTGAATATTTTCAAGTTTGCTTTGTACCTTGCCCATAAATACCCGTGTTTCATTCTCCAAATCTTTATCTGATAATGCAATGAAAGGAAGGTGGAATGGAATTAAACAAAAATTGATAATTATCCAACAAATCAATGAAAGTTTGCATAGTTATTGTGCCAATGACCTAGAATCCAAGTTTGTGAGCACACGTCCACACAACCAACACTCTCTGACAGGGCAAGTAAATTTACAGTTCTAATATCCTAAACATTTATTTTGATTTTGTATCAATAAAAAGAATAATGTACTTTGGGCACAATCCTTACATCTTACTCTGCAGCAGGACAATACCATAGGAGATGACTCTCAAGCGGATATTGTCCTTTTGAGTAATTCAAATCCCAGCACTGCCAATGTATTCTGTTGATAATAATAATAATCTTTGCAATTGATAAAATACCTTTATTGAGACGTCTCAAAGCGCTTCACCAAAAATACTGTAAACTGGATTGCCTGTATATTATGTTTGTGAAATGTGGAAGCCAATTGCACACAGCATTGTCTCACACACAGTCATTGATAGAGTGACCAAATAAATCTATATTTTTTGAAGGGATTATTATACCAGGAAAAATTATCCATGAATGTTCATGGGTAGGTGATCTACATATGTGGCACTCTCAATCCAGTTTGGATACTTCTAATATGTGGAGTCCTGTAGCTCAGCGGTTAGAGCACTCGCCTTGCAACAACAACAAAAAAAAATTACATTTATAGAGCGCCTTTCACGTCGGGAGGACGTCCCAAGGCGCTGCACAGGAGGCCTGTGACCCGAGCTGAGAGGGGAGTGTTTGGGAAGGGGTGAAACACGAAGGGGAGATAAAAGAGTTCGGGGTGGAACAAACGGCTCGATTGAAGAGGAAAGTCTTCAAACCGGCCTTGAAAGAGGAAAGGGAAGAAACGAAATGGAGGGATTGAGGGATGGCATTCCATAGGGTGGGAGCGGAGAAACTGAAGGCCCGGCCTCCGATGGTGGGGCGGTTCGGGCGGGGGGCTTGGAGCAGGCCAAGTCCTGTTGAACGGAGGGTCCGGGTGGGCATGTAGGGGGAGAGTAGATCGGTTAAATAGGGCGGGGCAAGGCCGTGTAAGGCCTTGTAGGTGAGGACGAGGATCTTGAACTCGATCCTCTGGAGGATGGGGAGCCAGTAGAGACGGGCGAGGGAGGGTGCAAACGAGAGACCTGGGTGCAATTCCAGGCAGAGTGAACTTTACGCAAGCTTCTTTATTCCACACACCTGATAATAATCCCTAATGAAATAAAACAACCATAAATTTGTCATTTCAATCCACGACTGTTTGTGGGACACTCCTATATACAATTGGCTGTTGCGTTTTGCCCACAAATATAGTGTATTATTTTCAGTCTATTCTGTCATGTAAGGATCAAATATAAGGATGATTATTATTACTCTTAAACATTGTATCGGGTTTCCATAAGCCTCAGATGCCCAGCTGATTTTGAAATCCAATGAACTGGTTTGTTTAAAATACAGTCAATTCACATTAATGTATATTCTGTGAAGCGCTTTGAGACATCTAGAAAACGTGAAAAGCACTATATCAAATGGAAGGATTCTTATTATTTATTATAACTCTCTTGGTGAACATATTCCTTTCAATCTCTTGCCTAATTGCTCGATAACAATCCTGGGACTCTGACCCCTCATCACTGCATCCTAACAAAAGGAAATAGTTTTCCCTTAGCTACCTTTTCATGCCATTCACCATCTTAAAACACACCATCATATCAACAATCGGTCAGAATGAGCCATCAGCAAAACCAGTGCCTTCATATTTGATTCCAAAAGTTGCTCTTACATTGCTGCAGCACTCTCCTATCTTCTTCCGAGATCCTTTGCCCAACGTTTTGTTTCTTCTGCTTTTTCTGCGGAGGTCCTCCACATGTCGCGGCATCTTCTCCCAATGTATGACGCTCTCCAGAAGTTGTTGCTTTTGTTGTCACTTCCCTTGTCACACCTTGGAGCAGTTCACAGAATCATAGAATGTTATAGCTCATAAGCAAATCAATCGGTCCATCAAACCTGCACTGAGAATCTCCTTGTGAGCTTCCAGTCTTATCCCTGTCACAAACCAATGATGAATCCTTCACTTTCTACATGGTGAGTCAACTAATATCCTTAGACCTCTTTCAGTTACAAATGTGGCCAAGGTCCAAAGACTTGTACAAGTTCATCATTAGGGTCTTATTTTTTGGTTCAATGCTTCTCTCCAGGAAGTGACTGAGACATTGGGTGAATATAATAGTTTGAGGTGTACCTGTTTTCCTGAGGTCTTGTGAGCCATCCATTGTGCCAATCCAATCTGAAAGGAAATAATTACATAATTCATGATCTAAACAGATATTAAAATCCTCTAGCTAAAGTGAGTTATAGATGTTGGAAATGTTTATTCAGGGGAAAGAGAAAACCAAGTTAAAGCTTGAGTGGGAGAAGCCTTTAGGAAAGGTGATAGGGAGTGGAGAAAAGGTGATAGAGGCAAAGCAGGATAATTTAGTAAAATCCCGCTTTGGTATTCTTGGTAAAAGGATGTCAGAATCGAGCCAGCCCTGTGTAGTCTGTTTCCTGAGTTAGGCAGCTCCGCAATTTCTCCGCAGGCACTGCAAATGACAGCTTGCTCTTCTAGAACCTTAGGATGTCTTCCCCGTGTGAAAGGCACTAGACAGGTGTAATTTTGTTGTTGCTGTTGTTGTGGTCAGGGAGTCATCCAACTCAGCTCACAGATAGGATGGTCCGAGCTTGACAGGCCGTGGGCAAACATGTCGGACAACAATATCAATGGCAAGATAGGCGGTTTTAGTTGGTTAGACATCCAGCAATTACTCCAATACACATTCTGGGTCTCCAAGCCTTGACTCTTGCCAACCTTTGCCTAATGCTTTCCAGAATTAAGTAAGCAGGATGGGTCCCTCTCAGGAAAGAGAGCGCATTCCATTGCAACAATCTGTCCCTGGGATTTCTATGTGTAGCTGGGATGCATGGAAATCTCAGCTCAGTTGGGATAATCTTAACCATGGTGATGGGCACAGTAAAGTGCAGCAGCTGCTACTGTGGGCTACGTGGCTCCGGTCACCCGTGCATGAGGCTGAAAAGGTGGTGGAGGCTGATTCAATAACAACTTTTAAAAGGGAAATAGATCTTTATTTAGGGAGATCAGGTCGATTAGGCTTTGGGGAGTGGGCAGGGCAGTGGGATTAAATCGCGCGTTTCAAAGAGCCGGCACAGACTAGATGGGCCGAATGGCCTCCTTTTGTGCCGTAAAATTCTATGAATCTATGAACCTATGAATCTATGAGGCGGGTCTGGTGTTGGGTCCACAGAAGTGGCATCAGCAGGAAATTGGCATTGTTCATTAGTGAGTGAAACGTGATAGAAATATCAGCTGTATGACACACTACCACCGTGTATTTGCTGGATGCTTGGTCTAAACTGAGCTTCTGAGATAAATGCTTTGGAAATACTGTGCAATTCACATGAAAGTATTTCATAATTTAAACAGAACTATGGTCAGGAAGTATATGCCTTCAGTTTCCTTTCAGGTTGTTTCACAGAACGTTTCACATAATGAGTCTCTGAGTAGCACCAATGAACCCTACGCAATTACACACAAATTTATCAAATTCCTCCACATTTTCCCACAAAATTTATCAAAAACAATAACAACAATAACAAATTTACACATGTTTGGTGCCTTTCATGTGAGGAGGACATCCCAAGGCACTGGGCAGATAATGCTTCAAACCCAAGCTGATATTTTTACAATTTTCCATTGTCCCAGGTTATTGCTGTCTGCATTTGACAAAAACAAATCCCTTTTGTCACTTTTGCCCAAGTAGAGGAAAGTTTCCTAATCTGATTTCTTATGTAATAATCCTTGAATTTTGATACAGCACTTTTGATGTCTTCCAGATGGATTATTATTAGGCAGGGGAGTAAGGAAACTTGTCCAAGGTTTCACCATGACCTGCCTGGTTTTGAACACAGGTCTCACGCTTGGAAGGCAAGTGCTCTAACCACTGAGTTACCTTTAGACACCTAGTTTGTTTCCCCTCTAAGTCTTCAATTTTCTCGTGTGAAAAGCACCCATTTTGCCAGCCTTCTTCATATGTATGAAGAATGTTGAAAATTAAACATGAAAAACATAGGGGCCCAAAGGAGATGAAAACATTGACTTTTACTAATTCCGTGAACTAGTTTCAAAGCCTTGTAGCTGATTACTAAAAGTTACTTTCTGAAAACATCAAACCTGCTCAGCAAGTGTAACTCAGGAAAATAAGATTATCACCAACACCTCAACTACATTCCCCACCTGTGGTCTCTGCCAATCCCCTGCTCCCAGATCTGAGGCTGAAACACTGGGTTGTCCCAGAACAACCCAACAATTACACAACCTGTTCTGTTTAAAAAACAAAATGTTGTTCTGTACACAGCACAGACACTGAATATCTCCCGTGGGGACATGCCCCACAGGGATGGAGATCAATTGTCAGGCGGTCCAAGATCTTTACTATGCTTGTAATAATGAATGCACACTATAATTAAAACCTGCACCCAGCAAGTTCAGCTCTATAGTTTCACCATCCATTTTTACGCTGGGTAGTGAACATAAAGTTAAAACTCACTCACCTTTTAGATCCTTCCCAGTATTTCAGCCTCAGATCTGGGAGCAGAGGTTGGTAGAGACCACAGGTGGGGAATGTACTCGAGGTGTTGGTGATAATCTTATTTTCCTGTTGGTGATAATTTTATTTCCCAGGTTACACTTGCTGAGCAGGTTTTTCCTTCTCAATGTTAGATAAAACCAGCTTCCTCTGTATTTGAATCTTTACTGTTCAGCTTTAAGAAGACTGACGGCTTCTGGAGACTGCCCTGAGTTTCACTTTCCCCAGTTTGACGTACAAGAAAGTTCATTATTGTCACACCAAGCTCCGCCTTCCAGCTCCATTTCAGGCATTGCCACTTTCAGTAGAAATAATGAATTTGATTTTTATTGATGGTTATCATGGCAAAAACTGTAACCTTCTCACAATAAAATTCCAGGATAATGGAGTGCCAGAGCACATTCCATATTCCAAACTCAGTGGCTGACCATTCAGGTACTGGTCTCCTCCTTGTCCACGAATCCTCCGCTCCACCATTGGTGGCCATGCCTTCAGACACTACACCAAAGCTCTGGACCTCCCTTCCTCACTCCCTTCACCTCGCCCCTCTCTCTTCCTAGTTTCAGGTCACAGCTAAAGACCTTTCTTTTTGACCATGCCGTTGGTCACATTTATCCCCCTCCCCCTAGCTCAGGGTCAGAATCCATTTGTGTGAAGTGCGGAGATGCTGTCCGGTTTGGATGGCGCAATATAAATCAAAGTTATTCATTGTTGTTGGAACAGTCAATAACCTCATCTCCTCTGGTGAGCTTCCTCCCACAGCTTCCAAACTTATAATCTCCCAGCTATGCACTGCTTGCCTGTACCTCCTCTCCAAGATCCACAAACAGGAAGGTCCTGGAAGACCTATTCTCTCAGCCTGTTCCTGCCCCCATTAAACTGATCTCCTCATACCTGAACGCCATTTCTGCTTCTCTTGTCCAAACCCTACCAACCTATATTTGTGACTCCACTGAGCTACCTTTAGACACCTAGTTTGTTTCCCCTCTAAGTCTTCAATTTTCTAGTGTGAAAAGCACCCATTTTGCCAGCCTTCTTCATATGTATGAAGAATGTTGAAAATTAAACATGAAAAACATAGGGGCCCAAAGGAGATGAAAACATTGACTTTTACTAATTCCGTGAACTAGTTTCAAAGCCTTGTAGCTGATTACTAAAAGTTACTTTCTGAAAACATCAAACCTGCTCAGCAAGTGTAACTCAGGAAAATAAGATTATCACCAACACCTCAACTACATTCCCCACCCGTGGTCTCTGCCAATCCCCTGCTCCCAGATCTGAGGCTGAAACACTGGGTTGTCCCAGAACAACCCAACAATTACACAACCTGTTCTGTTTAAAAAACAAAATGTTGTTCTGTACACAGCACAGACACTGAATATCTCCCGTGGGGACATGCCCCACAGGGATGGAGATCAATTGTCAGGCGGCCCAAGATCTTTACTATGCTTGTAATAATGAATGCACACTATAATTAAAACCTGCACCCAGCAAGTTCAGCTCTATAGTTTCACCATCCATTTTTACGCTGGGTAGTGAACATAAAGTTGAAACTCACTCACCTTTTAGATCCTTCCCAGTATTTCAGCCTCAGATCTGGGAGCAGAGGTTGGTAGAGACCACAGGTGGGGAATGTACTCGAGGTGTTGGTGATAATCTTATTTTCCTGTTGGTGATAATTTTATTTCCCAGGTTACACTTGCTGGGCAGGTTTTTCCTTCTCAATGATAGATAAAACCAGCTTCCTCTGTATTTGAATCTTTACTGTTCAGCTTTAAGAAGACTGACGGCTTCTGGAGACTGCCCTGAGTTTCACTTTCCCCAGTTTGACGTACAAGAAAGTTCATTATTGTCACACCAAGCTCCGCCTTCCAGCTCCATTTCAGGCACTGCCACTTTCAGTAGAAATAATGAATTTGATTTTTATTGATGGTTATCATGGCAAAAACTGTAACCTTCTCACAATAAAATTCCAGGATAATGGAGTGCCAGAGCACATTCCATATTCCAAACTCAGTGGCTGACCATTCAGGTACTGGTCTCCTCCTTGTCCACGAATCCTCCGCTCCACCATTGGTGGCCATGCCTTCAGACACTACACCAAAGCTCTGGACCTCCCTTCCTCACTCCCTTCACCTCGCCCCTCTCTCTTCCTAGTTTCAGGTCACAGCTAAAGACCTTTCTTTTTGACCATGCCGTTGGTCACATTTATCCCCCTCCCCCTAGCTCAGGGTCAGAATCCATTTGTGTGAAGTGCTGAGATGCTGTCCGGTTTGGATGGCGCAATATAAATCAAAGTTATTCATTGTTGTTGGAACAGTCAATAACCTCATCTCCTCTGGTGAGCTTCCTCCCACAGCTTCCAAACTTATAATCTCCCAGCTATGCACTGCTTGCCTGTACCTCCTCTCCAAGATCCACAAACAGGAAGGTCCTGGAAGACCTATTCTCTCAGCCTGTTCCTGCCCCCATTAAACTGATCTCCTCATACCTGAACGCCATTTCTGCTTCTCTTGTCCAAACCCTACCAACCTATATTTGTGACTCCACTGAGCTACCTTTAGACACCTAGTTTGTTTCCCCTCTAAATCTTCAATTTTCTAGTGTGAAAAGCACCCATTTTGCCAGCCTTCTTCATATGTATGAAGAATGTTGAAAATTAAACATGAAAAACATAGGGAGATGAAAACATTGACTTTTACTAATTCCGTGAACTAGTTTCAAAGCCTTGTAGCTGATTACTAAAAGTTACTTTCTGAAAACATCAAACCTGCTCAGCAAGTGTAACTCAGGAAAATAAGATTATCACCAACACCTCGACTACATTCCCCACCCGTGGTCTCTGCCAATCCCCTGCTCCCAGATCTGAGGCTGAAACACTGGGTTGTCGCAGAACAACCCAACAATTACACAAACGGTTTAGTTATTTTAAAAAAAAAATCTGTTCTGTACACAGCACAGACACTGAATATCTCCCGTGGGGACATGCCCCACAGGGCTGGAGATCAATTGTCAGGCGGCCCAAGATCTTTACTATGCTTTGTAATAATGAATGCACACTATAATTAAAACCTGCACCCAGCACGTTCAGCTCTATAGTTTCACCATCCATTTTTACGCTGGGTAGTGAACATAAAGTTAAAACTCACTCACCTTTCAGATCCTTCCCAGTATTTCAGCGTCATATCTGGGAGCAGAGGTTGGCAGAGACCACAGGTGGGGAATGTACTCGAGCTGTTGGTGCTAATCTTATTTTCCTGTTGGTGATAATTTTATTTCCCAGGTTACACTTGCTGAGCAGGTTTTCCCTTCTCAATGTTAGATAAAACCAGCTTCCTCTGAGTTTGAATCTTTACTGTTCAGCTTTAAGTAGTCTGACGGCTTCTGGAGTCTACATTTGTGACTCTTCCAACACCCTCCACCACTTCAAGAATTTCCGGTTCCATGATCCTGAACTCTGCCTATTCACAATGTACGTTCAGTTTCTATACACCTCCATTCCCCACAAGGGTAGCCTGCAGGCTCTCTGGTTCTACCTGGAACAGTGGCATGGCCAGTCTCCATTCACCACTACTCTCCTCCGTATGTTCAAGATGACTATGGTCACCACCCCTTTCTTGTTTGGCTTGGTATCCAATTGCCATTGTTAGGTGCTCTTAGATGCTACCAGAGGGGTGGGCTCTATATAAATGCAGCTTGCTCTTGTTCTACACTGTCTTTTGTGCTACAGGTGTGATGCTGTTACTTTCCGAGTCCAGCATTGTTTGCTGAGGATTGAATACACCGTTGAACAAGTGACCGGTGATGGTCACAACAACAGGTAAAACGAGAGTTACAACGGCAGGTAAAATTATTTTTTTTATATATGCATGGTATAGAAAGGTGGAGTAAGTGATTAAGAGAATGGAATACACAGTTGCCAGAGTTTTCTTCGTCTTTGTCTTTTCTTCTTAGTAGTTTCTTCTTCAGTCCCTTGGGTCATCCTCCCAACGTGAAAGGCGTGCTATAAATGTAATTTTGTTGTTGTTGTTCTTTAAGTGTGACCTTTCTTCCCAGGTCTGCCCTGATGAACAGAAGCTACAACAGCTAGGTTTATACCCACGCTTGTTTAACCCTTTTCTTGAATTGTAACCAGCTGGTCTATTTCAAATTTCCCTTTCTTGCTTTTATCTTTTCATGCCACAAAAACGAATTAATGAAAATGTTCCTTCTACTCCTGACCACATGTTGACCTCATCAATAAAAACATGATCTTTCAGCTTGTAGAAAATGCAGCTTGTATTTAATAAAAAGTGACATGAACTAAGAAAGCTCAACTTTCTAGAATTATGACCCCAAGGCTATACCATTATTAAATACCAATGCCTCTTTATTTATTGTTGCATCTCTCACCCAAGAAATGGACCATCTCATTCTGCATCCCTTCTTCTCATTAATGTGTCCAACCAAGTGTGGATAGGACAATAGACATACAGTATATCCATCCTGAGAAATATCTCAAAAGCAAATGACTTTCAAAGTCATTTGAAAGAATAGCACTAACAGGCACAACAAGGACATTAGGCATAGAAAACAACAACATCGATTTATATAGCGCCCGACACGCCGGACGGCATCTCAGAGCGCTTCACAATAGCGGATTCCGGGACTGAGCCAGGGGCAGGGGCAGGAAGACGACCAAAAGCGCGGTCGAAGAGAAAGGTCTTCAGCTGTGACCTCAAACTGGGAAGAGAGGGGGCGAGGCGAAGCGAGTGAGGAAGGGAGTTCCAGAGCCTCGGGGCGTAGTGCCTGAAGGCCCGGCCACCGTGGGTGGAGCGGAGGATTCGGGGGACATGGAGGAGGCCAGACCCAGAGGAGCAAAGGCAGCAGGTGCTGGGTTGTGGGGAGAGGAGATCAGAGAGATAGGGGGGGGGCAGAGGAGTGGAGGGATTTGAAAATAAGGTTGAGGATCTTGAAGTCGATCCTCTCTGGGATAGGGAGCCAGTGAAGTCTGGCAAAGACTGGGGTAATGGGAAAGCGAAGCTTAGAGCGGGTGAGTATATGGGCGGCAGAGTTTTGGATTAGCCGGATTTTGTGGATTGTGGTGGAGGGGAGACCGGCGAGGAGGGCGTTGCAATCGTCCAGCCGAGAGGTGACAAAGGCGTGGACCAAAGTTTTAGCGGTTTTTGAGGTGAGGTATTGCTGGAGACGGGCGATCCGTCAGAGGTGGTAGAAGGCAGTGCTGCTAACAGACCAGATGTGGGGGAGGAAGGACAATTGGGGATCGAACCTGACACCTAGGTTGCAGACAGGTTTGGAGAGTTTTAGGGGCAGGCCGGGAAGGTGGAGGAGGTGAGAGCCGTGTGAATGGAGACTTTGACGAGAGCCAAGGAGTATGGCCTCCGTCTTGTCGACATTCAGCTGCAAGAAATTTGCGCTCATCCAGTCCCTGATGTCTGAAAGGCAGGCTGACAGAACATCAGGGGACTGGTGGTCACAAAGTGAAGTGGAGAAATAGAGCTGCATGTCAAAATAGAATTCATTTCTATTTAGGTTAAAATAGTCCAATCATCAGCAAAATTGAACTTAAAGGCACAATACTACAAATATTCAATTGTGTCCATTTCAGGTAAAATACATAATAGATATATATTTATGGGAGCCATATGTTCTCAGGCAGCTTATCCCTTCATTCGGCAGAGGATAGCATTCTGTGATTTGCAACATTTGAATAACTGATGCCCACAGCTGAAATAAGGTACAGCTCTAGGTAAGAAATGGACAAATTATGATGCAACAATATCGATTATGAAAATCCCACGAACAGTGTAAAATAATCAGTAAAATAGAAACCTGCAAAAACAATCAACATCCGCTCCTCTCTGCTTCTCCTGTTCTTATGCCTTGTGCCTGATACCAACCATCAATTCAAATCTCATGGAATTATACACCATAGAAGGAGGCCATTTGACCTATCATGTCTGTACCGATTTTTGAATAGAGCTATCAAAATGAATTCATTCCCCGCTCTGTCCCCATAGCTGTGCAAACTTTTCCTCCGCAATTAATTCTCTACTTCACCCATAAAAGTTGTTGCCAATCCAGCTTCTACAACATTACAGGGGATTCGACAGGGTGAATAAGGAAAAAATGTTTCCACTTGTGGGGAAATCTGTGACTCATGATCACAGATTTAAAATAGTTTCGAAGCGAAGCAGAGGGGAGCTGAGGAGAAATTGTTTCATTCAGCGGGTTGTACGAATCTGGAATGCATTGCCGGAAAAGGTGGTGGAGGCCGATTCGATAACAGCTTTTAAAAGAGAATTAGATCTTTATTTAGGGAGAACAGATCTGTTAGGTTATGGGGAGAGAGCTGGGCAGTGGGATTGAGTTGTTGTTTTCAAAGAGCCGGCACAGACTAGATGGGACGAATGGCCTCCTTTTTTGCCGTACAATTCTTTGATTCTAGGAACACTTTCAGACAGATTATATTTTCTTTGATTTCTCAATCATCTCCTTCAGCTCCCAAGTGAAATCTATAATAAATGAAATAAAATTGATTAATCAATTTCTGGACATAAATCAAAACTGCCTTGTGTTGGCAAAGCTTTTTGCATGTTAGTACCTGGTATAGTGGTGTGTCCAGGCCATTGAGCCAATCCCAGCTTCATTGTGTTTTGAAGCTCTGCTTTCTGTTCACTCTCCATATTATCCTTTTATTAATATAAGACAGAAGAACAGAAATTTAGAAATTGATACCAGTTCCTCAATATCTAACTACATAAATGCTAAAGAAGTGTGCAAAGGGTAAGGCAGGGCACTACAGGCCTTAAATCAGTGCGTAAATGTTTGGAAGCAATAATCAGATTCCACGTTAGCAATTACTTAAGGTAGGGCTGAATTAAATAGAGACAGTCAGCACAGATTTGCAAAGGGTAGATCATGTTTTCTAATTTTATTGAGTTCTTCGAGGTAGTAACTGAAAGTGCAGATACAGATAATACTATTGATATGAACTATTTGGATTTTCCACAAGGCATTTGATAAGGTGCCAGATGGAAGGCTAGATCTCAAGGCATATGGATTATAGGAGGAAATGTGATGATTTTGGGTAGAAAATAATAATAGAATGCCATCTGCCTATCCTGGTGGATGTTAATGATCCCTTGCCACTATTTAAAAAGAGAAGGGAGTTTCTCCTGGGGTCCTGCCAATGGCATCCGGTATACACACAATGTGATAATGAAGCTGTATCAAAAGCAAATGATTTCATCTCAGAGTACAAATGCAAAATAATAGTGTTAACTTTGTACAAATAATAATAATCATATTTGCATCAGGCCTTTCACATTGGGACAACACAATAACGAAAAATTTCATATAGAGCCATTAAAGTGGGAAGGACATCCCAAGGAGATGGACAGTCAAGGGTTTGCACTCAAACCAGGGTTATGATCAAGAGGTTTAGAGGGCAAGGCAGATGGGAGTGGGAGCATGACCATGGGTCAAAGACGAAGGTCTCGAGGATATATAAAGTATATATCAGGTGTGTTGCATTGTCGGAGTTGCTGTCCTATAGATCAGATTTTTAAACCAAATGCCATCTGCCTATCCTGGTGGATGTTAATGATCCCTTGGCACTATTTAAAAAGAGAAGGGAGTTTCTCCTGGGGTCCTGCCAATGGCATCCTGTATACACACAATGTGATAATGAAGCTGCATCAAAAGCAAGTATTATTTTGACTCTGCCAGATTCACATCGAATTATAGCAATTTCATCTCAATCACAGGATGATACGTTAGAATATTTGGTAAGTAATTTGGGAGAAACCGTCATCTCCTTGAACTTCTTCATTGTTTTGTCTGCAGCATTTTTGAACATAGTTGCTTTCTGATTATAAAGATGGTGCATTAGTATGCGCTTCATTTCCTGCACAACATTTGATCCTTTTTTCTGAGAAGCTTCTGAAAAGAGGAAAGTGCTGTTATAGGGGGAATTCTTTCAGTGTGAAAGCAAAGATACCCAAGGCAACCGTGGGAACACTTACCTTTATACGCTGGTTTCATGATGCTTCGAACAGATCGATAAACTGAACTATAAATAGATTTCTTCTTTTCAATGATGTCATTCTCCATGTCAGTAAAAAATCCATTCACCTGGAGTAGGATGTAATTACAGTGAAATCAAATCAGCACAATGTACACGTTTAGAGTCTGAATCAGGAAAAAGTGGAGCATTACAACAAAAATGGCACTTGGAACAAACATTGTCTTTCAATAGAAAATATAATGATGGGGAGAAGAAAATCATGCATGATCAATTTCCAAGATAAATAAAATAACAAGGCCTAGATATGAACCAAAGCTAGAACTGGTAGATTAATCGGATCTGAGAGCCGACACAGAGCTCTAATGGTACTGTATCAGCAGAAGACGAAGCTACCACATCCTGTTATTATGAAAATAAGATCTTGAAGAGAAACACTGCTCCAAAATGCCAGTTATACCACCAAGCACCAGAAATGGCGAACCACATATTGTCATCATGTCCAGCCCCACCACAATCAGAGGATCCAATTCCACATAACAATGCAACAAAAGTTATGCAAGCTCATGTAAGTTATGTAAGCTCAAAAGTTGTGTAAGCAAGTTACGTATACCTCAGGTGCTGACAACATCAGTGTTCAAGGCTGCTCTCTCCACCTCTCGAAGCCAATCAGGAATCTGGGCATCTTGTTCGAACCCAAACTATCCTTCCTCCCCCATATCCGCTCCATTACCGGCACAGCCTTCAATCACATCCACAATATTGCCAAACTCCACCACTACCTCAACCCCAACGCCGCTGAAACTCTCATCTACACCTTTATCACTTCCAGGCTCGACTACGGGAACTCTCTCCTCGTCGGCCTCCCCAGCTCTCCCCACAGGCTGCAGATCATTCAGAATTCTGCAGCTCATGTAGTCTCCCGTAACAGGCTTTGTGACCACATCACTCCCACCCTCGCCCATCTTCACTGGCTCCCCATTCCCCAGAGGATCGAATTCAAGATCCTCGTCCTCACTTTTAAGGCATATCTCTCTGACCTACTGTCTCCCTATCAGCTTGCCCGCATCCTGCTCCGCTTCCACCACCTTAACAGCCCAACCATCAGCGGCCAGGCTTTCAGCCTCTCTGCTCCCACAATGTGGAACTCCATCCCGCAGCCCCTGCACCTTGCTTCCTCCCTTTCCTCCTTCAAGGCCAATCTCAAGATCTTCCTGTTCGACCACGCCTTCGACTCCCCCACTAATTCTTTCCCCTCTCCTTCCCCCTACCCCAACCCTCCTCCCCTCGCTTGGGTCCCAACCTGACTGTTCAGCGCATTGGGATGTCCTGGTGAAAGGTGCTATATAAGTGTAATTTTGTTGTTGTTGTAAGAAAATACAGATGCACACAGATAGAACAGTAATTTGTAATAATCCAGCAATTTTTATTGTTTTTTTAAAACACAATTGAACATTTAGTGCTATTTATTTGGACCGCCAAGTAAGCCACATCAATAATACTAAAGCAAGAAAAAAATGAAGTAGAGAAGATGACAAAATTGAAGATCCACACACTCATCTTCAAATACCTTCATCCCCTGGCACGTTCCTATATCTCCGACCTGATTTCTCCCCAACCCACTACCCGCTGCCTCTGCTCAACTGGCTCCAGACACCTCCATGTTACTTCTGCCCTCCATTGGTGCTCACACTTTCAGCCACGACATCCTAAAATTCTGGAATATGTCCTCGTATCCCTCAGCCTTGCCCCTTACTTCCCCAGTTTCAGGTTGCACCAGAAGACCGTACTCTTCGACCATGATACATTCAGCTCCACCGGCTTGGCATCCTGCTCTGTCACTGTCAAACTCTGTAGGACACTACCCTGCATGAGGACCACTATATAAATGGAAATTATTGTTGTTATAACTGATAATCATCACATCATTCGCTTTCAGTTCCTGACGATAGTTCAATCCATTACTAGCTGTAGCTGCAAGTAAAGATCCCTGATGGGGGGAAACTAGCTGAGGCAAGGTAGTATCTAGCACAGGGATGCCTAACTCATCTGGCAGTAAGGGCCATTTAAGTTAACACTTGGTGGCCGAACCTTCAAAAAGTTATACACTATACTGTGTGAAATACAATTTTAAGATGACTTCACTTCACTACTCAATGCTAGTTGTGCATCATCCCATTCGCTGAGCTTACTAACTCTATGAGCAGTCATTAGCTTAATGGAAATGTCACTCATGTTTGTATGTTTGACACCCCTATCTAGGAGCATTGAATCTATTAGTTAACCTGCAAAGAGTGATAAGCTTTCTTTAAAAACTATTGATGTGGGTAACTTTCTATTCTTACCTCGGCTATCAGGAATTCCTTCCGATGTTCCCAAGGTTCTGCATTTCCTCCGGAGGATTTGTCCTTCACCTTTTCCTCGATGATTCCAGTCATTGAATTTCGAAAAACATCAAGATTTCCTTTGATGCTACTTCTGGTATTTGTCTGCATCCTAGAAAAATAAAGCAAAGTAACAAAATCATCATGTTTCTATGTTTTATTTTCTTGTCTCCCATCATTGCTCTCTGTGTTCCTTCTAGCCACAATTCTCGCCAATAGCCCACACTGTTACATAAACCTTTCCCTTTTGTTAGATATTGGTGGCATTCAAATAGCTCAACCATAGTTAGTTTAATACAAGATACCGGTCTGGCTAATCACCTCTCTGAGTAGATTAATCTTATTTAAGACCTCAGCCTGGCTCGGTTGGCAGAAATCTCACCTCCAAGTCAGTTGGTTGAGTGTTCAATTTACATGTCAGGAAACAGAAATTGCAGTTTACAAGACAGTTCAGTGCAGAGCAGGGGGTGCTGCAAAATTGTGCTTCCTATTCTTCAGATGAGACGTAAAACTGAGGAACTGTCTGCCTGCTCAGTTCAACCTTTTCCAGCGCCTTGAGACCTCCTCCGGATGTGCAATGCGCTATATAACTGTAATTTTGTTGTTGTTTTGTTGTTAAAGATCTCACATCCTGGAGCTACTTGAAAAGGGAAGGGAGGGAATTTCTCCCTCCAGGCCAACAATGACGCCCTCTTCCACCAATCCTAACGTAAAATTAATCACTCCATGGCCACTTACAGGATATTGCTGTGCAGTAAATGGTGCTGTTCACTCACAGGTAAAACCACTACACTTTACAATAAAATCATGTAAAGAAATCTCGACTATGTGATACTATATCAAATGCAAAGATCTTTATTACATAACCCTCTGGCTTATTTGCCCTTGACTATCGGTATCTGGAATTCCAACCTAGATGGAGCGGGCCAAAAGGCTAGGTCAGGACACATGGCAGAACATAGAGTGGATGGGGAGTCTGTAAAATGGGTATTGGATAACAACAACAAGATTTTCGGCAGTTTAACATTGTGCTCATCCAGTGTGAGGTCTTAGATGCTGAGAGCTTTGAGAAGGAGCAGACATTGGGAAAGCAATATGTAAAAGATGATGAAGGTGGAGATAATGGAAAGGGGATAATGATTTACATGAGGCAAGAGATATTTAGAAATTGATTTAGGTAATGATTTAGAGGGGCAAGGAGTTCTCTCCTGTGGAGTGAGGATGGCAGGCTCTGAAGTGAGAGAGAGGGATGGGGTAGCTGGGTTGTGTAATCCTCTGACATATTAGTTAGAGCACACGCCTCTCAATTGAGACGACCTGGGTTCAATCTCTGGCCAGGGCAAAACATAAGTTTCTGTACTCCACATACCTCTGTTTACCTAGCAGTAAATAGGAACCCAGTTGTTGGTCAATTGGCCTTTCTGGGGGTAATAATCCCTTCATAACTAAATTTTTAGAAAAGAATAATAATTTGGTCACTCACTGCAGGATTATTTGGGGTCAGTGCTGTGCCCAATTGGCTGCCACATTTCATCTACAGTATATTTTGTAAAGCACTTTGAGCCATCACAAAGACTTGATAAGGTGCTATATCAAATGCAAGCATTATTATTATTCAATGAACCATTTTGTGAACTATCTGCTGACATCGTCTAAATGATTATAAGTTTAAAATGATTGGTTTTGGATACTTGCCTAAATGTATTTCTGAACACAAACTCCATTTCTTGATACAAAGGCATTGCCAGTTCATGGTTAACATCAATTTCTCCAAACTTGCGAGATATGTGAAATCCATCCTTCAGACATATTGCTTTTAGAGTCCTGTGAAAGCCTTGGTTGTTTGTCTAAAAAATGGACATGATTAATTAGCGCACTAATAAACTATGTTCACCAGTTTTCAATCTATGATTAGTCACCTTCTCAGTCATAATATTGGTTTGAAGTGTAAAGTCTGTGAAACAAATGCCCTCCCATTGTCCATTCTTTATAGAGTAGTACAGCACAGAAAATCAACATTCTGTCCATCAAATTTGTGCTGTGGTTTTGCTCCATGTCAACCATTGATCTACCGGTAATCCCATCAAGCAATGAGATGGACTTGTGGGAAACAGTTGCAAGGGCGGAGGGCTCCGGCCGACACTGACCTGCCACTAAGAACTCTGGAAACGGAGTTGGCTTCACAACAGTCATGAGTATTTTCCAAGATCCCTAGTATGAGAACCTGGATTGAGCAGCTGGTGGGATCCGGGATCCGTTGTTGTGAAGCGTCTCTGAGACACCGTCCGGCATGGAGGGCGCTATATAAATCAAAGTTTTTGTTGTTGGTGCTGATTAAGTTTGGAATGCAGTAGGGTCCGTCGATATGGAAAATTTTCCGATTAAATATATTTATGTGCTCATTTCGAGATATACCGAAATATCGATATTTTCAGGTTTCCCGTATTCTGGGTGCGCGCGCATTCGGGGCCTATCTTCTCAGGAGGTAAATATCTTTCTCTCTCTGTGTCTCTCACTCTCTCCATCTCTGTGTTTTTCTGTCTGTGTGTCTCTGTGTCTCTCTCCCTCTCTCCTCTCTCACATCTCCCCCATCTCTATCTATCTGTATATTATCACATCCACCCCGTCTCTCCCCCCCCCCCGCCGTCCCTCTCTCATACCACCCACCCCCGTCGTCTCTCTCCCCCACACTCCCCCAGCCGTCTCTTTCTCCCTCCCCCCCACCGCCGTCTCTCTCTCCCTCTCCCCCCCAGCCGTCTCTCTCACCCTCCCCCTTCCCCCAGCCGTCTCTCTCCCCCTCCCCCCAGCCGTCTCTCTCCCCAGCCCCCCAGCCGTCTCTCTCCCCCTCACCCTCCCCCCCCCAGCCGTCTCTCTCCCCCCCACCCCTTGTATACCTGTATATTGTATTCGAGGACTGTGAATACAATATGGCGGCTTTGCACCTGGGTCTGTGCAATTATGTATAGAGATGAGTATTCTGGGTCTTGTAGTTCAGTGTGCTCGCATCCCGATTTTTACCCTCGATATATCGTTTTTTTGATATATCGATATTTTTAAAATGTCTATATCGGCGTATCGATATGAAAATTATATCGGGTTTTAGCGATATATCGATATATCGCCGGACCCTAGAATGCAGCATTGCACTTGGATATCAAGAACATCAAGCTGGCTAACAAGACATAACCTGTCCTGTAAAGATCCACCCACAACGCTTAAGGCAGTTGCTCAGCACATACCTGAAGAGGGAACTCTGAGTGTTAGAGTGACAGCTGCTGGAAGCCTGAGTTTGTGACACAAGTTTGTACATCCAGTGCCTGGAATCTCCTTTGACTGTCTGCAGTGAGTCAAGCAGCAGCTGCTTAAACTCTGTACCTTCAATTGGTGAACCATCACTCAATGGGAAGGGACATGTGCTGTAGATAGAAACATGATAGCAATGCTCTCACACGTTCCATGCTGAGCTGTGTTGCCCACTGGGAAGCTTGTATTGAGGGGGAGTGGGTGGGTGGAGGTTGTGGTGGTGGCTTCCTAGTTGCTTGATGTAGCTGCATACTATCTTGTTGTGGCTGGTGAACAAGGACACTTAAATCCCTCTGAACACAAACACTGCCTTGTCTCTATCCCTCTAGAAAATAATCCACTTTTCTATTTTAACTACAGTAACTAGGTGAATAATATCCCTTTGCATTCTTCTTGTGTCGTCTTCACAGCTTACACTCCCACCTTCCTATCATCCACAAATTTAGATATGTTAATCTCTATTTCCTCAACAAAATCATTGATATAGACTGTAAATAGTTGAGGCCCAAGCACTGACCCTTGTGGTACTCCACTAGTCACATCCTACCAATCTGAGAAGGACCTACTCTCTTCCTGTTAACCTCATTGCAATCCATCCTAATATATTACCTTTAATTCCATGGGCCCTAATCTTATGTAACAGCCTTTTATGTGGCACCTTATTGAATGGCTTCTGAAAATCCAAATATGCTACATTTACTGGTTACCCCCAGACAAACCTGCTAATTACATCCTCAAAAAACTCTAAAAGATTTGTTAAACATGATTTCCCTTTCGTAAAGCTGTGCTGACTCTGCCTAATCATGTTATGATTTTATAAGTACCCACACGACGTCCCTAATTAAGGATTCTAGAATTTTCCCTACCACCGATGTCAGATTAACTGGTCTGTAGTTCTTCATTTTTCTCTCCCACCCTTCTTAAATAGCAGTGTTACATTTGTGACCTTCCAATCAATGGGAAACGTTCCAGAATCCAGGGAATTTGGGAAGATCAAAAACAAAGTATCCACTATCTCTGCAGCCACCTCTTTTAAAACCCTTATGATGCAGGTCATTAAGTCCAAATGATTTTTGAGTTTTTCATCCCATCCATTTTTCTAGTACACTACTTACATTTCTTTATTGATGTTCATTTCTTTAAGTTCCTCACTAACACTAGCCTCTTGGTTCCCCTCTATTTTTGGTAAGTTTTCAGTGTCTTCTAACATGAAGACTGAAGCAAAATATTTGTGTAACGATACATATTAATGAGTAATGTGTTTACTCTCCCTCCTAGTTTAGTATAATCCTCGAATCTAGATTTTTAAGTTCTATGTCCTTGTCTAGATAATTGATATAGTTATATTATACTGTAGTATGATAGTTATGATTGATCTCATTGCTGTACATCTGAAATTGTTGTCCTCCTTGTATGACAGATAGCCTAGCATTGCGAGGTCTTAAAGTGCTATTGTTTCTGCCGACTGTATCCTTGAGTCTCTGTAATATTCTAAAACAAACAACAGAGTGAGCAGTGTGGAGAGCAGCTGTTGACATCGGAGTTCTGCTAGTGAGAGCAGACTCTGATTAGACATTCCAGTTACCGGGCATTGAAGTTAACTCAGTCTGTATGCGAGACTCTGACTAGGTTGAGCCAGACTCAGAACAGGGAGTCACTGACAGGTTTGCCAGAGAGCAGAGGCCACTTAGTATGAAAGCGTTACTAAATCCTCACGTGCATCGTGGAGTGAGAACCGTTGTAGTTTGGAAAGGCTAAACAGTGGGACTGAATGAATTGTTCCTTCAGAGAACTGACACAAGGCATGGTGGCTGAATGGTGTCCTTCTGAATTGTAGCAAATCATGATTCTACTGGGCAATATTGTGAAAATACTTACAGAAAGAAAATCAAATGTTGATGACTAATCCTTACTTACCCGCTCCAGCCGTTTTTCAAAGATGTTGATACACATTTTCTCTGCTGTTTTAGACCCCTGAGTGAGAGATCTCTGCAGTTTTGTGGCAAGATTTTCTGTTTCTTCAGCAAACTTTTTCAATGGATTCTCCAGTTTTGAATCAATGGCTGTAAATGTATTTTTGTAAAACTGCAAAAAATATTAAAATCTTTACATGTGCAGCATTTGATCACACATTATTGACATTATTCACAAATTCATTCACGCTAACTTTAGCTTTATCTTTGGTTTGGTACAGATAAAGCTAAAGTTAGCGTGAATGAATTTGGTACAAATTGGTCAGTATACTGCAAATTATTATAAAAAGACGACAAGTACATGAAAAGGAAGGATATTACTGGGTAAGGAGTCCTGTAGCTCAGTGGTTAGAGCATTTGCCTCACAAGCGATAGGAATTCCGTTTGAATCCTGGCAGGGCAAACCTTATGCCAGTAGGAATCCAGCTGTTAGTCGATTGGCAGATTGCATTTCCCAGGATAATAATCACTTCCAAAAAAATCTTTAAAAAAGCATGATTTTGTCACTCAATCCATGACTGTTTGTGGGACACGACTGTGTGTAATTGGCTGCTGCATTTTGCCTACAAAATATACAGTCAATTCATTTTATTTTTTCATTCATTTTCAACCAGATATATACAGTCGGCTTTCCCGCTCTCCTATCCCCAACCCCAACCCCTCCCCTTGCCATCTTTCCTTCCTTTTTCCCCTCATCCCACTTCCATGACAGTTTGTGGGACACAGTTGTGCACAATTTGGCTGCCGCGTTTTGCCCACAAATATACTGTCGGCTTTTCTGTTTTCCTTCCCCTACACCGACCCCTCCCCTTGCCATCTTTTCCCCCCTTTTTCCCTGAATCCCATTTCCATGGCCATTTGTGGGACACAGTTGTGCACAATTTAGCTGCTGCGTTTTGCGCACAAATATACAGTCAATTTTCCTACTCTTCTTCATCCTGCCCGACCCCTCCCCCGCTGCTCTTGTCCCTACCTAACTGTGCCTTGGGACATCCTCTCGATGTGAAAGGCTCTATATAAATGTAAGTTTTGATTGATTGATTTACAGTATATTCTTTGGTCTTGATATGGCTTGACAGAGGGGCGGGATGGAGTCAGAGCAAGTCTGATAATAGACCCCCAGAGAATGGGAGCAAAATGGTGTTGGAGCAGGTGAGGTGAGGGCACAGAAAACAAGCCAATGTTTTGTGTGCCTTCAGGAGGTCGCAGAGGTAGGTGAAGAGGGGAGAATGAAGGACGTAGAGGAGTTTCTCACTGGAGAAAGAGGGAGCTTTCTGTGAGGACACTGCATGGCACCAGCCCCCGGTGTGTGTGTCCTTCCCACACTGGATGACGGAGGCTCCGATCATCTTTCCTGGTAGTGAACTACAAAATATTGCCCTCAATTCTCTGTCTCTACTCTCTCACTTTCTTTGCTTCTCTAACATCCCCCTGTCGTACACATACTCTCCTCCCTCTGACTTCCACTTCCCTTTTTCTCTCTCCCACACACTCAAACACTTTCTCACACACTCTTTCAATCATTCCTGTTCCCTTATACACTCTCCTTCCTCTTTCTCACTTTCCTGCATTTCTCTCTCATAAATACTCTCTTGCTCCCCTCTCGCACACTTTATCCCAATCACTCTTTGCTTTTTCCCATCATGCTCTCTCTCTGAATCACTTTCTTTTCCCCCGTTAATGTTACTCACTCTCTCCACTTCTCAATCACTCACTATCTCCCTCAGTTCTCTGCTTATCTTTCACTCTCACTCAATTTCTCTCCCACCTCACTCCTTCTGAATCACTCTCTTCCCCCACCCCTTCCACAATCACTCTCTCCCAATCAATCTTTCTCTTCTAAACTGCTCTATCAGACAATGTTTCTCCCCAACACTATCACACAATCAGTCTCTCTCCTCTCTCTATCACACCATCATGCTCTACACTATCGATCAATCCATCAATCCATACAATTCAATGCATTCAATAAATCCGTTCAATTCCATCCATCCAATCCAATCCATCCAATCAATGCAATCCATCCATCCCATCCCATCTCATCGAATCCCATCTCATCCAAACCCATCCCATCCCATCCAATCTCATCCAATCCCATCCCATCCAATCTCATCCGATCCCATCCATCCAATCTCATCCAATCTCATCCAATCCCATGCATCCAATCTCATCCAATCCCATCCATCCAATCTCATCCAATCCCATCCATCCAATCCCATCCCATCCATCAATCAAACTGTGCAATTCAATCAATGTGTGCAATTCAATAAATCAATCAATCAATCAATCTGTGCAAATCAATCAATCTGTGCAAATCAATCAATCTGTGCAATTCAATCAATCTGTGCAAATCAATCAAACAATCAATCAATCAGCCAATCAATCAACCAATGCCCTCCTCCCTCTCAATCAATCACTCTCTCTTCCATTTCCCTTCACTATCACACAATCACTCCCTCCCTCCCTCTCTCTGTATTTCTCTCTCCTGCTCTCAATCACACTCTCTCCCTGTTTCTCTCAAAGAACTGTGCCGCTCACTATCTGGCAGTTGGAACAGCTGCTTTGCTGACCACACACTTTGGTTCACTATCTGGTAGCAGTGGTTGGAAACAACCATCTTGCCTTCCCCTCAGCTGTGGAGTTGGTTTCCTGACACACTGGAGCGATGGCCGGCATTATTTCCAACCCCGCGCTGTGTCCTCCCAACCCATGACTCCTGCCACTGCCTTGAGAGGACGGTTCACTTGGGAGGGAGAGGAGCAACTACAGATACATGTCACCATCAAATGGCAGGTTAATGAACTTGTCCCACTGAATGAATTCACTACTTCACCACTGCAGGATTCTTAACCCAATAAGTAATTGGTTGACTAATAGAACCCAGAAGGTGGTGGTACAGGGAATACTGTACAGTATCAATTAGGGTCCGGCGATATATCGATATATCACTAAAACCCGATATAATTTTCATATCGATACGCCGATATAGACATTTAAAAAATATCGATATCGAAACGTCGATATATCGAGGTAAAAAATCGGAATGCGCGTACACTGAACTACAAGACCCAGAACGCTCATCTCTATACACAATGCACAGACCGAGGTGCAAAGCCGCCATATTGTATTCATAGTCCTCGAATGCAATATTCAGGTATGCAAGGGGTGGTGGGTGGGGTGGGTGCGAGGGGGAGAGAGACGGCTGGTGGGGTGGAGGGGGAGAGAGATGGCTGGGGGGAGGGGGAGAGAGATGGCTATGGGGGGAGGAGGAGAGAGACGGCTGGGGGTGGGAGGGAGAGAGAGATGGCGGGGGGTGGTAGGGGGAGAGAGATGGCTGGGGGGGGTGGGGTGGGAGAGAGACGGTGGGATGTGGGGTGGGAGAGAGGGATGGCGGCGGGGGGGGGGGGGGTGGGGAAGGGAGAGGGACGGCGGCGGGGTTAGGTGGAGAGACGGGGTGGATGTGATAATATACAGATAGAGATGGGGGGGATGTGAGAGAGGAGAGAGACACAGACAGAAAAACACAGAGACAGAAAGATATTTACCTCCTGAGGAGATAGGCCCCGAATGCGCGCGCACTCCAAATGCGCAGTACGAAAAACCCGAAAATATCGATATTTCGGTATATCTCGATATGAGCCCATCGATATATCTAAATCGGAAAATTTCCATGTCGACGGACCCGAGTATCAATGTACAGATTATAAATCATTGTTGTAGCCACATTTGGAATACCGTATGAAGTTCTGATCACAATTGTTTAAAAAAGATATTGCAGCGATTGAAATAATATAGATTGAAGGGATGGAGGGTCTGAACTTCCTGGGTCAGTAGAGTCACAAGACCTCAACCTTCTTCTTGCCTGAACACTGAATGAAAGAGGAAGAATCAGTAGAAATTGACAGCGCTTCACTTTTACAAAACGGAATTCCACAAATCCAAATACCTCACTGGCCTCGGCGTCATTCAAGGAGTTGAGAAGGTGTAGCATTCCACAAGCCTGTGACACATAGTCACTCACTACCTTCTTCCTATTTTTCAGATATACATCAATGATGTGTTTCTTTAAACCTGGTATTTCTAGAGAAGAACCACACAAAAAACATGCAGAAAGTGTCTAGACCTGCAGATTGTGTCATGAACACAGTGGGAAACAAGGAAATATCCAACTACTGCAGAAACTATCGACAATCCAATCAAATCTTGATATAGTTGAAAACTGGGATAAACAATGGTATAATAATACTTGCATTTGATAAAGTGCCTTCTTGTCTGGGAGACATCTCAAACTGCTTTGGTCAACTAGGTGACAGACACCCTGAGCTTTCACCTTGCTTAACAGACAGTCCAAACCAGATTGAAATTTGCATCCATGCCATCTACACATGGAAATTGCCATGTCTGAAATGGAAAGTGCACTATCTCCATGGAGGGGTCCATCCTAACTAATCTAATCGCAGAGAATTAGGCAAATGTTGGCAAAAGCCAAGACGAGTGGACCCCAATGTAAACAAAATGTTTGGGACAACAATTTTAAATTGAAAAGTTGCAAAGCCACTCTGTGTGTGTGTATAAAATAATAACCAGAACTTGTAAAATTCCTCTTTGGGGGTGGGGAGGTAAGCATGGTCATTGTTGTTTGTGGGATACGGCTTTGTACAAAATTGGTTCTGTGCTCACATAAAAATATGAACAAAAATATATTACATTAAAAAATAGCTTGCTTTTGATTTGGGGCCATATCATGTCAATGAGATGTCTAAAAGTGCTTCACATAGCATACTGTAATGTCAATTGATTGGAAATCTTCCTTTGTCTGGAATGGAATGGACACTCTCTCCATAGTGACACAACCTGTTCAGCTAATTTTGGAGAGCATTAGGTGCAGATTGGGAAGAGGCAAGGCTTGAAGATCCTAGACATTTTCCTGGCATCGCTTGGTAAACTGTCCAGAGCTTCCTGCTACTGTTACTCCAGCAGCAGGCAGCTTCCTGCCTCACTCCACTATAATACACAGTCAATGTTGTGCCTTGTATTACCACATACCTGTTTCACTGTCACTGAAGATTGTCTTGTCGTCATGATGAATTTCCCAATATTCCTTAGAGCTTACGGTGAAGACGTGGATGTCATTCCCTGAAAACTCACATTCACCTGGGATTTGACGCTTTAAAATAAGAAATGATAAAAATTCACTCCATACCTTGCTCAACATTAATGAACAGAATGAAGATACAGTACCAATTTCACTTCTTTAACCTGTCTGCTGAGAAACACTTGATCTAATTAGTTTTTGGACTTACAGTTAATGTGCACAATCAGTGGCTCATTTTGACCTTCAGCCACTTCTACTGCAAATACTGCCTTGCAAGGAATTTTTGCAATAAAATATATATTTACTAATTGATGTATGTTCACACTTATCTCAGACAGTATCAAATCAGTTACAGAAGAAAGAGGAGTATCAGCTAATTTTCCCGTTTCAAGACAATCCCTTGTGCACCTTGATTTTCAATGGTGCCACACATTTCTACCCAAATACGCACCTGGAAATCTCACAAACGCAAACACCATACACATGCACTAGAATAGTCCCAAACTAGTCCTTACCCTGCCTGCCCCAAGAAGGAAACACACACTCAACAACAACAACATCAACAACAAAATGACATCTGTACAGCGCTTTTCACGTTGGGAGGACATCCAAAGGTGCTGAACAGGCAGGCAGGCACTCCTAACCCACAGTGCTCCTCTTGCATGGCCTGAGTCCTATTGCATGAGTCAAACACCCAGCCGACAATTAAATAAAATTGTTATTGATTTCAACATAAACACCACTTTCCTCTCCCACACCAGGCTCCGTGACCACATCACTCCCACCCTCGACCGTCTCCATTGGCTCCGCATCCCCCAGAGGCTCGAATTCAAGATCCTCGTCCTCACTTTCAAGGTGATTCATGGCCTTCTCCCTCCTATCTCTAACCTACTGTCTCCCTATGAACTTGCCCGCCCCGTCTATTCAGCGTCTGCTCCATGTCCCCAGCCCGACCCGGCCTACCATCAATGGCCAGGCTTTCAGCCTCTTTGTCCCGACACTCTGAAACTCCATCCCACAGTCCCTGTGCCCCGCTTCCTCCCTTGCCTGCTTCAAAACCAGTCTCAATATCCTCCTTTTCGATTGTGCCTTCTGCTGCTCTTTCAGCTCTCTCCCTCCCTCCCCCTTAACCTGCCCCTCAGACACACTACAGTACTCACTTTCTTTTTATTCCATTTCTGTTTACAAAACTTTAGTATATTTTCCTTGACACTCTTGTTTCTTTTCAGTACACAGAAACGTGTCTCCTTTGTCTTGCGTTCCTCTGGACTATCGTTGTCCTGCATCAAGAAGGATAATTGATCAGCAGCTTCAGTGAGGTACTATGGGAACCTGTTCTCAGAGAGCATTGACTAGAAAATTGCAACTGATATTAACTTACAGATATATTCATATCTTCTGGTCTTATCATTTCTTCTCTGAAACAACACATGAGAAACATATGAGCAAAACCATAGAAGTGTACAAAACAGTAAGATATCACTCAGCCTATTTTTTGCATCACTGTTTGCTCCCCCAATATCAGCAATAACTTGCATTTATACAGCATCCTCCATGCTGTGTAGTGCACCAGAATGCTTAACATTGGCAAAGCTGGACTCCGAGCCTGGGGTGGGTGGAGAGGGGGAGGGGGGAGTGGGGAGGGCACCATAAGCATCGCCAATGAAGAAGGTTTTTAGTTGGGACTTGAAAAGGGGGAGAGGGCTGGCATTTGGTGGGATTGAGGAAGCGTGTTCCTGAGTTGTGGGGTGTAGCGGCTGAAATTGTGACTTCCGATGATGGGGCGGAGTCTTTTGAAATTGATCTATTTGGTGATGGGGAGCCAGTGGAGCCAGAACTGGTGAGATGTGGGTACGGAGTTTGGGCCGGGTCAGTTTGAGGGCGGTAGTTCTGAATCAGCTAAATCTTTTGAATAGTGGAGCTGGAGAGACCGGCGAGCAGTGTGTTGGAGTAATCCAAGTGGGAAGTGACAAACACAGGCACAAGGTTTTCGGCTGCATTTGTATAAGGTACTGTCGGAGGCGGGCAATGTGGCGGAGGTGGAGGAAGGTGCTGCTGATCAGGGACAGGATATGGGGAGGAAGGATAGCTGCGGATTGAATCGGATGCCTGTATTGTTGTGATTTATGAGTTTTACTATAACTAACAGTGTATGCCTAATATGGGCATTACTACATTTGATCATGTGATATTTAGGCGCCAAACTAATGCATACGTGCCAAACTAAGCATAGTCAATGGTGGGACAAGGCCAGGATGAGGTCGTGCAATTGGCTAAAGGATGGTTCCGGTCACTTGCGGAACCTATGTACGTGACTAAAGAGGATCTGGTAATGGAGGATAGTCTCGTGGGATTGGTTGGAAAAGGGAGCCTGACCGGAAGGTCCTGAGGCATTTAAGGAGACTTGGCCGGAGAGGTTAGTTAGTTCCAGAAAGGTGAAGCAACAAGACAAAAAGACCCGGGAGACCTAATTGATGGAAGAGCTGTAACAAAGACAGCAGGCTGTTGAATACCAAGATCGACAAGCGACCTCCATTCACTCTCCGGGTAGTATACTTCTGAACTAGAATCATTGTAACTGTTATATCATACTAGCTTGCTTGCTTTTGCTTAGTGTCCGCCTTGACGGGTGAGCCTGAATAAAGAACCTGTTTAATTAGATACGACTCAGTAGTCATTGGTCGAATCTCTAACAGTATTACACACTGGTTTGATTAGTCCGAGCGAAGTTGAGAAGTTTAGAACTACATGAATGAAGTCATGACTGGAGTTAAGGAGTATGGCTTCTGTCTTGTCCATGTTTAGCTGGAGAAAGTTTAAACTCATCCAGGCCAGGCATAAGCCATCCATCCTAGACCCAATTCTCTGATCTTTCCCTCCACCTTCGCCACCCCGTTATACTACTCCTCTGCATATCCTTGACTAATTCTCTTTCAAATGCCTTAACTGCCTCTGATCTAACAGGCAGCTCTCGCAATTTATTCCACATCCTGACATCCCCTCTGAGAGAAATTGTTTGAGCCCCCATTAGACCGAATCATCGAATTATCAAATGAATACGTTCCATTTGGGGATCGAGGATTGACAAGCCCATTCCCCCCAAACTCTTCTGGGTTATAAATTGCCAAAGGACATTGTGAGCCCGAAACATGACTTCACAACTACCCAAACAGGTCAGATGGCAGTAAATCCTCTCTATCAGGGCAAACCCTGCCTGAGCCCAGTAATCAAGTACTCAAGTGTGCTCTATGTTCCAGTATCTCCTCTTTCTCTCAAGGACGGCAGTTCAAACTACTCAGATAAGAAGTATTACAATACCGAAGACAACCAACACAAGGTCAAAACCAAGCTTTTGCCCAGAGCTCATTCCTTCCCATATCAGGAGCCCTCGGCTGCTGGCCTGTGTGAGAGGTGCTGTATAAATACAAGCTGTTGTTGTAAAGACCCAATATGGGTCAACAGTTTTGTTTAAGGACCACAAGCAAATCTTAACAGCAGAATGTCTCTGCCTGGTGCTTGCTCAAGCAGTAACTGGTAATACAGTTGGCCTTCGCCGTACATGGGGGTTGTGTTCCTGGAACAGTGCAATTGGTAAAATCCTGTTTGGTAAGCTGAATAAGTAATGGGAAAAAAGGGTTAAGGGAATCCATTCACAGGCTATACAACCTCAAGACTCCAGGCACATCCATGCCCGACCAACACAAGGTACGTACTGAGGTGGGCTACACCGGCTGTTCTCCCCGCTCCCTGCTCTCACTGACTCACTGGAGACAATAAAACAGCACCTTACACTATCACATCTTGGCTAAATTATTTTACCTTTCGTCCTGGAAGTGTTAGACTAAATGAATTCAGTAAGTATGAATGAAACAACCTTGATTGTACTTTACCATGCAATGCAATCAGGTTGCTCTGAGTCCGAGGAATCATCAGACTCAGGCGGGAATTGGTGGCGTCCTCCCAAGTGTGCATTGTGCACGGAGCTGATGTCCTCCCAAGTACACATGCTCACGGGGTTGCCCAGCGCATATACGCAAATTTTACTTGTGTTACACAAAAAGTGCCACATTTATTTCTTCACGTATAGGCAAATCCGCACTCGAGAAAGTCGCATTCGGCAAGGGTTGACTGTAGTTATAACCCTTACATTTGATGCAGCACCTTATCACATTTTCAAGATGTCTCAAAGTGCTTCACAGAACATACTGTAAAGTGAATTGACTGTATATATTGTATATTTGTGCTGGTGATATGAACAGAAACTACATTTGATCTTAGCCAAAAGGCCAATAAGCAATTTTTTCCCATTCTCTCAAACCCTTTCATTGTTTTATGTCTCTGCTCCAATGGGAAGAGTCCTACCTTCTACAATCTCTCCTCATAATTACAGTTCACACAGTTTTATATTCACCCTCAAAATACAGTCAATCCTGTGAAGCAGTTTGAGACAATCTCGTGACATGCGAGGTACTATATCAAAAGCAATGACTATTTATGGCACAAATTCAGTTATGACTCAGTTCAAGTGTGCAAACCCATTCACTGTATGTGGTGCATCTTTCAGCTAAAATGGCCAACTCCCAGATGAATAAGTCACCAACTGTTACATTTATTGAAATCAGGTATGAAATATTAGGCTAAGTGAGATCAGGGTTCAATCACCCGCTAGAACTCTTACAGCATAAAAGATGATGACCAAGAGGAAGGTAGATTGCATAGGTTGTATGTTGGATTCAGACGATAAATTAAACAACTTGGAAGAGGCTGACAGTGTGATGTACCTTATTCCTTGTAGAATAACCATCGATGTAACCTCCCATTTACTGAGCATGCACCAAACAAAAGGGACAGCAGAGTGACCCAATGACCCAGCTGATTCAGCTTTCTTTGAAGAAAAAACTTTGTGAGACAGCCAGCCACATACGTGCACAGTGAAGTAGGCCATAGCACCTCATATTTAATAGATCCTGTCCCCTGAGAGATTCCAATGACCATCTTTCAACTCGTGTCATTGTGGACAGATCCTAACACTGATCTCTAATGATTATCACAAATTGCTCTCCAGCAAATTAAGAAAATTTAAAATAGTTTCAAAACGAAGCAGAGGTGAGCTGAGGAGAAATTTTTTCACTCAGCTGGTTGTTCAAATCTGGAATGCATTGCCTGAAAAGGTGGTGGAGACTGATTCAATAACAGCTTTTTAAAAGATAATTAGATCTTTATTTAGGAAGAACAGGTCTCTTAGGTTATGGGGGGAGAGTTGGGCAGTGGGATTGGGTTGCTCTTTTCAAAGAGCCGGCGCAGACTAGATGGGCCGAATGGCCTCCTTTTTTGCCATAAGATTCTATGATTTTATGATCCTATGATATATCCCTTTATTCTACTCTGCCATCGATGCTTCAACCATTCATATGTATACTTCACTATTTTTTCAGCTTTAGTGACATCTTAAGCTTATAATAAAATTAACTGAAAAAGCAAAGTAAACGTACCTTATGTAATCGGATGTTGTAAGTTGATCTGTCTTTGTGCAAACAAAAGTCACATCCTGACATTGACCTCCAATGCAGGCAGTGCTTACAGTTTTACTAAAAATCTGATCTGCAATCTTATCAGAGTCAGCTCGGTGAGTAACAGATACAATCCAAACAGATCTGCAACGTGTAAGATACTGGAACAAAGCATAGGATTGAAGCTTTCAATAGATTTACAGAGTTACAAAGAGTGATTTGAAACAAGACTGAAACAGCCCATTCAATTTGTACTGTACTATGTTTATACTCCGAGTGAGCACCCAACCCTCTTGTTCCCTTTCATAATCTTAATAACCTCCATTAAGTCCCAGAGGGATCGAAGGAAAGTGTTCCAGAGTTTGGGGGCATCGTGGCTGAATGCATGACCTCCAATGGTAGGACAAAGGGTGCAAGCGATGAGCAGGAGGCTGGTGCCAGTCGAGCAGAGGCACCAGGTGGTGGATTGGGGATGAGGAGGTCAGAGAGGTAGGGGGCTGACAGGGAGTGAGTAGATTTGAACATGAGCATGAGGATCTTGAAGTTGATCTGTTTGGTGATGGGAATCCTGTAGAGCAAGTGGTGAGGTGTAGGTACGGAGTCTAGTCCAGGAAAGCATGTGGACTGTAGTGTTCTGACTCAGCTAGATCTTTTGAATGGTGGAGCTGGGGAGACCAGCGAGAAGTGCGTTGGAGAAAACCCAGCACAAGGGTTTCGGCTGCATTTGGGATAAGGTATGGTCAGAGGCGGGCAATGTGGTGGAAGTGGAAGAAGGTGGTCCTCATCAGGGACCATATGGGGGTAAGGAGGGACAAGATGCTGGTGTTGAACCAGTTGCTTAGATTGTGCACTGATTCTGTGAGTCTGTGGGAGAGCCCAGGTAGGTTGAAGAGTTTAGAACCACCGGAGTGAAGATGGTGACGGGAGGCAAGGAGTATGGCTTATGTCTTGTCCATGTTCAGCTGCAGAAACTCTACACTCATGCAAGCCTTCAAGTCTGCCAGACAAGCTGATAGAACATTGGCAGACTTGGAGTCACTACTGTAGGAGGTAAAGTAAATGTTTGTGTCAACCTCATACAAGTGTACAGTCTGCAGATGACATTGCCCGGGGGGAGCATACAGACAAAAAAAAGAAGTTGGCCGAGGATGGAGCCATGGGATATCCTGCAGATGACTGGGCTGGGGGAGTGTAGGAGAGGAGAAAAGATTTGCTGAGATGAAATGGAGGCGGTTGAATAAGTAGGACATGAAACATGTAAATGTGGTCCAACTATGGTAGATGAAGGAGGAGAGGTGGTGGAATAGGATGGCACGGTCAACTGTGTCAAACTCGGCATAGAGATCCAAGAGGACGAGGAGGCTGAGGAAATCCTGGTCGCAGATAGAAAGAATATGATTTGTAACTTTGACAAGGGCCGTCTTTATGCTGTGGGAGGGTAAAAACACGACTACAGGGGCTCAAGGTGGGAGAAGAAGGAGAGACTACAGTTGACCTGCAATGATGTGGTCCAGGACTTTGGCAAGGAAGGGTAAATTGGAGATGGGATGGCAGCTCCTTGGGACATCTTCCCGAAGGTCTCTCTCAATCCTACGTGGTAAATGTGTCTGCATGGATTTGCCTCAGACTAGACATCTTGAGTTAGATGAAACTTAGTATGCATCTCACTGTACTGTAATGTGAGGTTGTGTCATTGCAGTCTGGGACCAGTTTATTTTCAGCGAAAGCAGAAACATCTCCTGTTACTATTTCACAAGGTTTTCAGGCAGTCTCAATTGGAGAGTTGAATGACTGTTAGAAGCAGATGGGACAGAGAGCTGTTGGCAACATGTCTCAAAGATGAACAATTATAATTTCACAACAAAAAATGAAATTGTGACATCAGGGCCTGCAGCTGAACATTGATGAGACATAAACCATACACCTTGGCTCCCATCAACATCTTCTCTCCTATGGTTCAGACCTCCTAACCCTACCCGATATCTCCCTCATACTCAAGAAATCCATGCACAATTGAGTGCTATTTTTGTACCCCACATCTAGTCATTGGCCAGGACCACTTTCCTCCATCTCTGCCACATCTGTACCTCACTTCAACAGCTGTCCATGCCTTCGTCCAAAATAAACCAAAATTCAACTAATGCAAAACTATGCCGCCTTCATGCTGATGTGCACCAAACTCCATACTTCTATTAGTCTCAATTCTTCTCAAACTCCATTGGCTCCTTATCACAGAGCTGAATGATTTCAAGGTCCTCACACTTGTACTTAAATCCTTTCACACCCTCGCAGGCCCTCTTATCTTCCAACTTGCTCTTTCCCTAAATTACTTCCTGCTGCCTCCACTTGACTGGCTCCATGCTGAGATGTTGATTTTGTTTCATCCACAAAATATAGTCAATTCACGTTACAGTAAATGATGTGAAGCTCTTTCAGATATGTCAAAGACATGATAATGTACTATATCAAAGGCAAATATTATTATTCTTCGACATTGGAGAAAAATACTTGTTACCTTCTTCCATATTTCATCTCTGGCTTTATTGGAGTCTCCTGTCCCTGGGAAGTCAGTCAGTACCAACCCTTCTGGAAGGCCATTGGACTTGGGCAAGGAGATTGTAACAGATTTCACCAGTGGCCAAAAGTATCTTCCATCCTCTGAGCTCTTCTTGCTTACATAGCATTTTAATTTGTGTGATAGTATATTTGCCTGAGGAATAACACAGCAGAATGAGCTGATAATTGACAATTGAATATGGATGGTGGAAGTATAAAAGGATTATGGGAAGAGTGACTTGCGGATTTGAAAGAGAATACTGTAAAGGTGTCGGCCAGGACACTTGGAGGCACTCTCACCTCTGATTTACAAGGTTGTCCCCATATACGAATGTTGAATTTATAGTCTAGGCTGACACTGGTGCAATGCTGAGAGAAACAGCAATAACAACATTTCCGACCTGAGCATAATGGACAAGGTCATCTCGGACCACTTCCTCATCTCCTTCTCCTCTCGCATCCCTCTCTCCTCCACCAAGACCTCAACCATACTCTACCATCCACGGTAAAGTCTACCCCTGAGACCCTCACAAAGGCCCTCACATCCTCTGACTTCTTACCCCTCTGGCCTTTAACTCACAGAGATCCTGAAGCAGCTGTCCAGCTGCTCCATGATCACCTCTCCTCTACCTTCAACTCTCTCGTCGCCCTGAAATCCAGGAGCATCTCAAAATCCACCCAATCCCCCTTATATAACACTCATCTCCACTCACTAAAAATCCAAATCCGGCTGCACAAGCATAGGTGGCATAAAACTGGCCTAACAGTTCACCACCAACAGTCGCTCGAGCATCTCCATAGTTACCGTCGTTCTTTGTCACATAAAAACAGCCTTCTACTCCCAACATCATCTTGGAAGCAAAAAACAACCCCAAATTCCTTTTATCCACCACCCACTACCTCCTCCATGTGCCCCCTCAGGCCTCTTCAATCTTCACTTTGAATACCAAGTGTGAGCAAGACATGGACTTCTTTTCCACTAAAATAACTATATCCACTAGGCAGTCTTAATCCTCCTGCATCTTGTCACCCATCACCACCCCACTTCCGTCCCCCTCACCCTCTCCATCATCAGCTCCTACCACAACCACCATCCTACATTACTTCATAGCCACGACTGCCCTATTTCAAACTTCCCTTCATTTCAAAAGTCCTTGAATGCATTGTTGCCACTCAACTCCACACACACCTCTCCTCCCACTCCCTTTTCGAATCCATCCAGTCCGGTTACCATCCTGCCCACAGAGGCTACACATGTGACAGTCACATACGACATGCTCTCTCTGTGACCAGGAATCCCTCTGGCTCCTTGATGTCCTGGACCTTTCCACTTTTGACAAAGTCGATCACGCCATCGTCCTCCACCACCTGTGCTCCATCACCCACCTCATTTACATGTATTTAACTTCCTCCATTCCTCTGCACCCACTACCACCGCTCTCCTCACAACAGTACCCATTGTCTTCGCTCCACCAGGTCTGGCCTCCTCCTTGTCCCCTGAATCCTCCACTCCACCATCGATGGCCATGCCTTCAGCCACTATGCCGCACTTTCCTGGAACTCCTTTCCTCACTCCCTTCTCCTCGCCCCCCTCCTTTCCTATTTTCAGTTCTCAGCTAAAGACCTTTCTTTTCAACTCTGCTTTCGGTCACCTTCTTCCCCCTCCCACTGGCTCGGCCCCGGGTTCCAATATTGGGAAGCACTCTGAGATGCTGTACAGTGTGGAGGGCGCTATATAAATCCAAGTTGTTTTTGTTGTTGTGGTTGTACTAGTTGAATCCCTAGAATGCCTGTCAGTGCTGTAAAAATCTCCTGCATGAATTGAGATGGAAGCAATTCATCCATCTCAAGAAATTTGCTAGTTTTCACTTACATCGACCGCCGACAATGAAATATTATTATTTTTTGGGATGATATTATATTCCAAGAGTTCCTGGTAACTTTGTTCACGACCTTTTTCTCCATAAACTGCTCTCAATTTTTCTTCTGCACTTTCAACTGTTTCATTTGTCTCAGAATCATCAACTTCGTTCTCCTGATTCTCGCAGAGCTCTTTCAGATCTTTCAGTTCTTTATTCCATTCCTGCAATACAATCAATCCACCTTCAATTAAATCTTCACCATTCAATCTTAGACAAATCTCCTGTGTGACAGCAAATCAAATACATAGATAAATGTAAAATATATAACACTCATTGAGTTCCCTATACAAAACTTCAATTAGTTTACAGTATTATCAACAACTCCTTTCAAACCATGCTGAATTACTTTTATATTTAATTGATGTTCTCACTATTCTTCAACCATAGGAACAAAACATGGTGGTTGAGGCACCTTCCCAGTGCTGTAGACATGTTTCATCTGCAGGCACGTAGAGGCTAAAGATTTGGCTTTGATAATGGAGACCAGTAACACGAAGCTCAGGATAACCATTACCTCCTCAGTAATGAACTCAATGTCTGCTTTGAACGTGCGGCCACTGTGGGTTTGCACATTTATGATGGATGATGTACATGCAGAGCTTGACGACGTAGGCAGTAATTCCTTTTCATTCAAAACAGCATTGATCAGCGAACTTTTTCCTTCTCCTGTTTTCCCAAACACACCGATGTAGATCTTGTCCAGCAGTGTTTTGTCTTTTAATTTGGAAGCCTTTTTCCTGAAACAAAAGCACAGATTACTCTTCCCAACTCTGAACCTCTTGTCCTGCTTCCTTAGTCTATTGGATATGAGCACTGCATAGCAGGAGGTGCTATAAGACATTGAACCAAGGCCCATCTACCTGTTCAGTGGCACTTTAAAGATCTCACGTCACCATTCAAAAAGAAAAGACAGTTTTTCTCTTCCTGTATCCTGGCAAAAGAAGCATCAGATACTATTGGTCACTCACTTCATAGCTGGTTGTGAGATCTGGTGTGTTGGCTGCTATTTTCATCCACAAAAGGCATTCTATCAATACAATACACTCTATTATAAATAATATTACTTTACTACAAATCCTGGGAAGGTTAAAGAGAAGGATTTCCAGAATTGTCATCTCTGATTTCCTTTCACTGGACATGCAGGAAAGGTCAGGAGGGGCAGATCAGTGAAATTAGTATGTGGCTGATAAAATGGTACATAGAGAAAGGTGTTGTTTGTTGCTTGAATGAAATAATTGCCAATTAATATGGACGGTGTAAATGTAACAGGATTATGGGAAGTGTGATTTTCAGATTTGAAAGAACGTGATTTGAAAGAGCTTGCTTTGAAAGAAATTGAATTCCAATGTTTGAGTTAAAGGACTGAGTAAATCTACATTGTATTTTGTGGATTAAGGAACATGACATGATGTCATAAATGAAAATGCAACCTGGAGTGAAGTTGACTACGAGAGTTACACGCACACACACACTACACACATACGTACAAATTCTGCAAGATTATGCAGGAATACATTCACAAGAACATTTATGGAGATATAGCAGATATAAAGCACAAGAACAAAGTCAAACAAAAAGAACAGCATAAAAGGGGTCAAGTAACCCAAGGAGAACCAGAATCTTTATGGTGCAAAAAAAATGAAGGAACATAATTTATGCATTTAGATACAGGAACACAGGTCAGTGTAATGCAGTGGTTTCCACACTATAGGGTGCACCTCCCTTGGGGGGAGTGTACCATTTGAGAAGTCAGCTCGTCTGCCATGTACGAATAGTGGTTATTTGCTCGTCTGCTACGCTACGCATAATAGTTGCTTGCAAACCTGTACGTACATTACGCATAATAGTTACTTGCAAACCTGTACGTACGCTTTGATTTAACCTCTAGCCGACACCCGTGAGCCTGTTAAAGAAAGATGCGAATAACAGGGGCCATAAGGGTGTCTGGCAGGCATACCAAGGCTGTGATATCATTGTAAAGCTCTAGGCTTGGTTATCTTATTTTACTTCTAGGCTATCTTATTATTGTAAGCTGTAGCCGGCCTATATCTCACTAATTCCAAGGCCACGATGTTTTTGTAATACAGCTGCAAGACCATGTTGTTTGTAACCCAGCATGAGTCATGTAACTAAAAGTGTATAACTACCCATGAAAAGGTTGTTCTAAGTGTGCACTTGGAGTAGACGGATGAGAGTCTGTACCTAAGGTGTACACCGCTTCGCGAACGCTAAATAAACTAGTTGGATTACACACCCGAGTCACATATTTGTGAACAGAACCACCAACCAAGGTACTGAGACAAATCAGAGTTTCACATTTGGCGAACAGAACCACCAACCGATGTACTGAGACGAATCACGGTTTCACACATTGACTGGGGGGTGGGGGGGCACAGAGCTTTCATGTCTCGAGCCTTCGAATGTGTGTGGAGCCGAGCAGAGCCGAGGATCCAAGTTTGCAGAGCTGAGGTGGAGCCGAGGACCCGAGTGTGTGGTGCCAAATGTGAAGGAGGGGGGGGGGGGGGGGGGGGGCGTTGCAACAAAAACATTGCTGAGTTAGGGGGCACGCTGCTATTCAAAGTTTGGAAGCCACTCGTGTAATGGAATGGGAAGAATATATAAAATTGGGAGAACCAAATAAGGAAAACATGGAGAAAGGTAAACTAATGGCGTATAACAAAGGAAAATTGGAACAGTGGACAGAATAGAGAGTAGAGGCGTGATATACAAAGGGCTATATATCTATATTGATATACAATATAGAATAAAATTCAACATTAATTCAAGGTAGCTTCCCAACACTTCTTCAGTGTTGGGAAGACACAGAATTGACAATAACAGAAATGGGATACATCTCAGTATGTTGAAGACAACCATGGAAGAGCTAGAAGAGGATCTATCTGTGATTGTGTACTGAGGAGCTACTCAGAAACCAGATGAGAGAGAGGGGGGAGTTTTGAACCACAACTGCAAAATTACATTTATATAGTGCTTTTATCCTTGGGAGGATATCCAAGTTTCCCTTATTCCTTAACTGTACGTACATCAGTTTGGTGAGTAGCTCCTTCTCCTCTGAGTCAGTGCATCGAAGATTTTCGAGTTTGCTGTGTACCTTGCCCATAAATAACCGTGTTTCATTCTCCAAATCTTTATCTGATAATGCAATGAAAGGAAGTTGGTTTAATGGAACTAAACAAAAATTTATAATTATCCAACAAATCAGTGAAAGTTTGCATAGTTATTGTGCCAATTACCTGGAGTCCAAGTTTGTGAGCACACGTCCGCACAACCAACACTCTCTGACAGGGCAAGTAAATTTACAGTTCTAATATCATAAACATTTATTTTGATTTTGTATCAATAAAAAGAATAATGTACTTTGGGCACAATCCTTACAGCTTACTCTGCAGCAGGACAATACCATAGGAGATGACTCTCAAGCAGATATTGTCCTTTTGAGTAATTTAAAGCCCAGCACTGCCAATGTATTCTGTTGATAATAATAATAATCTTTGCATTTGATATAACACCTTCGTTGAGACGTCTCAAAGCGCTTCACCAAAAATACTGTAAAATGGATTGCCTGTATATTATGTTTGTGAAACGTGGAAGCCAATTGCACACAGCATTGTCTCACACACAGTCATTGATAGAGTGACCAAATACATCCATATTTTTTGAAGGGATTATTATACCGGGAAAAATGATCCATGAATTGACTGATAATTGGTTTTCCTCTTACTGCTAGGTAAACAGAGGTGCGGGGAGTAAGGAAACTTGGCTAAGGTTTCCCCTGCTGAAGAAAACAAACCTGGGTCCTCTCATTTGCTTGTGTGTTGATCGCACACTCTGCTACCAGTAAAGTATCTTTCCAACTGTTTCCAACCTGACTACTCATGGCTTAATGAGTATAGTTGTGTGCCTGAGCATGACAGAAGAATGATGTCAATGCTCTCACACAATTCATTCAGAGCTGTGCTGCTGATCAGGGAATTCTTGGTTGTTTCAATCTTCCCAGTGAGACCTTCAAGCTTTGCTTGCCGGGTATGAAATGACCAACTTGTTCCTGTCGCCCGGGTGTGGGGCGATAAGGCGATTTGTGGGATGAGGCAGATCTCGTTGGAGTTGAGCTGATTCCTTGGTAACATGTTTGGTAAAGGAATGTCGTGAACAAGTCACCCTCTATGGCGGTTTCATTTATTGAGTTTCTGAGCCAGGTGGGTCCACAGAGTCTAGGACAATGATGATTACAGCAGAGTCAGCTTGGCTCATTGGCAGAACTTGGAAGGCCACAGGGTCCTTGGGACCAGGGATTCTTCCCACTCAGCTGCTGTTAACCATAAAGCCAATGCCCGAATGGGGACACTGATCTTTGCTGAATAAGCAGCAGGAATCTTGCTAGACACAGTGCTTTCAATGGCAAGGTATACAGTTGGAGGACCTCACATTTTTAGGGCCCTATAAGCGGGGTCATAGTCTTAAGATTACTTTCGTACTGAGTTGAGGAAAAACTTCTTTACTCAGAGAGTAGTGAATTACTACCCTAAAAGGTTGTAAATGCTCAGTCCTTGAACATATTCTGGACTGAAATTGACAGATTTCTTATGAACAAAGGGATTAAGGGATATGGGGGTAAGGTGGGTAGGTGGAGTTAGATTAGAAGATCAGCCATGATGTTTTTGAATGGCGGGGCAGGCTTGAATGGCCAAGAATCCTAGCATCTTATGGCACAAAAGGAGGCCATTCAGCCCCTTCTGTGCCAGCTCTTTGAAAAGAGCAATTCAATGACACTCCCCAGCTCTCTCCCCATAACCATGAAAATCCATCCTCCCCAAATAAATGTCTACCTACTCCTGCTCCTAATTGTTATGTTCTTATGTAAACTTGCCAGAATTAGGTAAAGAGGGAGCTTCCCACCAGGAAGAGTGCATATTCCACTCCAAAGATAAGGACATTTTCATGGGTAGGTGATCTACATATGTGGCACTCTCAGTGCAGTTTGGATACTTCTAATATGTGGAGTCCTGTAGCTCAGTGGTTAGACTGCTCGCCTTACAAGTGAGAAATCTGGGTTCAATTCCAGGCAGGGTGAACTTCAAGCAAGATTCTTTACTCCACACACCTGATAATAATTCCTAAAGAAAAAAAAACAATAATAAATTTGTCATTTCAATCCACGACTACTTGTGGGACACTACTGCGCACAATTGGCTGCTGCGTTTTGCCCACAAATATATGGTGAATTATTTTCACAGTCTATTCTGTGAAGCACTGTAACACTTCTGGAAGCCATCAAATGCAAGCAATATTATTATTAATACTCTCAAACATAGTACCTGGTTTCCACGTGCCTCAGAAACTCAGCTGATCTTGAAATCCTAAGAATTGTTTTGCTAACAAAAATACAGTCAATTCACATTACAGTATATTCTGTGAAGCACTTTGAGACATCTAGAAAATGTGAAACGCGCTCTATCGAATGCAAGGATTATTATTATTATTTATTATAACTCTCTTGTTGAACATATTCCTTCCAATCTCTTGCCTAATTGCTCTGATAACAATCCCATGATTGTAACTGCTCATCACTGCTTCCGAACAAAAGGAAATAGTATTCCCTTATCTATCCTTTTATACCATTTTAAAACACCTCATCATATCAACGATTAGTTAGAATGAGACATCAGCAAAACAAGTGCCTTCATATTTGGTTCCAAAATTTGCTCTTACATAGCTTTATCTCTTCCTCCGAGATCCTTTGCCCAACGTTTTGTTTCTTCTGCTTTTTCTGCGGAGATCCTTCACATGTCGTGGCATGTTCTCCCAACGTGTGATGCTTTCCAGAAATGTATTTTGTTGTTGTTTTTATTGTCACTTCCCTTGTCACACCTTGGAGCAGTTCACAGAATCATAGAATGTTATAGCTCATAAGCAAATCAATCGGTCCATCAAACCTGCACTGAGAATCTCCTTGTGAGCTACCAGTCTTATCCCCTGTCACATACCAATGATGAATCCTTCACTTTCTACATGGTGAGTCAACTAATATCCTTAGACCTCTTTCAGTTACAAATGTGGCTAAGGTTCAAAGACTTGTACAAGTTCATCATTAGGGTCTTTTTTTGGTTCAATGCTTCTCTATAGGAAGTGACTGAGACATTGTGTGAATATAATAGTTTGAGGTGTACCTGTTTTCCTGAGGTCTTGTGAGCCATCCATTGTGCCAATCCAATCTGAAAGGAAATAATTACTTAATTCATGATCCAAACAGATATTAAAATCCTCTAGCTAAAGTTATAGATGTTGGAAATGTTTATTCAGGGGAAAGGGAAAATCAAGTTACAGCTTGAGTGGGAGAAGCCTTTAGGAAAGTTGATAGGGAGTGGAGAAAAGGTGATAGAGGCAAACAACAACAACAAATTACACTTATAAAGTGCCTTTCACGTCGGGAGGACGTCCCAAGGCGCTGCACAGGGCGTGTGACCTGAGCTGGGAGGGGAGTGTACGGGAAGGGGTGAAACAGGTAGGGGAGGTCGAAAAATTCGGGGTGGAACAAAAGGCACGGTCGAAGAGGAAAGTCTTCAAACCGGCCTTGAAAGAGGAAAGAGAAGAAACGAGACGGAGGGATTGGAGGATGGAATTCCGTAGAGTCGGAGCAGAAAAACTGAAGGCCCGGCCTCCGATGGTGGGGCGGTTCGGGCGGGGGGCTTGGAGCAGGCCAAGTCCTGCTGAGCGGAGGGTCTGGGTGGGCTTGTAGGGGGAGAGTAAATTGGTTAAGTAGGGCGGGGCAAGGCCATGTAAGGCCATGTAAGGCCAGAGGATCTTGAACTCGATCCTCTGGAGGATGGGGAGCCAGTGGAGACGGGCGAGGGTGGGGGTTATGTGGTCGCGAAGGTGGGTGCGAGATAATACACGGGCTGCAGAGTTTTGAATGACCTGCAGCCTGTGAATGGAGGAACTGGGGAGGCCGACGAGGAGAGAGTTTCCGTAGTCCAGCCTTGAGGTGATGTATGCGTGCACGAGTGTTTCGGCAGCGCGGGGGGTAAGATAGTTGCGGAGCCTGGCAATGTTGCGCAGGTGGAAGTAAGCGGTGCCGGTCAAGGCACGGATGTGGGGGAGGAAGGTTAGTTTTTAGTCGAACGTGATGCCGAGGTTCCTGACTGGCTTTGTGAGGTGGAGAGTACAGCCTTGGATGTTGAGGCTGGCAGCGCGCGATGTGCGAAGGCGCTGGCTTGAGCCAATCAGGAGGGCCTCGGTCTTACTCACGTTCAATTAGAGGAAGTTGTCCCTCGTCTAGGACTCAATGTCGGACAGACATGCTGTCAGAACATCGATGGTCTGGGGGTTGAGGGATGAGGCAGAAAGGTACAGCTGGGTGTCGTCCGCATACATGTGGAAATTTACCCCGTGTTTGCGGATGACATCGCCCAGAGGGAGCGTATAAATGGTGAAAAGGAGGGGGCCAAGGACAGAGCCCTGAGGGACGCCGTGAGAAACTGTGGGGGGGTTTAAGGAGAAACCGTTGGAAGATACAAATTGTAGGCGGTGGGTCAGGTAGGAATGGAACCAGTCAAGGACTGTGCCTTGAAGGTTGAGGTGGGAGGAAAGACATTGGAGGAGGATGGTGTGATCGACTGTGTCGAACGCAGCAGACAGGTCAAGGAGGACGAGGAGGCAGAGGGAGCCCTGGTCACAGGCGGTTAGGATATCATTTGTGACCTTAACCAGGGCAGTTTCTGTGCTGTGAGCAGGGCGGAAACCTGATTGGAGGGATTTAAGGAGTGAGTGAGTTGAAAGGAAAGAGCGGAGCTGGGAGGCAACCACTCTTTCAAGGACCATGGATAAAAACAGGAGGTTGGAGATGGGTCGATAGCTTGATGGTTGCGACACATCAAGGGAGGGTTTCTTCAGGATAGGGGTGATGGTGGATGTTTTAAGGGAGGTAGTGACGGTGCCTGAGGAGAGGGAAAGGTTACTGGTGTCGGAAATGAGCGGGGCCAGAAGGTGGAGCTGGGTGCGGAGGAGGGGGGTGGGGATGGGGTCCAATGACACGTGGTGGGTTTCATGGAGGTGATTATTTTAGTGATTGAAGACAGGGAGGTGGAGATGAAAGTATGAAGGGGGGGTTGGGTGAGGGTTGAGATAATGGATGGAGGGGCGGAGGTGGAGGAAAGGTGGGGGAGGAAACTGCGGAGCGGATTCTCTCTAATTTGGACTTGAGGAAGTCCAACATCTCCTCGCAACATTCGTTTGAGGAAAAGATCTGCGAAACCAGACGGGGGGGCGGAGGGGGCAGAGGAGCTGATTGGTGGTGGCGAAAAGGAGGCGGTGGTTGTCCTTCGCTTCCAGGATTATCCTGGAGTAGAAGGCTGATTTGGCGGTGGCTAGGGCGGAGCGGTAAAATTTGATGCGGTCCAGCCAGATTTGCCGGTGGACCGTGAGGCCAGATTTGAGCCAGGTGTGTTCAGCTGCTCGCACTTGGCTTTTGAGGGAACGGAGGTGAGTTGTGTACTATAATATAAATATTATATATATATAGATAATATATAATCTCGCTTTGGTATTTTTAGCAACAGGATTTCAGAATTGAGCCAGCCCTCTGAGCAGTCTGTTTCCTGAGCTAGGCAGGTCCGTAGTATTCTACGGCACTGCAAATGACAGCCTAGCTCATCTGCAGGCCCTGGAAGGGCAGAACAGCACCTTGGGATGTCTTCCCCGTGTGAAAGGCGCTAGACAACTGTAATTTTGTTGTTGCTGTTGTTGTGGGCAGAGAGTCATCCAACTCAGCTCACAGATAGGATGGTCCTAGCTTGACAAGCAGTGGGCAAACATGTCAGACAACAATATCAATGGCAAGATAGGCGGTTTTAGTTTGTTAGACTCCAGCAATTACTCCAATACACAAAACACACGAAATGCTACAGATGCTGGGACTCTGAAACAAAAACAAAAGTAACTTTTGTTTTTACTCCAATACACATTCTGGGTCTCCAAGCCTTAACTCTTGCCAACCTTTGCTAATGCTTTCCAGAATTAAGTAAGCAGGATGAGTCTCTCTAGGGAAAGAGAGTGCATTCCATTGCAACAATCTGTCCCTGGGATTTCTATGTGTCGGTGGGATGCATGGAAATCTCAGCTCTGTTGGGATAATCTTAACCATGGTGATGGGCACAGTAAAGTGCAGCGGCTGCTACTGTGGGCTAAGTGGCTCCGGTCACCCGTGCATGAGGCGGGTCTGGTGTTGGGTCCACAGAAGTGGCACCAGCAGGAAATTGGCAGAGTGCAAGTTCCCAAACTTGGAAGGTGAGTACTCTAACCACTGAGCTACCTTTAGACACCTAGTTTGTATCCCCTCTTAGTCTTGAATTTTTTAGTGTGTAAAGCTCACATTTTCCAGCCTTCTTCATTTGTATGAAGAATGCTGAAAATTAAAGATGAAAAACACAGGGGCCCAAAAGGAGATGAACATAAAGTTAAAACTCACTCACCTTTTAGATCCTTCCCAATATTTCAGCCTCAGATCTGGGAGCAGAGGATTGGCAGAGACCACAGGTGGGGAATGTACTCAAGGTGTTGGTGATAATCTTATTTTCCTGTTGGTGATAATTTTGTTTCCCAGGTTACACTTGCTGAGCAGGTTTTCCCTTCTCAATGTTAGATAAAACCAGCTTCCTCTGAGTTTGAATCTTTACTGTTCAGCTTTAAGTAGTCTGACGGCTTCTGGAGTCTGCCCTGAGTTTCACTTTCCCCAGTTTGACGTACAAGAAAGTTCATTATTGTCACACCAAGCTCCGCCTTCCAGCTCCATTTCAGGCACTGCCACTTTCAGTAGAAAGAATGAATTTGATTTTTATTGATGGTTATCATGGCAAAAACTGTAACCTTCTCACAATAAAATTCCAGGATAATGGAGTGCCAGAGCACATTCCATATTCCAAACTCAGTGGCTGACCATTTAGGTACCGTAATCAAGTCTACCTTTCTGAAGAATAACCCCACATCTGCTTCCCTCCCTTGATTCATTTTCATACGATCAACTTTTCATTCATATCAAAATGTCTCAGAAGTATTTTGTGTAAACAACAACAAATTGTATTTATATAGCATCTTTCACCTAAGAAGGATGTCTTTAGGTGCTGGACAGTTATGGATTCGCACCTGAGCTGGGAAATTTAAATAAAGAGGGTGGAAAGCAAAGGCTGCATGTGGCTGATTGAAGGCATTGACAAAGAGGAAAAGTCTTGAGAGAAATCTTGAACGAGGCAAGGGAGTGGTTGAGGTGGAGGGATTCTAGTTTGGAGTTCCAGAGGGTTGGAGCAGAAAGGCTGAATGTCCAATCACCAATGGCGAGGCGGGCAGGGTAGGTGGTGTGTAGTAAGCCAGTGTCCACCAATCGGATCACAGATACCGCTGTGAAATTCAGTGCTCTTCTGACAACTGCTCTCGTGAGATCTACTTGCTCCAATATGCGGCGACACATGCATACTCTCAATGATTCCCTTCAGTAGCACCAGCACACATTATCTCAGAACTGCCCTCATCCTCAACTCTATTTCATCCTTCGCCTCATTTGGCGTTTTAACAAAAAACTGTTCTCCTTCCTTTTAGATGGAAAGGATCTCAAACTTAATCAATGTTTGAATGCCAACTCCTCTCCTGACACCTCCTCCCCTGTGCCTTCCTCTGGTCCCACGCCCCGCCCCCCCCCCCCCCCCCAATTCCACTTCCTGCCATGTCCTCACCATTCCCTCTGACCTCCCACTCTCTGGTCCCAAAAAATCTGTCCTCAGCAAAGACCTCAGTTTCATCCCCTTACATGTCAATGAATTTCAATCCCAGCATGACACTGAGCTCTTCTTCCGCTGCCTCCACCTCCACATTTTTGGCCAGGAGACTTCCCCTTCTTCCACCTCCTGAAGCCTCATTCCACTTGGACCCCACCACAAGGCCTCCTACCCTCCCTGGACCTGTTCATTGAGAACTATCGGTGTCATATCGGCCATGTCCGTTTCTTAACTCCAATCTCCCACTCAAATCTTTCTCCCCCTGGACTCACACAGGACCAATCCAAACTCGCTGACAAGGGTGGCACTGTCATCATTTGGTGTAAAGACCTCTATCTGGCAGAGGTAGAACACCGACTCTCCAACAACTCCTCCAACCTACCCCTGGACCATGACCACACATCTCAACACAAAACCATTATCACTGGCTTCATCACTCTTGACTTCAAATCTCTCCCCTCCTCTGCACCCCCCTACCTCTCTGATCTCCTTTCTCCCCAACACAGCACCATTGCCTTCCTTCCTCCGTTTCTGGTCTCATCCTTGTCCCTGAATCCTCCACTCCACGATCGGTGGCCATGCCTTCATCCATTATGCCCCAAAGATCTGGAATTCCATTCCTCACTCCCTTCAACTTGTCCCCTCTCTTCCTAGTTTCAGGTCACAGCTGAAGATCTTCCTTTTTGACCATGCCTTTGGTCAACTTTTTCCCCATCCTCCTGGCTTGGGCCTGGAATCCGTTACTGTGAAGCGCTGAAATGCTGTCTGATTTGGAAGGAGCAATATAAATCAAAGTTGTTGTTGTTAGAACAGTCAATAACCTCATCTCCTCTGTTGAGCTTCCTCACATAGCTTCCAACCTTATAGTCTCCCAGGTCCGCACTGCTTGCCTGTACCTCCTCTCCAAGATCTACAAACAAGAAACTCCTGGAAGGCCTATTCTCTCAGCCTGTTCCTGCCCCCATTGAATTGATCTCCTCATACCTGGACGCCATTCTTATCCAAACCCTACCGACTTATATTTGTGACTCTTCCAACACCCTGCACCAATTCAAGAATTTACGGTTCCATGATCCAGAACTCTTCCTATTCACAATGAACGTTCAGTCTCTATATACCTCCATTCCCCACAAGGGCAGCCTGCAGGCTCTCTGGTTCTACCTGGAAGAGCGGCATGGCCAGTCTCCATCCACCACCACTCTCCTCCGCGTGGCTGAAATTGTTCTGACATTGAACACCTTCACTTTCAACTCCAATCACTTCCTCCAAATAAAAGGTGTTGCTATGGGCACGCACATGTGTCCCAGCTATGGCTGCTAGTTTGTTAGTCACCTGGAACACTCTTTGTTCCAGGCCTACTCAGGTCCGCTCCCTGACCTGTTCCTACATTAATGACTGTATTAGGGCTGCTTCCTGTTCTCGTAGCAAATTGGAACAATTCATCAATTTCGCTTCCACCTGCATCAAAGTTGCCATGCCTCATTGCAACCCATTCCAGGTACCACTGGCTAACAGGCATAGAACAAATTCATTGCAATATCCCTGTACACATATCCAAATCCCTTCATGCCCAAGCTCCTCTCTACTTCTGTGAACCACTCAGATTCCACATTATACAACCTCTTCAATAAGGCAGCTAGGGCCTTGTGCACATCTTACGTCTGCTCCAGTTCCCCCTTAAAGGCCGTGTTTTCATCCACTACTTCTTGAACATATGGAATCCCAAGCTTCAAGCCCTCCATTGACAGGGAGTCTTTGCCCATTGACAGGGAGTCCTTGCCCATTGACAGATTGCACCTGGAGACATTTCTGTTCAACATGCCTATGGTTACCGCCCCTTTCTGTTTGGCTTGGCATCCAATTGCCATAGTTAGGTGCTCCAAGATGCCACCAGTGGGATGGGCTCCATATAAAAATGCAGCTTGCTCTTGTTCTACACTGTCTTTTGTGCAACAGGTGTGATGCTGTTACTTTCCGAGTCCAGCATTGGTTGCTGAGGATTGAATACACTGTTGAACAAGTGACCAGTGACAGAGTTAATCAGAGATGGATAATTGTTGACTCATCATAACTGTATTGAATATAAATCAAATTGTTGACTCGGAAATCTGTGTTTTCAAGACTCTGAGACAATCAAGCTCACACTGACAAGTAATTTTTTTAATATATAGGTGCATGGTACAGAAAGGCAGAGTATCTGATTCAGAGAATGAAATACACAGTTTCTGGAGTTTTCTTCTTCTTTGTCTTTTCTTAGTAGTTTCTTCTTCAGGCCCTTGGGTCATCCTACCAACGTGAAAGGTGCTCTATCAATGTAATTTTATTATTGTTGTTATTTCTTTCAGTGTGACCTTTCTTCCCAGGTCTGCCCTGATGAGCAAAACCTACCACGCTTGTTTAACCCTTTTCTTGAACTATAACCAGCTGGTCTATCTCAAATTTCACTTTCTTGCTTTTAACTTTTCATGCCACAAAGACTAATTAATGAAAATCTTCCTTCTACTCCTGACCTCATCAATAAAAACATGATCTTTTGTAAGAAAATACAGCTTATATTTAATAAACAGTGACATGATCTACAAAAGCTTAACTTTCTCGAATTATGACCCCAAGGCTATACCATTATTACATACCAATGCCTCTTTATTTATTGTTCCATCTCTCACCCAAGAAATTGACCTTTTCATTCTGCGTCTCTTCTTCTCATTAATGTGTCCAACCAAGTGTGGATAGGACAACAGACATACAATAGATCCATCCTGAGAAATATCTCAAAAGCATCCATACAAAGTCATTTGAAAGAATAGCAAGGAAATTAGGCATAGAAAAGACCGATACAATTCATTTCTAGTTAGGTTAAAAGAGTCCAATCATCAGCTAAATTGAACTTAAAGGCACAATACTACAAATATTCAGTTATGTCCATTTCAGGTAAAATACATAATAGATATATATTTATGGGAGCCATATGTTCTCAGGCAGCTTATCCCTTCATTCGGCAGAGGATAGCATTCTTTGATCTGCAACATTGGAATAACTGATGCCCACAGCTGAAATAAGGTACAGCTCTAGGTAAGAAATGGACACGTTACGATGCAACAATATCGATTATGAAAATCCCACAAACAGTGTAAAATAAACAGTAAAATAGAAACCTGCAAAAACAATCAACATCCGCTCCTCTCTGCTTCTCCTGTTCTTATGCCTTGTGCCTGATACCAACCATCAATTCAAATCTCATGGAATTATACACCATAGAAGGAGGCCATTTGACCTATCATGTCTGTGCCCGATTTTTGAATAGAGCTATCAAAATGAATCCATTCCCCACACTCTCCCCACAGCCCTGCAAACTTTTTCTGCCCAATTAATTCTCTACTTCTCCCACAAAAGTTGTTGTCAATTCAGCTTCCACAACAATTTCAGGCAGAGTTTATTTTCTTTGATTTTTCAATCATCTCCTTCAGCTCCCCAGTGAAATCTATAAAAAATGAAATAAAATGGATCAATCAATTTCTGGACATAAAACAAAACTGCCTTGTGTTGGCAAAGCTTTTTGCATGTTAGTACCTGGTAAAGTTGTGTGTCCAGGCCATTGTGCCAATCCCAGCTTCATTGTGTTTTGAAGCTCTGCTTTCAGATTAGTCTCCACATCATCCTTTTATTAATATAAGACAGAAGAACAGGAATTTAGAAATTGATACCAGATCCTCAATATCTAACTAGATAAATGCTAAAGAAGTGTGCAAAGGGTAAGGCAGGGCACTACAGGCCTTACATCAGTTGTGCTTAAATGTTTGGAAGCAATAATCAGATTCCACGTTAGCAATTACTTAAGGTAGGGCTGAATTAAATAGAGACAGTCAGCACAGATTTGCAAAGGGTAGATCATGTTTTCTAATTTTATTGAGTTCTTCGAGGTAGTAACTGAAAAATTTGCAGATAAAGATAACACTATTGATAGTAAGTATTTGGATTTTTCACAAGGCATTTGATAAGGTGTCAGATGGAAGGCCAGAACTCAAGGCATATGGATTATAGGAGGAAATGTGATGATTTTGGATAGAAAATAATAATAGAAATCCATGCATTTGATATAGAGGTTTTCAAGTCTAATTGGCTGAAGGATAGAAAGCAGAAACCTAGACTAAACAAATGTTTTCTGGAAGACAGAAAGAAATTAATGGCATCCCACAGACACCTCAAACAACTTGATTAAATCAGAAAACACAATCTGCCCTTTGCAAATCAGTCATGACTGTTTCTATTTAATTCATTGCAGTCTTAAATAATTGCTAATCTCTCCTTATTTTCCATTTACATCACAGAATTATACTTAGAGGGTACTGTGCATTATCAATGATTGCAAATGATCTGAAGCTGGGGTGTATCGTGAACAATGAGGAGAAAGGCAAGGGACCGCAGAAGGAGTTAAATAGTGGGCAGATTAGTGGCAGATCAAGTTCAATGAAACAACAACAAAATTACATTTGTATAGTGCCTTTATTTTGGCAGATAAAATATTAGTAAGAAGGTTAAATTGAATGGTTGTGTCTCGCATGCCGCCAAGGATGAATTAGCATCACTATTGGAAAGAGCTGTGAAAAAAGCATTTGTATTCTGCGTTTTATAGTTGGGGCACAGAGTACAAATGTAAAATAATAGTGTTAACTTTGTACAAATAATAATAATCATATTTGCATCAGGCCTTTCACATTGGGACAACACAATAACGAAAAATTTCATATAGAGCCATTAAAGTGGGAAGGACATCCCAAGGAGATGGACAGTCAAGGGTTTGCACTCAAACCAGGGTTATGATCAAGAGGTTTAGAGGGCAAGGCAGATGGGAGTGGGAGCATGACCATGGGTCAAAGACGAAGGTCTCGAGGATATATAAAGTATATATCAGGTGTGTTGCATTGTCGGAGTTGCTGTCCTATAGATCAGATTTTTAAACCAAATGCCATCTGCCTATCCTGGTGGATGTTAATGATCCCTTGGCACTATTTAAAAAGAGAAGGGAGTTTCTCCTGGGGTCCTGCCAATGGCATCCTGTATACACACAATGTGATAATGAAGCTGCATCAAAAGCAAGTATTATTTTGACTCTGCCAGATTCACATCGAATTATAGCAATTTCATCTCAATCACAGGATGATACGTTAGAATATTTGGTAAGTAATTTGGGAGAAACCGTCATCTCCTTGAACTTCTTCATTGTTTTGTCTGCAGCAATCTTGAACATTGTTGCTTTCTGATTATAAAGATGGTCCATCAGTATGCGCTTCATTTCCTGCACAACATTTGATCCTTTTTTCTGACAAGCTTCTGAAAAGAGGAAAGTGCTGTTATAGGGGGAATTCTTTCAGTGTGAAAGGAAAGATACCCAAGGCAATCATGGGAACACTTACCTTCATAAGCTCGTTTCATGATGCATTGAACAGACATATCAACTGATACATAAATAGATTTCTTCTTTTCAATTATGTCATTCTCCATGTCAGTAAATAATCCATTCACCTGGAACAGGATTTAATTGACATCAAATCAGTACAATGTACAAGTATAGAGACTGAGTCAGGAAAAATTGGAGTATTACAACAAAAATGGCACTTGTATCAAAAATTGTCCTTAAATAGAAAATATAATGATGGGGAGAAGAAAATCATGCATGATCAATTTCCAAGAGAAACAAAATAACAAGGGCTAGATATGAACCAAAGCTAGAACTGGTAGATTAACAGGATCTGAGAGCCGACACAGAGCTCCAATCGTACTGTATCAGCACAAGACGAAGCTACCATATCCTGTTATTATGAAAATAAGATCTTGAACAGAAACACTGCTCCAAAATGCCAGTTATACCACCAAGCACCAGAAATGGCGAACCACATATTGTCATCATGTCCAGCCCCACCACAATCAGAGGATTCAATTCCACATAACAATACAGCAAAAGTTATGTCAAAAAACATATATATAGATGCACACAGATAGAACAATAATCTGTAATAAACCCGTTTCTTTTTAAGAACACAACTGAACATTTAGTAGTATTGGTGTGGCTCTCAAAGTGATTAAAAAGCATCTTCAAATACCTTCATCCACTGGCACCTTCCTATATCTCCAACCTGATTTCTCCCTAACCCACTACCTGCTGCCTCTGCTCAACTGGCTCCAGACACCTCCATGTTCCTTTTGCCCTTCATTGGTGCTCACACTTTCAGCCACGACATCCTAAAATTCTGGAATATGTCCTCTTATCCCTCAGCCTTGACCCTTACTTCCCCAGTTTCAGGTTGCACCAGAAGACCGTACTCTTCGACCGTGATACATTCAGTTCCACCAGCTTGGCATCGTGCTCTGTCACTGTCAAACTCTGTAGGACACTACCCTGCATGAGGACCACTATATAAATGGAAATTATTGTTGTTGTAACTGATAATCATTACATCATTCGCTTTCAGTTCCTGATGATAGTTCAATCCATTACTAACTATAGCTGCAAGTAACGATCCCTGGTGGGGTGAAACTAGCTGAGGCAAGGTAGTATCTAGCACAGGGATGCCTAACTCATCTGGCAGTAAGGGCCATTTAAGTTAACACCGTTCACTTGGTGGCCACACCTTCAAAACGTTATACACAGTACTGTGTGAAATACAGTTTTAATATGACTTCACTTCATTACTCAATGCTAGTTGTGCTTACGCACTCTATGAGCAGTCATTAGCTTAATGGAAATGTCACTCACGTTTGTATGTTTGACACCCCTATCTAGGAGCAATGAATTTATCAGTTAACCTGCAAAGAGTGATAAGCTTTGTTTAAAAACTATTATGTGGGCAACTTTCTATTCTTACCTCGGCTATCAGGAATTCCTTCCGATGTTCCCAAGGTTCTGCATTTCCTCCTGAGGATTTTTTCTTTACCTTTTCATTGATAATTCCAGTCATTGAAGTTCGAAAAACATCAAGATTTCCTTTGATGCTACTTCTGGTATTTTTCTGCATTCTAGAAAAATAAAGCAAAGTAACAAAATCATCATGTTTCTATGTTTTATTTTCTTGTCTCCCATCATTGCTCTCTGTGTTCCTTCTAGCCACAATTCTCGCCATAAACCTTTCCCTTTTGTTAGATATTGGTGGCATTCAAATAGCTCAACCATAGTTAGTTTAATACAAGATAATAGTCTGGCTAATCACCTAAATTAATCTTATTTAAGACCTCAGCCTGGCTCGGTTGGCAGAAATCTCACCTCCAAGTCAGATGGTTGAGTGTTCAATTCGCATGTCAGGAAACAGAAATTGCAGTTTACAAGACAGTTCAGTGCAGAGCAGAGCAGGTGGTGCTGCAAAATTGTGCTTCCTATTCTTCAGAGGAGACGTAAAACTGAGGAACTGTCTGCCTGTTCAGTTCAACCTTTTCCAGCGCCTTGAGACCTCCTCCGGATGTGCAATGCGCTATATAACTGTAACTTTGTTGTTGTTTTGTTGTTAAAGATCTCACATCCTGGCGTTACTTGAAAAGGGAAGGGAGGGAATTTCTCCCTCCAGGCCAACAATGACGCCCTCTTCCACCAATCCTAAAGTAAAATTAATCACTCCATGGCCACTTACAGGATATTGCTGTGCAGTAAATGGTGCTGTTCACTCACAGGTAAAACCACTACACTTTACAATAAAATCATGTAAAGAAATCTCGACTATGTGCTACTATATCACATGTAAAGATCTTTATTACATAACCCTCTGGCTTATTTGCCCTTGACTATCGGTATCTGGAATTCCAACCTAGATGGAGCGGGTCAAAAGGCTAGGTCAGGACACATGGTGGTTAGGGCAGAACATAGAGTGGATGGGGAGTCTGTAAAATGGGTATTGGATAACCAATTTCGGGAGTTTAACATTGTGCTCATCCAGTGTGAGGTCTTAGATGCTGAGAGCTTTGAGAAGGAGCAGACATTTTGAAAAGCAATATGTCAGGGGTGATGAAGGTGGAGATAATGGTAAGGAGGTAATGATTTACATGAGGCAGGAGATATTTAGAAATTGATTTAGGTAATGATTTAGAGGGGCAATGGGTTCTCTCCTTTGGAGTGAGGACGGCAGGTTCTGTGGTGAGAGAGAGGGATGGGGTAGCTGGGTTGTGTAATCCTCTGACATATTAGTTAGAGCCTCGCAAGCTCTGGGTTCAATCTCTGGCCAGGGCAAAACATAAGTTTCTGTACTCCACATACCTCTGTTTACCTAGCAGTAAATAAGAACCCGGTTGTTGGTCAATTGGCCTTTCTGGGGGTAATAATCCCTTCATAACTAAATTTTAGAAAAGTATAATAATTTGGTCACTCACTGCAGGATTATTTGGGGTCAGTGCTGTGCCCAATTGGCTGCCACATTTCACCTACAGTATATTCTGTAAAGCGCTTTGAGCCATCACAAAGACTTGATAAGGTGCTATATCAAATGCAAGCATTATTATTATTCAATGAACCATTTTGTGAACTATCTGCTGACATCATCTAAATGATTATAAGTTTTAAATGATTGGTTTTGGATACTTGCCTAAATGTATTTCTGAACACAAACTCCATTTCTTGATACAAAGGCATTGCCAGTTCATGGTTAACATCAATTTCTCCAAACTTGCGAGATATGTGAAATCCATCCTTCTGACATATTGCTTTTAGAGTCTTGTGAAAGCCTTGGTTGTTTGTCTAAAAAATGGACATGATTAATTAGCGCACTAATAAGCTATGTTCACCAGTTTTCAATCTATGTTTAGTCATCTTCTCAGTCACAATATTGGTTTGAAGTGTAAAGTCTATGAAACAAATGCCCTCCCATTGTCCATTCTTTATAGAGTAGTACAGCACAGAAAATCGACATTCTGTCCATCAAATTTGTGCTGTGGTTTTGCTCCATGTCAACCACTGATCTAATCCCATCAAGCAATGAGATGGACTTGTGGCAAACGTGGGAAACAGTTGCAAGGGCAGAGGGCTCCGGCCAACACTGACCTGCCACTAAGAACTCTGGAAACGGAGTTGGCTTCACAACAGTCATGAGTATTTTCCAAGATCCCTAGCATGAGAACCTGGATTAAGCAGCTGGTGGGATCCGGGATCCGTTGTTGTGAAGCGTCTCTGAGACACCGTCCGGCATGGAGGGCGCTATATAAATCAAAGTTGTTGTTGTTGGTGCTGATTAAGTTTGGAATGCAGCATTGCACTTGGATCTCAAGAACATCAAGCTGGCTAACAAGTCATAACCTGTCCTGTAATGGTCCACCCACAACGCTTAAGGCAGTTGCTCAGCACATATGTGAAGAGGGAACTCTGAGTGTTAGAGTGACAGCTGCTGGAAGGGGTTACATGAAGTCTGAGTTTGTGACACAAGTTTGTACATCCAGTGCCTGGAATCTCCCTTGACTGTCTGCAGTGAGTCAAGCAGCGGCTGCTTAAACTCTGCACCTTCAATTGGTGAACCATCACTCAATGGGAGGGACATGTGCTGTAGATAGAAACATGATGGCAATGCTCTCACACGTTCCATGCTGAGCTGTGTTGTCCACCGGGAAGCTTGTATTGAGGGGGAGTGGGTGGGTGGAGGTTGTGGTGGTGGCTTCCTAGTTGCTTGATGTAGCTGCATACTATCTTGTTGCAGCTGGTGAACAAGGACACTCAAATCCCTCTGAACACAAACACTACCTTGTCTCTATCCCTCTAGAAAATAATCCACTTTTCTATTTTAACTACAGTAACTAGGTGAATAATATATCCCTTTGCATTTTTCTTGTATCATCTTCACAGCTTACTCTCCCACCTTCCTATCATCCACAAATTTAGATATGTTAATCTCTATTTCCTCAACAAAATCATTGATATAGACTGTAAATAGTTGAGGCCCAAGCACTGACCCTTGTGGTACTCCGCTAGTCATATCCTACCAATCTGAGAAGGACCTACTCTCTTCCTGTTAACCTCATTGCAATCCATCCTAATATATTACCTTTAATTCCATGGGCCCTAATCTTATGTAGCAGCCTTTTATGTGGCACCTTTTTGAATGGCTTCTGAAAATCCAAATATGCTACACCTACTGGTTCCCCCTAAACTAACCTGCTAATTACATCCTCAAAAACTCTAAAAGATTTGTTAAACATGATTTCCCTTTCGTAAAGCTGCGCTGACTCTGCCTAATCATGTTATGATTTTATAAGTACCCACGACGACGTCCCTAATTAAGGATTCTAGAATTTTCCCTACCACCGATGTCAGACTAACTGGTCTGTAGTTCCTCATTTTTCTCTCCCACCCTTCTTAAATAGCAGTGTTACATTTGTGACCTTCCAATCAATGGGAAACGTTCCAGAATCCAGGAAATTTGGGAAGATCAAAAACGAAGCATCCACTATCTCTGCAGCCACCACTTTTAAAACCCTTACGATGCAGGTCATTAAGTCCAAATGATTTATGAGTTTTTAATCCCATCCATTTTTCTAGTACACTACTTACATTTCTTTATTGATGTTCATTTCTTTAAGTTCCTCACTAACACTAGCCTTTTGGTTCCCCTCTATTTTTGGTAAGTTTTCAGTGTCTTCGAACATGAAGACTGAAGGAAAATATTTGTGTAACGACACATATTAATGAGTAATATGTGTTTATTCTCCCTCCTAGTTTAGTATCATCCTCGAATTTAGATATTTTAAGTTCTATGTCCTTGTCTAGCTAATTGATATAGTTATGTTATACTGTAGTATGATAGTTATGATTGATCTCATTGCTGTATATCTGAAATTGTTGTGCTGCTTGTATGACAGATAGCCTAGCATTGCTAGGTCTTGACAAAGAGCTATTGTTTCTGCCGACTGTATCCTTGAGTCTCTGTAATATTCTAAAACAAACAACAGAGTGAGCAGTGTGGAGAGCAGCTGTTGACATCGGAGTTCTGCTTGTGCGAGCAGACTCTGATTAGACATTCCAGTTACCGGGCATTGAAGTTAACTCAGTCTGTGTGCGAGAGTCTGACTAGGTTGAGCTCGACTCAGAACAGGGAGTCACTGACAGGTTTGCCAGAGAGCAGAGGCCACTTAGTATGAAAGCGTTACTAAAATCCTCACGTGCATCGTGGAGTGAGAACCGTTGTAGTTTGGAAAGGCTAAACAGTGGGACTGAATGAATTGTTCCTTCAGAGAACTGACACAAGGCATGGTGGCTGAATGGTCTCCTTCTGAATTGTAGCAAATCATGATTCTACTGGGCAATATTGAGAAAATACTTACAGAAAGAAAATCAAATGTTGATGACTAATCCTTACTTACCCGCTCCAGCCGTTTTTCAAAGATGTTGATACACATTCTCTCTGCTGTTTTAGACCCCTGAGTGAGAGATCTCTGCAGTTTTGTGGCAAGATTTTCTGTTTCTTCAGCAAACTTTTTCAATGGATTCTCCAGTTTTGAATCAATGGCTGTAAATGTATTTTTGTAAAACTGCAAAAAATATTAAAATCTTTACATGTGCAAGGAAGGATATTACTGGGTAAGGAGTCCTGTAGCTCAGTGGTTAGAGCATTTGCCTCACAAGCGATAGGAATTCCGTTTGAATCCTGAGCAGGGCAAACCTTATGCCAGTAGGAATCCAGCTGTTAGTCGATTGGCAGATTGCATTTCCCAGGATAATAATCGCTTCCAAAAAAATCGTTAAAAAGCATGATTTTGTCACTCAATCCACGACTGTTTGTGGGACACTACTGTGCGTAATTGGCTGCTGCATTTTGCCTACAAAATATACAGTCAATTCATTTTATTTTTTCATTCATTTTCAACCAGATATATACAGTCGGCTTTCCCGCTCTCCTATCCCCTACACTGACCCCTCCCCTTGCCATCTTTCCCCCCTTTTTCCCTGAATCCCATTTCCATGGCCGTTTGTGGGACAGAGTTGTGCACAATTTAGCTGCTTCGTTTTGCCCACAAATATACAGTCAATTTTCCTACTCTTCTTCATCCTGTCCTGACCCGTCCCCCACTGCTCTTGTTCCCTACCTAACTGTACAGCACCTGGGAACATCCTCTCGACGTGAAAGACTCTATATACATGTAAGTTTTGATTGATTTGCAGTATATTCTTTGGTCTTGATATGGCTTCACAGAGGGGAGGGAGGGAGTCAGAGCAACTCTGGTAATAGACCTCCAGAGAATGGGAGCAAAATGGTGTTGGTGGAGCAGGTGAGGTGAGGGCACAGAAAACAAACCAATGTTTGCTGAGCAAAGGGAGCCAGGTCAAGAGGTCGCAGAGGTAGGTGAAGAGGGGAGAATGAAGGATGTAGAGGAGTTTCTCACTGCAGAAAGAGGGAGCTTTCTGTGAGGACACTGCATGGCACCAGCCCTCGGTGTGTGTCCGTCCCACACTGGATGATGGAGGCTCCGATCATCTGTCCTGGTAGTGAACTACAAAACATTGCCCTCAATTCTATCTCCTCCTTCTTGAACAATCACTCTCTTCTCCAATCCTCTTCACTATCACACAATCACTCTCTCCCTCCCTCCCTGTCTCTGTATTTCTCTCTCCTGCTCTCAATCACACTCTCTCCCTGTTTCTCTCAAAGAGCTGTGCAGCTCACTATCTGGCAGTTGGAACAGCTGCTTTGCTGACCACACACTTTGGTTTACTATCTGGTAGCAGTGGTTGGAAACAGACCATCTTGCCTTCCCCTCAGCTGTGGAGTTGGTTTCCTGATACACTGGAGCGATGGCCGGCATTATTTCCAACCCCGCGCTGTGTCCTCCCAACCCATGACTCCTGCCACTGCCTTGAGAGGACGGTTCACTTGGGAGGGAGAGGAGCAACTACAGATACATGTCACCATCAAATGGCAGGTTAATGACCTTGTCCCACTGAATGAATTCACTACTTCACCACTGCAGGATTCTTAACCCAATAAGTAATTGGTTGACTAATAGAACCCAGAAGGTGGTGGTACAGGGAATACTGTACAGCATCAATGTACAGATTATAAATCATTGTTTCAGCCACATTTGGAATACTGTGAGAGGTTCTGATCACAATTGTATAAAAAGGATATTGCAGCGATTGAAAGAATATAGATTGAAGGGATGGAGGGTCTGCACTACAAGCCTCGATTAGATAAACTGGGAATGTTCACACTGGAGAAGGTTGAAGAGCGATATGATTACGGTCTTTAAGATTCTGAAGGGAATTGATAATGTAGACCATGACAAGCTGTTTTATCTTGTACTGAAACAGACGACATGGAGTGCAATTGAACTGGAGTAAATTCTCAACAAATCTACACAAACACTACTTTGGTCAGCAAACTTTTTGAACAGGCTCGCTAGGGAAGCAGAAAATATAATTTGTTTCAAGAACAAATTACACAGATTTCTACTGCAAAATAATATCTCAGGATATGGTATATAATGTCAAGCGACTGCCAGTATAATGCAAAGCAAATTTGATGGACCCTGGTTTTCATTCACCTGCAAAATATCTTATGTTCTTAAGTGACTTTGATGTTTGTACACCAGGTAAAGCTCTATCCACCCTCAGGTGGAGGGAATCCCTACATAGAGATGGTCTGCACTTGTCACACAGATACAGTGACACAATCCCAATTGCGTTGGAACAAACAGTCTCATATGTCAATCAGATGTGCTGGACACCAACTGAGCTTCAATCCTGGATCAGTAGAGTCACAAGACCTTTACCTTCTTCTTGCCTGAACACTGAATGAAAGAGGAAAAATCAGTAGAAATTGATAGCGCTTCACTCTTACAAAACAGAATTCCACAAATCCAAATACCTCACTGGCCTCGGTGTCATTCAAGGAGTTGAGAAGGTGTAGCATTCCATGAACCTCTGACACATAGTCACTCACTACCTTCTTCCTATTTTTCAGATATACATCAATGATGTGTTTCTTTAAACCTGGTATTTCTAGAGAAGAACCACACAAAAAACATGCAGTAAGTGTCTAGACCTGCAGATTGTGTCATGAACACAGTGGGAAACAAGGAAATCTCCAACTACTGCAGAAACTATTGACATTCCAATCAACTTCTGGTACAGTTACAAGCTGGGATATACAATGGTATCATTATATTTGCATTTGATAAAGCATCTTGATGTCTGGAAAACATCTCGAAAAGATGTCAACTGGGTGACACCTTGAGCTTTCACCTTGCTTGAAAGAGAATTCAAACTAGACTGAGACTACCATGCATTCCATCTAGTCAATGCAATATAGTGGCTTGTCATGTCATTGGGACACCTCAAAGCGCTTCACAGAATATACTGCAAAGTGAAATTACTGGAAATCTCCCATTGTCTACAATGGACTCTCTCCCCAGAATGACCCAACTGCTTATCTAATTTTGGAAAGTATAAGGCACAGGTTGAGAAGAGACAAGGCTTGGAGATCCTAGACATTGTCCTGGTATCGCTTAGCTGACCATCATGAACACTGTCCAGATCTTCCTGCTACTGTTACTCCAGTAGCAGGCATCTTCCCGTCTCAATCCTCTATAAATCGCAGCTGAGATTATGCCTTGTATTCCCACATACCTGTTTCTGTGTCACTGAAGATTGCCTTGTGGGGGCCATGAGTTTTCCAATATTCGTGAGAGCTCACGGTGAAGACGTGGATGTCATCCTCTGAAAACTCACATTCATCTGTGATTTGACGCTTTAAAGTAAGACATGGTTAAAATTCACTCCATATCCTGCTCAACAATAATGAACAGAATGGCGTTATTGGTTGATGTATATTTATGCTTGTAATAATAACAATAATCCTTGCACTTGATATAGTTCTTTTCACGTCGTCTAGGCATATCAAAATGCTTCACAGAAGAGCTTCACAGAATATACTGTAAAATTAATTGACTGTATATTTGTGGGCCAATATCAGTATCAAAACTTTTACAGGAAATGTGTCTCAACATGTTATTTTTCCGTTTCAGGATGCTCCCTTTAAGACAGTTGGGAAATGCCCCTGTTTGCACAGCATATATGTACGCACCTGTATACACAGTGGGAAGGAACACTTGACAATTTTAGATGGTGCCCTGATGTGCACTGTATGCAAAAAAACACTATATTTACACACTAAAATAGCCCAAACCAGTCCTCATCCTGTTTGCCCCAGCAGGGATATCACAACCATCCCAACAACAAGAAATGTATAATTGTATAGCACCTTTCACATTGAGAGGATGTCCCAGTGCAACAAGTCATGGATTTGGATCTGCAAAAATATCTAACTGAAGTTGCAGTAGTGAATATGTCTACAAAAGAGTACACATGGAGAGCGCACTCCCAACCCACTGTGCTCTTCTTGCATGGCGTTAATCCTATTGTCTCCTGTGTTTTTCGGTGGGTTTTTGCATGCATCAAACACCCGGGTGATGAATTTGTTCAATAAATGTTACTGGTTTCAAGATAAACACCACTTCCATTGATCCTATACACTCTGCATAAGCTTCTGAACAAGCTTCACTGATTTTACATCCGGGTCCCCCACAAAATATAAAGTTAATTCACTTCACAGTATATTTTATGAACCGATTTGAGACATCTTAAACAATGACAACAACAATAACAACAAAACAATATTTGTACAGTATTTTTCATATTGAGAGGACATCCCAAGGCGCTGGACAGTCAATGTTTCAGTGCCAAACTGGCATTGGGATTGGGGAAGGACCAGGGAAAGGAGAAGATTTGGGGTGACCGATGGGACTGCCAAAGAAGAGAGTCTTGAGCCGGGACCTGAAGGAGGCTAGGGAGGGTGAAAGGCTGAGGGACTGCAGGATTGGGGCAGAGTGGCTGAAGACTCGCCCACCAATAGTGGGGCTGGTGGCTTGGGGGAAATGGAGCAGGCTGGACTAAGAGAGCAGACAGTTTTGTAGGGGCTTAGTAGGCCGCAAAGTGTGGTGCAAGGCCATGGAGCGCTTTGAAGTTGAGGACCAGAATCTTGAATTCAATTCTCTGGGTGATGGGGAACCAAAGCAGTCAGGCAAGAATAGGGGAGGTGGGGTCGTGGAGTATGGTAGAGGACATGGACTGCAGAGTTCTGGATTATTTGCAGCCCATGGAGGGAGGAATTGGGAAGGCCAAAAAGCAGGGTGTTGGCTTAGTCAAGCCTGGATGTGATGAAAGCATGAATAAGAGTTTTAGCAGCCTGAGGGCTGAGGTAAGTGGCAGAGTTGCGCAATGTTGTGGAGGTGAGGGAAGGCAAAGCAGGTCATGTGGGGGGTGGAAAGACAGTTGAGGATCGAACAAGACACCTAGGTTCTTGACTGGCTTGGTGAGGTGGAATGTGCAACCATGGAAGTTGATGCTGCCGTGCCTGATAATAATAAAACAATAATAATAATCCTTGCATTTGATATACAGTAGTACTTTTCACATCTTCTAGACATCTCAAAGCACTTCACAGAATTTACTGTAAAGTGTATTGACTGTATATTTGTGCAACTGATGCATGAATGCGCTGGCGCGAGCCGATCAGGAGAGCTTTGGTCTTGTTAACATTGAACTGTGGAAAGGTAGTTAACATCCAGGACTTGATGTCTGACAGGCAGTCTGTCAGGACAGCAGTGGACCTGGGATCGAAAGTGGAGGCAGAAAGATAGAGTTGGATGTCATCTGCGTTCATGTGGAAGTTGACCTCATGTTTACGGATGATGTAACCAAGGGAGAGCATGTAGATATTGAAAAGTAGGGGGCCAATGACATGATCATGAATATATCAAATGCAAGGATCTTAAATTAAAGTTTGACCACTGCATTTAGACAGGCCTCCTCAGGCAGGCTTCAGCCACTCTAAAGTACTTACTTTCCTTTTATTCCATTTCTGTTTACAACGCTTTAGTATATTTTCCTTGACACTCTTGTTTCGTTTCAGCACACAGAAACGTGTCTCCTTTGTCTTACGTTCCTCTGGACTATCCTTCACCTGCATCAAGAAGGATAATTGATCAACAGCTTCAGTGAGGTACTATGGGAACATGTTCTCAGAGTGCAGGGACTGGAGAATTGCAACTAATATTAACTTACAGATATTTTCATATCTTCTGGGCGTATCTTTTTCTCTCTGAAACCACAAATTAGAAATATATGAGCAAACAATAGAAATCTAAAGACAGTAAGAGTGCAATCCGCCCATTTTTTTTATCACTCTTTCCTCCCGCATTAAGCTGTCGATCCTACTCCCAATCTTTAGCTCTTTCCCCCTCTCCCATAATACTCTTCCATTGCAAATCTTTGTCTAATTCTCTTTCAAATGCTCTAACAGGCAGCTCCAGCAAATAATTTCACATTCTGACACCTCCTCTGGGAGAAATATTTTTCTGAATCTCTCCTTTTGTTCTCCTAGATACAGCAATAACAAAACTTACATGTGTAGAGAGCCTTTCACATTGGGAGGAAATACCAAGGTCCTGAAAAGTCAGGGGGTCGGATCCTGAGGTGGTGGGGTTGCGGGGTGGGGAGCAGGGTTGGAATGAGGGAGAGCAGAGCGATAGGAAGACAACTGAAGGCACTGTCAAAGAGAAGATCTTGAGACCAGCTTTGAAGGAGGCAATGGAGAGATAAGGTGAAGGAATTGTGGGATGGAGTTCCAGAGTGTTGGGGCAGAGAGACTGAAGGCCTAACTGTTGATGGTATGGTGGGTAGGGTGGGAGACATGGAGCAGGCTATAGCCTGCTGAACAGAAGAAGTAGACAGGTTGATAGGGTGTCAGCATGTCAGATAGGTAGAAGGAGTAATACAATCTTGAATTCATGCCCTCCTCATTCTTTGCCAAAGGACAATGTGGACCTGAACAGGTCAGGTGACAGGATCTCCTCTCTTTCGGGTCAAATCTAGCCTGAACCCAGTGACCAAGTACTGTACTCAACTGAGCTCCAGTATCTCCTCTTAATCTTAATAGCAGCAGCTCAAACTCCTCAGATCAATAGTACTGCAATACCGATGTGAACCAACATAGGTCGAAATCATAGCTCTTGCCAGGAGCTAATCCTTCCCACATCAGAGGCTGTGGAATGCTGCTCTGCATGAGCCTCCCTGTCCTTCAACCATTCCTTTATATATATTTGCTATCTTTCCTGCTTCAGTGACATCTTAAGCAAATAATAAAATTAACTTAAAGAAAGCAAAGTAAATATACTTTATATATTCGGCTGTTGAAAGTTGATCTGTCTTTGTGCAAACAAAAGTCACATCCCGACATTGACCTCCATTGCAGGCAGTGTTTACAGTTTTACTAAAAATCTCATCTCCAACTTTATCAGACATGCCTCGATGAATAGCAGTGATAATCCAGACAGAGCTGCAACGGGTAACATACTGGAACAAAGCACAGGGTCAAAAGCATTACATAGGTTTAGGTAGAGTTACAGAGTGATACAGCACAGAAACAAGCCCTTCAATTTGTGCTAGTGTTTATACTCCATATGACCCCCCACAAGTCCTATTCCCCTTCATAATCGCTTTGATTAAGTCCCCTCTCAATCATCTAAAATCTAGAGAGAAAAAATGCAACCTGTCCAATCTGTCTTCATAGCGCTTCATAGCCCACGTTTCGAAGAGCTCTGAGATGCCGTCAGGCATAGAGAGCGCTATATAAATCAAAGTAGTTGTTGTTGTAGCTGCATCAATACATCCCTGTATCCCCTCCCTCCAATGCTACTGTATATTTCTATAATATCTATACAGAACAGTTCTTCAAGTGTGCTCTAATTAACGAATAATTTAATACGAATAAGTTTTGAATCACTTCCCTACTTTTATAATTGATTGCTTTGGACATAAAGTCAAGGATTCTATTTGGCTTTACGTGGCATACAATACAGGCACACAGGTCACATTTACTTCCAATGCAGGCAGTGCTTACAGTTTTACTAAAAATCTGATCTCCAACCTTAGCAGTCAGCTTGGTAGGTCTGAATTTACATTCCTCTCTAACCTTGTCCACCTGAGTGACTACATTTTGAGTCCTGCCAATTTGAATCATGAGATCCATTTGTTCCTCTACCTTTCTTAGGTTCCTACCATCCCAGGCATTCTTCAATGCCATATTCTTCCTCCTAAAGTGAATCACTTCACCTTTCCCTTTATTAAACTTCATCTGCCATCTATCTTCCCATTTTGTGAGCCTATTTGCATCTTATTGTATCTTTCTTTATCATCCAATACAATGCCTCCCCCTTCCCCAGTTGTTGACATCTGCAGATTTTTATACCAGGCCGCTCATGTCTGAAACCAAATAATTTAGGATATAGTGAACAGCCTAATAAACTGTCCTTTACTTCTCCTCTCTGTTACCAACCATCTTTCAATTACCAAGTAATTAGCTGGTTGAACTAACCAATGTAAGAATTCTAATCTAGGAACCAATTTATTTTCAGTGAAAAGCAGAAACATCTCCTGTTACTATTTCACAAGGTTTTCTGACAGTCACAATTAGAGTTGACTGACTATTATAGATAGATGGGACAGTGAGCTGTTAGCAACATATCTCAAAGATGAACAATTTAAATCCTGATTATTTTTAGCCTTAACTAAAATTACAATTTCACAACACAAATGGAAATTGTGAGGTCAGGGCCTGGTTGGGCGCAAACATCCTACAGCTGAACATTGACAAGACGGAAACCATTTACTTTGGCTCCCATTAACATCTTCTCTCCTTGGTTCAGACATCCTCACCCTACCTGATCTCTCCCTCAGACTCAGGAAATCTGTGCACAATTCAGGGGTTGGGTTTGACCCCCAGCTATCCTTCCTACTATCCTGCAGCTCTGCACATTTCCCAGATCCATTTGTACCTCACTCCAACAGCTGCCCAAACCCTCATCAGTGCCTTTGTCACCTCACACCTCAACTTCTCAAAAGCCCTCCTTGCCAATCCCCCTGCTCCATTGTTTCAACCCTTCACACCCTGGCACCATCTTCTACCTCTCCAACCTGTGCTTTTCCTTCACTACTTCCTGCTAGCTCTGCTCGACTGGTTCCGGTCTGCTTCTTGTCCTCTGGACCTTCCATCCCACCTTTGGCTGCCATACTTTCAGCCACCACACATCAAAGCTGTGAAACTCTCTCCCTTAATCTCTTGGCCTTCCATTCTTTCTCAATTTTCAGGTCGCTCTTGAAGAGCTTCCAGTTTGACCGTGTCTATGGTCAAAATGCCCTTCCATCTGGTTCAGTAATGGGCTCTGTCACTCTTAAGGACTCCAAGTCACTATATAAATGCAAGTTGTCATTGTTGACATGGCCAATTCACTTATGCCAATACATTTATTGTGTTTCATCCACAAAATATACAGTCAATACAGTCAACTCACTTTGCAGTAAATTCTGTAAAGCCCTTTCCCATGTCTCAAAGACATGATAATGCACTACATCAAATACAAGGATTATTATTATTCTTTGATATTGGAGAGAAATTATTTTTACCTCCTTCCATATTTCATTTCTGGCTTTATTGGAGTCTCCTGACCCTGGGAAGTCTGTCAGTACCAATCCTTCTGGGAGAACATTGGACTTGGGCACAAAGATTGTAACAGATTTCACCAGTGGCCACAAGTGATTTTCCTCCTCCGAGTTCACGCTGCACACGTAGCATTTTAATTTGTCTGATAGTGTCTGTGCCTGAGGAATAACAGAGCAGAGTTAGCTGATGCACTTAGAAGGTATCAGCCTGGCTCACTTGGAGGCACACTAGCCTATGAATTACACGGTTATCCCCGTATTAGAAGATTGAATTTATAGTCTTGGCTGATACTGGTGCAATGTTGAGGGAACAACAACAGCAATTCTACATCCATAAATCCATTCTGTGCAAAGTAGAATGGGAAACTGAGACAAGGATGCCATGGGAGAAATGAATAAGAGAAGCGAGTTTCCACAGATGAACAATTTTCCAAACAAAGTTGATAATTTGCTTGTTGGTGGGAGATTGCTGTGAGGAAATTGGCTGTTGTTTTGACCTACACATGCAATCACTACACTCATAACCTCTCTTTTGCAACAACAACAAAAACACACCTTGGCAAGAGCCAAGGCTTGGAGATCCCAGAGTGTGAATTGGGGTTTCCCTACTGTCTAACCAGCTAAAACTGCATAGAAATACTGTCTGACAAGGTTTCATTCTCATCATATAATTACGACAACCCTATCCGTACAACAACAAAATTGCACTTATATAGCGCCTTTCACGACGGGAGGACGTCCCAAAGTGCTGAACAGTCAGGTCGGGAACCGAGCGTGGTGGGGGTGGGGTAGGGTCGAAGTAGGGGGAAGGGGAAGGAGAATGGGAGAAGGGGAAGAGTTAGTGGGGCAGCCGAAGGCGTGGTTGAAGAAGAAGGTCTTGAGACTGGCCTTGAAGGAGGAAAGGGAGGAAGCGAGGCGGAAAGGCTGTGGGATGGAGTTCCACAGTGTGGGAGCAGAGAGACTGAAAGCCCGGCCGCCAATGGTTGGGCGGTTAGGCACGGTGGATGCAGGCTTTGGCTTTCAGGGTAAAGGAGAGCTGAGTGGAAAGAGACCCTGTCCTAGTGACTGGACTGCTCTTACAAGTCCTGCTGACGTGCCTGTGCTGTCATCAGCAATGCCTTGGTTGTCTGCGCACCTACAACTTTGGAACTGAACCTCCAAGGCCACCACAGAGGGTGAGTTTGTTTCTGATGTTCCATTGCCATACATGTTCAATTCCAAAGAGATGTGGCTTACCTCCCCGCAAGGATGGATAATCATTAATTGTCAAAGGTTTGCTATCCTGGATTATTTTGTCCTAATGGTGCTTAGAACATATTGTATTGGCTACAGTGTAATCAGTGAGATTTCCAAAAATCCCTCAGTCACTAAGGGTGTATTCTGCATGATTGTTTGTGCAAACTGACACAGAGCAGCAGATACTGAGAGAGGCAGACACGGAGATTGCAGCAGCCAGTTACACGCAACATGGTGTCACACACAGCCATGAGAATAATTATCTATTTATATAATTTGACATTCCCCAACTTTTGTTAACTGAAAATGCACCTATTTCACACTGGATCTGTGAATCTACAACAATAATAACAAAATCAAATTTTTAGAGCGGCTTTCATGCTGAGGGGACGTCCCAATCTAAGTTGTTAACATGTGCAAGGAAAAGGTCGGATCTCAGAACAAAACCCCACTTAATATTTCTCCCCATTGTTACCTAGCCTTAACAAAAACCCTTCTTTCCCTTCAGACAATATTGAATCCTTGTCCATGCCTTCCCATTGACACCCAGTGAACACACTTTATCAAGGAGTCTTTCACGTGTTACCTTTTGCAAGCCTAGATATATTACATCATATGGCTTCCCACACTGTCCTGTCACTTCTTCAAAAAACTATATGAGGTTGGTCTTACAAGACCTACTTTCTGAACCAATCTTGGTGGTTATTTATTAGATATTATAATGTCTGTCAATGTTGCACAAATCTGCTGTCTTGTCTCCCTAAGTCTCCTGGCTGCAGTTTATCTATCTGGGTCATTTGTTGGTTTTCACTTACATCGTCCTCTGAGAATGAATGCTTGTTAGATTTGGGGGAAATACTTTTGTAGATGTTATATTTCAAGAGTTCCTGGTAATTTTGCTCAAGCCCTTTTTCTCCATAAACTGCTCTCAATTTTTCTTCTGCATTTTCAACTGTTTCATTCATCTCAGAATCATCAACTTCGCTCTCCTGATTATCGCAGAGCTCTCTCCTTCAGATCCTTCAGTTCTTTATTCCATTCCTGCAAAATGATCAATTCATCTTCAATTAAATCTTTACTACATAATCTTCAAACCACAACAAAATTACATTTGTTTGGAACCTTTCACATTGGGAGGACATCCCAAGACGCTGAACAGTCAGGGGTCTGGACACGAGCGGGTTGGTGGGAGGGTGTGGAGGCATGTTTGGGATGAGGGAGAGCAGATAGGTAGGAGGGCGACTGAAGGCATGGTCAAAGATGAGGGTCTTGAGACTGCCCTAGAAGGAGGCAAGTGAGGGAGCAACGCAAAGGTATTGTGCAAAAGAGTTCCAAAGAGTTGGGGCAGATAGGCTGAAAGCCCAGCTGCCAATGGTAGTGCGGGTCATGCGCGGGTCATAGAGCAGTCTAGAGCCTGCTGAATGGAGGTAGTGGACAGGTCAATAGGGGGTCAGCTGGTCAGAGAGTTAGGAGAGGGAAGGCCGTGGACGGCCTTGAAAATAAGGATCTTGAATTGAATCCTGTAAGGAATGGGGAGACATTGGAGCTGGATAAAGGTGGCAGTGATGGGGTCGCAGAGCCTGGTGCAGGAGAAGACATCAGCTGCAGAGTTTTTGATGATCTGCAGTTTTTGGAGAGAAGAGTTGGGAAGGCTGACAAGGAGGGAATGCTGTAGGTGAGTCTAGAAGTGACAAATGCATGTGTAAGGGTTTCAGCAACCTGAGAGGTGAGGCAGTGACAGAGAAGGGCGATTTGAGGTGGTGGTGGAAGGTGATGCTGGTCATGGCACAGGTATGGGGGAAAAAGGACAGCTCATAGTCAAACAAGACAGCAAAGTTCCTGACTGGCTTGGTTACATGGAGGGTGCATCCATGAATGCTGATGAAGAGGTGTTCGTGCGAGCCAATCAGGAGAGCCTCCATTTTGCTGACATTTAGCTGTAACAAGTTGTTTCTCATCCAGAACTTGATCTCTGATAGCAGTAGTCCTGGAATTGAGACTGAAGACAGAGAGATGGACTTGAGTTTCTTCCGCATACATGTGGAAATTTACCCCATGTTGGCAGATGAAGCCACTATATAGAGGTTAAAGAGGAGGTAGTAGAGGAAAGAGCTCTGAGGAACACTGCAAAAGATGGTGTGGGGGCTGGAAGAGAAACCATTGACAGAGACAAAGTAGAGATGGTGTGAGAGGTAGGACCTGAACAAGTCAGGGACAGAACCTTCAAGGTAGAAGTGAGAGGAGAGGTGGTGGAGGAGGATTGAGTATTCAATGGTGTTGAAAGTGGGAGAGAGGTCGATGATGAAATGGCAGAGGGAGCGCTGGTCACAGATGGACAAGATGTCATACGTGACCTTGATCAGATAAGTTTCCATGCTGTGAGCTAGTTGAAGTGGGAGTAGAGGAAAGAGCAAAGCTGGGAAGCAATGATTCATTCAAGAACCTTCGAAAGAAAGGGTAGCATTGAGATGGTCCAGTAATTGGAGAGCAGGGATGCATCCAGGGTAGGTATCTTATGGATGGTAGTTACCGTTGCTGTTTTGAGGTGGCTGGGAACTGTACCGGATGAAAGGGAGAGATTGTTGGTGTCGGTGATTAGGATGGGCAAGGAGGGGGATCTAGGAGATTAGAAGAGGGGTAGGGATGTAGTCAAGCGAGTAGGTGGTGGGCTTCATGGAGATTATAGTGATGATGAGAGGGGAGCGGGAGATGGGTTGGAAAGTGCAAGGAAGGATGGGCAGGATTGTGGGTGTGTAATGGGGAAGTGTGGTAGTTGGGAGAGTAGAGGCAGCAGAATGGATTCTCTCAATGTTGGATTAGTTTGTTGTGGAGAAAATGAGCTTGTGGTTATCCTTAGCCTCCAAGATTATCTGAAGATTTGGACCTGAATAATAGACACCAGTAACATGAAGTTCAAATAACTATTACCTCCTCAGTAATGAACTCAACGATTGCTTTGAACTTGCGGCCACTGTGCGTTTGCACATTTATGATGGATGATGTACATGCAGAACTTGATGATATAGGCAGTAATTCCTGTTCATTCAAAACAGCATTTATCAACGAACTTTTTCCATCTCCTGTTTTCCCAAACACACCGATGTAGATCTTGTCCAGCAGTGTTTTGCCTTTTAATTTGTACGCCTTTATCCTGAAACAAAAGCACAGATTACTCTTCCCAACTCTGAACCTCTTGTCCTGCTTCCTTGGTCTATTGGAGATGAGCACTGCATAGTAGGAGATGCTATTCTTACAGATGAGACACTGAGACCCATCTGTCTGTTCAGTGGCATGATTCAAAAAGAGAAGACAGTTTCTCTTTCCCTGTATCCTGGTCAAAGAAGCCCCAGATACAATTGATCACTCACTTCATGGATGGTTGTGGGATCTATTGTGTTGCAAATTGGCTGCCATGTTCACCCACAATACAATACACCATATATAGTATTACTTTAATACAAACAACTTACTTTTTACTCCCAGTTAATAGCTATAAAGGACTAAGTATATTTAATCAACTTTTCTGTAATATGTTTCTGCTGGAGCCCACTGAACAGAGGGGGCGGACAGGTTGATAAGGGTTTAGCAGGTTGGAGAGGTAGGAGGAGTCAAAGCCATGGAGGGTCTTGAAGATGAAGACAACATTTTTTAATTTGATCCTCTGAGCAATGGGCTGCCAGTGGACCTTGGCAAGGCTGGGTGTGATGGGTCACTGAGCCTGTTGTAGGAGAGGATTCAATTTGCAGAATTCTGGATGATCTGGAGCTTCTGGAGGGAAGAGTTAGGAAGGCTGACAATCAGGCATTGGCACAGTTGAGCCTGGATGTGATGGAGGCATGCGTGAGTGTTTTGGTGGCCTGAGGCTCTCATCCAGAACATGATGTCTGACAGGCAGTCTGTCAGGATATTAGTGGTCCTGGAGTCAAGGGTGGGAGTAGAAATAGAGTTGGCTGTCATCCACTTATATGTGGAAGTTGACCCAATGTCTGCGGATGATATCACCAAGAATGAGCATATACAGGTTGAAGAGGAGAGGAAGGACCAAGTACAAAGCCCTGAGGAACAATGCATGAGAAGGTGCCTTGGATTAGTATGGACTTGACTGGCTCAGGAACCAGACTACCAGTACAGACATAGAGGGCTGGCCCAATTCCAATATACCATTGCCAGACGTGTCACCTTGGAGCCAGTTCAGCTCCAAGGAGATGCTGTTTACCTCCACCCTAAGGAAGATAGTCATTAGTTGGTTGTTCAACATCTGACAAGCGTGGAGTTGAGGCCTCACTAGGTGGATAGTTGGTACCAGGAACTCCCTGCAATCTTCCTGGTGGGCCACAAAGCTCAGCATGAAATGCATGAGTTCATTACCAACATCTTCCTATCCGCAGCTCGAGCACAGGTCTCTCCCCATTGAGTGATGGTTCCACCGCTTGGAGGTTGGGAGTTTAAGCAACTGCCGCTTGCCTCTTTGCAGCCAATCAAGGTAGATTCCAAGCATTGGAAGTGCAGACGTGTGCTCATGAACTTCAATTCCAAGTATCCCTTTCCAGCAGCTGTCACCCCAAACCTCAGTGTTTCCCCATCAAGTATCTGGGGGCAACTGGCTTCAGCATAGTGGGAGGACACAAAATTGACAATAGCAGGGATAGAATGAACCCCAGTATGTCAAGGACAACCAGAGAAGAGATAGAAGAGACTCCATCTGTGATTTTGCGTTTGGGGTCTACTCAGAAACCAGGAGAGAAAGGGGGGAGTTTTGACAACTACAGACTCCTTTATTTGTTATACTGTACATACTTCAGTTTGTTGAGTAGCTCCTTCTCCTCAGAGTCAGTGCACACAACACTTTCGAGTTTCGTGTGTATCGTGTCTATAAGCATCCGTGTTTCCTTCTCGATTTCTTTACCTGATAAAGGAATGAACTGAAGGTGAATTAATGCCAGTAAACAAAAATAAATAGTTTGCCAACAACCCATTAAAAGTTTATATAATTATTGTGCTATTACTGAGACATTCCACCATTTAAATTCATTGATCTAATATAATAAATTTATTTTGATTTTTTGTCAATCAAAGGAATAATTTACAATGCTTACAACGTATTCTGTAGCATGATATAGGAGATAAATCGCCTGGGGATATTGCCCTTATAGGTAATTCACAGCCCAGCACAGCCAATGTATTCTGTTGATAATAATAATAATCATCCTTGCAATTGAAACTACGCCTTCTGAGATGTTGAGATGTCTCAAAGTGCTTTGTAAAATATACTGTAAAGTGGATTAACTCTATAAGTAAAACACGGCAGCCAATTTTACACAGCATTGTCCCATACATAGTCAGTAATAAAGAGGAGCTGAACTGGTTCCTTGGTGACATGGTCAGCAAAGGAATATTGTGAACATGTCAACCCTCTATGGTGGTTTAATTTATCCAGTTTCTGATCCATATGCAACTGCAGAGCTGATGACAGCACAGCCAGCTTGGCTCATTGGCAAGAAATGAAAAGACAGAGAAGTCAATGGGAGCAGGGATTCTTTCCACACAGGTTTTAACCATAAATCCATAGCCCAAATGGACAGGCTGGTCTTAGCTAAACAAGCAATGAGTATAATGCTTTCAATGCCAAGTTATACAGTTGAAGGACATCACATTCTTGGGTCCCCATACTCGGCTCTTGCCAAGATGCACTTAAACTCACCAGAGTTAGGTAAGCAGGGAGCTTCCCTCCAGGGAGAGTGTATATTCCACTCCAAGGATAGGGACATTTTCATGGATAGGTGATATACATATGTGGCATTCTCTAGTTTGGATACTCTTAGCACTCTTAAACATTGTAACCGAATTCCATGTGCCTCAGATACCCAGCTGATATTGAAACACTAAGTATTCTCTTGGAGAACATAGAATCATAGAATTTTACAGCACTAAAGGAGACTATTCGGCCCATCTAGTCTGTGCCGGCTCTTTGAAAAGAGCAACTCAATCCCACTGCCCACCTCTCTCCCCATAACCGAACAGACCTGTTCTCCCTAAATAAAGATCTAATTCTCTTTTAAAAGCTGTTATCGAATTGGCCTCCACCACCTTTTCAGGCAATGCATTCCAGATTTGAACAACCCACTGAGTGAAAAAAAATTCCTCAACTCCCCTCTGCTTCGTTTTGAAACTATTTTAAAGCTGTGACCACGAGTCACAGATTCACCCACTCGTGGAAACAGTTTTTCCTTATTAACCCTGTCGAAACCCTTCATGATTTTATAAACCTCTATTAGGTCTCCTCTCAACCTTCTCTGTTCTAAAGAGAATAAACCTAGCCTGTCCAGCCTTTCCTCATAACTGAAGTCCCTCAATCCTGGTACCATTCTAGTAAACCTTCTTTGCACCCTTTCCAATGCCTTCACATCCTTTCTATAGTGTGGTGACCAGATTTTGACACAGTACTCCAGCTGAGGCCTAAGCAAAGTTTTATAGACGTTAGTAAGCACTTCCTGACTTTTGTACTCTATACCCCTATTTATAAAGCCTAGTATCCCATATGCCTTCTTAACAGCTTTGTCTACCTGTCCTGCCACCTTCAAAGAGTCACTAACACAAATCCCCATGTCTCTCTGTTCCCTCACACTTAAAATTGTATTATCTGGTCTATATTGCCTCCCCTCATTTCTTCTCCCCAAATGTATCCTCACACTTCTCTGCATTAAACTTCATCTGCCATGTATCTGCCCATTTTACTATTTTATCTATATCTTCTTGCAGATGGTTACTATCCTCATATTCCTTTCAATCTCTTCCCTATTTGTTCTGCTAAAAATCCTGAGACTGTGTCCCCTCATCATTGATTCCCTAACTAAAGGAAATAGTTTTTCATTATCTATCCTGTCATACCCTTCACCATTTTAAACACCTCATCATATCAACAATTGAGTACAATGAGCCACCAGCAAAACCACTGCCTCTATATTTGGTTCCAAAAGTTTCTCTTACATTGCTGCAGTTCTGTTGTATCGTCCTCCGAGATCTGAGGCCCAATGTTTTGTCTCTTAAGCTTCTTTTGTAGAGTTCCTTCCCTTGTCATGGTATGTTCTTCTGACTTGAAAGGGAATGACCGGGTCAAGAGGTTGCAGAGGTAATATGGGTAGGTGGGGGGAATGAAAGACATAGAGGAGATTCTCACTGGGGAAAGAGGGAACTTTCTGTGAGGAGCTTCAATCACTCCTTCCCCTCTATTAATCACTTTCCTCCTTCTCTCGTTTCCTCCCACCATTTCTATCACACACACTGTCTCCCCTCACACACTCTATCCCTGACACACTCTCTCTGCCCTCTTACAATCACTTCCCCCCCTCACTCTCTGCTCCATCTCTCTCTCATGCTCTCTTTCTCAATCACTTGCTTAGTCCCATTTTCTGTTAATCACTCTTTCAGTCACTCTCTCCACCTCTCAATCACTCTCTTTCAATCACACTCTCTCAACCTCTTAATCACTCTCTTTCTCCTTCAGTTCTCTTCTTACCTCTCACTCTCACACAGTCTCAAACAATTTCTCCACTCTATAGGAATCACACTCTCCCACCTCCCCACCTCTATCACACAATTACTCTCTCCCCCTTTCCCTCCCTCTGTATTTCAAGATACGTCCTCTTACATTCTACGACAATCCTCCTCACTATTCACTACACTTCCAACTTTGATCTGCAAACTCAGAAAATATACCCCCTATACCCAAGTCCAAATCATTTATATATATTGGGGAATATATTGGGGAATACTGGGGAATGCCACTGTACACTTCCCTCCTGTCAGAAGAAACAACCATTCACCAGAACTCTCTGCTTTCTGTCTCCCAGCCAGTTCTGGATCTATGCTGCCACTGTCCTTTTAATACCATGGGCTTCTGTTTTCCTTACAAGTCTCTTATGTGTCAAATGCTTTCTGAAAGTCCAAATAAACTACATCAACTGCACTACCTTCATCCACCCTTTCTGTTACCTCATCAAAAAAATGGACTTTAGTTTTCTTTCGCCAGCAAAATCTTATGTTCATAAGTGACTGTAATATTTAGTGTAATAATAGTGTAAATCTCTAGTATGGCCTCAGGCAAATGCCGGTGACTGTCGGAAGTGGTTGTGATCTATAAGGTGGTCTGTTCTCAACCCTCTTCAAAAATCCAGCAACTTCCTCTGAAAGTGGAGGGAATCCCTATATGGAGATGGTCTGCATTTGTCACATAGGTGCAGTGACCTAATCCCAATTATCTGCAAACTGCAACAGTCTCATATGTCAATCAGATGTGCTGGACACCAACTGAGCTTCAATCCTGGGTCAGTAGAGTTACAAGACCTTAACCTTCTTCTTGCCTGAACACTGAATGAAAGAGGAAAAATCAGTAGAAAAATCCAAATACCTCACTGGCCTCGGCGTCATTCAGGGAGGTGAGAAGTTGTAGAGTTTCACGAACCTCTGACACATAGTCACTCACTATCTTCTTCCTATTTTTCAGATATACATCAATGATGTGTTTCTTTAAACCTGGTATTTCTAGAGACGAACCACACAGACAACATGTAGTAAGCGTCCTGCAGATTGTGTCTTGTGTGGTTCTTGAAAACAGTAATGTCACAGGTACCCTCTACAGGATTATAACCTTTAGCTATGTAAATGCATGAAATATCGATCAAGGTATGTTATAATAATAAAAAAATAATGCTTACATTTCATATAGTGCCGTATCATGTTATTGCGATATCTCAAAGCACTTCACAGATATACTGCAACATGAACTGACTGAAAATTGCCCTTTGTCCTGAATGGAATGGACTTGTGCCCAGAGTGACACAACCTGCTTATCTAATTTTGGAGAGTATTGGGCGCAGGTTGGGAAGAGGGAAGGCTTGGAGATCCTAGAGCGTGTGCTGGCATCACTTAGCTTGCCATCTTGAACACTGTCCAGAGCTTCCTGCTACTCTTGTAGTATGACTAGTATGATGCTATGCCTCATATTCCCACATACCTGTTTCACTATCACTGAAGTTTGTCCTGTGGTGGTCATCATGAAATCTCCAATAATCATGAGAGCTCACTGTGAAGACGTGGATGTCATCCTCTGAAAACTTACATTCACCTGTGATTAGATGCTTTAAAATAAGAAATGATTAAAATTCACTCCATATCCTTCTCAACATTGATGAACAAAATAAAAACACCAATTTCACTTCCCTAACCTGTCTGCTGAGGAACACTTGATCTAATTATTCATTGGACACACTGTTAATGTGCACAATAGATGTTTCATTTTAACTTTAAGCCATCTTATTTCACTTCTATTGCAACTCTCTTTCTGCTCCAGCAAGGATTTGTTTTTAACAATATATACTCTATATATTTTTGGTTGATATATATTTATGTTTATCTCACACAGTATGAAACCTGCTATGGGAAAAAGAGATGCAATCTGTTACATCTGGGTCTAGCGCTAAATAATGCAGTCAATTCACTTTACAATACTTTAATGTGAAGTGTTTTGAGATATTTATATCAAATGCAAGTGGAAAATACTGTAATTAATGTGTTAAATAATATCTCAAATTATATTAGTGATATATATGTTTGAGACATATGATCAATCATATATGATGGGAGCCAGTATTGACTAGCTTTGGAGAAGAAACTGAAAACTGTTTATAAACAACAAATGGTTTTCAGTCCTTAGCAGTAATTTTCTTATAGAGAAATTGTCTGCAATTAACACAATTAAATACTGTAATTAATGTGTTAAATAATATCTCAAATTATATTAGTGATATATATGTTTGAGACATATGATCAATCATATATGATGGGAGCCAGTATTGACTAGCTTTGGAGAAGAAACTGAAAACTGTTTATAAACAACAAATGGTTTTCAGTCCTTAGCAGTAATTTTCTTATAGAGAAATTGTCTGCAGCTGGAGAGGGAGCCATGTTGCATTTATAATAATAATAATCCTTGCATTTGATATAGCGCTTTTCAGATCTTATCATCAAAGCGCTTCACAGAACATACTGTAAAGTGGATTGACTGTATATTTGTGGGTGAATCACTGCAGCCAATTGCACACAGCAGTGTCCCACAACCAGTCGTGGATTGAAATGACCAATTTGATTATTGTGGGTTTTTTTGAACGGATTATTATTAGGCATGTGGAGTAAGGAAACTTGCACAAGGTTTCGCCCTGACCTGTCTGGATTCGAATACAGGTCTCCCCAGCTTGGTCTCCCCAGCTTGCCAGACAAGTGCTCTTGATCACTAAGCCACAGGAGCTCCATTTGTTTTTGCAAAGGAACCATCTTGCAAAAGACACTAGGTGAAAGGTCACCTAATGGACTGTAGAAACAGAGATTGATTCAGAAGAGAATTAGAAGAAAAATTTGATACCTTGAAGAAACTATTGAAGAAGAACAGGGATCGAATTGTATATGCCATGATACTTGGAAACTTTCGGATGACAGAACATACAATACCTGTATCCACTGGATACTATTGGATATTGACTGGAAACTGTACAAGAATACTTGGGTAACTCTGATGGACTTATATTTAGATTAAAATGGATTTTCAATTTGACATTCACTCTATTTCTCCCACAGCATTTGGTTTGGTCAACTTAAATTATTGTGAACTATGAGTCGATAAGTAAAAAAGTAATCTTTAATCACTTATAATTAAGTCCTGTAGCTTAATGGTTAGAGCACTCGCCTTTCAACAACAAAATTACATTTATAGAATGCTTTTCATGTCAGGGGGACATCCATAGGTGCCGGAGAGACCCGAGTTCAATTCTAGGCAGAGTGAAACCTTGGCCAAGTTTCCTTAGTCAACAAGCCTAATAATAATCCTTCAAAAACAAATAATAAATTGGTCATTTCAATCCACGAATGTTTGTGGGACACCTTGCGCGCAATTGGCTGATGCGTTTTGCCCATATATGTATAGTCAATTCTCTTCACAGTATATTCTGTGAAGCACTTTGAGATGTCTAGAAGATGTGAAAAGTGCCATATCAAATACAAGTATTATTATTGTTATGATAACTATTACGTATCTGAATTGGTAAACTTTTTTTGATACAACATTTGTGTCAGTCCTTACTTCACTGCAGTCTCACAAATTTAAATCAACCCTTACAGAAGGATTATTATATCCAAATTTGATGAATGCATTTAGACAGACTTCATCAGATAGGCTTCATCCACACAACAGTACTTACTTTCCTTTTATTCCATTTCTGTTTACAGCTGTTTAGTATGTTTTCCTTGACGCTCTTGTTTCGTTTCAGCACACAGAAACGTGTTTCCTTTGCTTTACGTTCCTCTGGACTATCCTTCACCTGCAACAAGAAGGATAATTGATCAACAGCTTCAGTGAGGTACTATGGGAACATGTTCTCAGAGTGCAGAATTAATAACTGATATTAACTTACAGATATATTCATATCTTCTGGGCGTATCTTTTTCTCCCTGAAACCACACATGAGAAATATATGAGCAAACAATAGAAATCTACAATACAGTAAGAGTTCATTTGGTCCATTTTGCGCATTTCTGTTTGCTCCCCAAATAAGCCTTTCAGTCTAGTCCCAATGCTCTTTCCACTTCTCCGATAATACCCTTCCTTGGCAAATCCTTTTTTAATTCTTTTTCAAATGCCTCAATTTAAATGAAATCTATTCTAATATGCAACACCAGGAATGTATTCCACTTCCTGACAACCCCTCTAGCAGAATTCTTTTTTCTGAATCTTTCATTTCGTTCTCCTGGTTACAATCTGGAATTCATGCCCTCCTGATTATTTTAATTTGATGATCAAGACTAGGCCCTGCTCTCCCCCATTGACCACACTACATTGAATATGTTCCACTTGGGGATCAAGGGTGTCCTCGCAGACACAGGACAATGTGGACCTGAGCCATGTCTTCACGACCACCGGGCAGGTCAGGTGACCGGATCTCTTCTCCGTCAGTTCAAATCCACATAGAACCCAATGACCAAGTACTCAAGTGAGCGCTGACTTTCAATATCTCCTCTTCCTGTTAACGATGGCAGCTTAAACAGATCAGCCCTACCATACGATGCTAACCAACAGAGGGTCAAAAGCAAAGCTGTAGCCCGCAGCTCAATTCTACCCAGATTAGGAGCTCTGGAATGCTGGCCTGTGTACTTCAACCTGTATACTTCACTATCTTTCCTGCTTCAGTGATACCTTAAGCTTACAATTAACTGAAAAAATGGGAAAATAAACGTACTTTATGTATTCGGCTGTTGAAAGTTGATCTGTCTTTGTGCAAACAAAAGTCACATCCTGACATTGACCTCCAATATAGGCAGTGTTTACAATTTTACTAAAAATCTCATCTCCAACCTTATCAGAGTCAGCTCGGTGAATAGCAGATACAATCAAAACAGAGCTGCAACGAGTAACATACTGGAACAAAGCACAAGATGACAAGCATTACAAAGGTTTAGACAGAGTCACAAGGATTGCTACAGCACAGAAACAAGCCATTCAATTTGTGCCAGTGTTTATATTCCATGTGAGCCCACACCCCTCCTATTCACTTTCATAATCACCTTGATTAAGTCCCCTCTGAATCATCTCAAATCTAGAGATTAAAGATGCAATCTGTCCAATCATTCTTCATCAACACATCCATGGATTCCCTGCAATGCTACTATATTTCCTATCATAGAATAATAATAATAATTCTTGCATTTGATACAGGTCCTTATCACGTCTTCTATACATCTCAAAAATCTGATCTCCAAGTTGTTGGTTATATGTCCAATTCACTTATGCTAAGAAATTGGTTTTGTTTTGCCCACAAAATACACCACCAATTTACATTACAGTAAATTCTGTAAAGCTCTCTCAGATGTTTCGAAGATGCAATAATGCTCTATATCAAATACAGGTATTATTATTATTCGTTGATATTGGAGATAAATTATTTTTACCTCCTTCCATATTTCATCTCTGGCTTTATTGGAGTCTCCTGACCCTGGGAAGTCAGTCAGTACCAATCCTTCTGGGAGGACATCGGACTTGGGCACAAAGATTGTAACAGATTTCACCAGTGGCCACAAGTGATTTTCCTCCTCCGAGTTCACGCTGCACACGTAGCATTTTAATTTGTCTGATAGTGTCTGTGCCTGAGGAATAACAGAGCAGAATTAGCTGATGCACTTAGATGGTGTCAATCTGGCTCACTTGGAGGCACTCTCGCCTCAGAATTAGAAAACTGTGCATTCAATCCCAATATAGGATCTTTGAATTGATGCAATGCTGAAGGAAACATCAACAATTTTAAAACCATAAATCCATGCTTTACAGAGTAGAATGGGAGCCTGAGCCAAGGATGCCATGGCACTCATAAAAAACAGAAAGCAGTTTCTCCTGATCAATAATTTCCCAAATAAAGTTGATCAGTCCTGTAGCTCAGTGGTTAGAGTACTCACCTTACATGTGGGAAACCTATGTTTCGAATCCAAACAGGTCAGGGTGAATCCTTGGGCACATTTCCTTACTCCATAAGCCATATAATAATCCATCCCAAAAAACCTATAATAAATTGGTCATTTCAATCCATGACTGTTGTGAGACACTGCTGTGTGCAGTTGACTGCTGTGTTTCACCTACAAATATACACTCATTTCACTTTACAGTATATTTTGTGAAGAGATGTTTAGAAGACTTGAAAAGCACTATATGAAATGCAAGGATTGTTATTATTATTTATGGGACATTACTTTGTGGAAATTGGCGGTTGTTTTGACCTACGCATGCAATCACTACACTTAAAATATTTCTGAATCAACAACAAAATGTACTTTCTGAAGTATTTTGGGTTCAGCTGGGTGTCACCCGTATCAGACTCCTGACTGATCAAAAAAGGACGCAGGACATGTGAAGTGATAGAGCAAATTTTATCTAATTATCTCAGGTTCATCAACCTTTTTTGTTCAGATGAGTGTCTGACACATGCAAAATCCATCAAAATAGTTAAAAGTATCCATATATTTATTTGAATATAGTGCACAGCACACTCCCTGCATTGAGGGATGCTCCCTGTTTACCTAAAACCAGAGAATATTAAACACAGGTTGGCAGGAGTCGAGGTTTGTGACCCCAGAGTTATCTTGTCTTCTAAACAGCTAAAACAGTGAGATTTGCAGAAAGCTCTCAGCCATCAAGGGTGTATTAATAATAATAATCCTTGCATTTGTTATAGTGCTTTTCACGATTTCCAGGCATCTCAAAGCACTTCACAGAATATACTGTAAAGTGAATTGACTGTATATTTGTGGCCAAAAAAAAGTACTCTGCTTGGTTGTTGGAGTCCTGTAGCTCAGTGGTTAGAGCATCGCCTTAATAATAATAATAATAATCCTTGCATTTGATATAGTACTTTTCACATCTTATCGATGTCTCAAAGCGCTTCACAGAATATATACTGAAAAGTGAATTGACTGTATATTTGTGGGCGAAACACAGCAGTCAATTGCACACAGCATATCCCACAATCAGTCGTGGATTGAAATGACCAATTTTTATTTTTATGTTTTATTTTGGACAGATTATTGTTAGGTGTGTGGAATAAGGAAACTTGGGTTTCGCCCTGATCTGCCTGATTTTGAATACAAGTCTCACGCTTGCAAGGTGAGTGCTCTAACCACTGAGCAACAGGAGCCTTACAAGCATGAGACCTGTGTTTGAATCCAGGCAGGGCGAAACCTTGGGTAAGTTTTCTTACTCCACATGCATAATAATAATCCCTCAAACAAAAACAATAATAATTGTGCACAATTGGCTGCCGTGTTTAGCCCACAAATATAAGTAAATTCACTGCAAGGATTATTATATTACAGTATTATTGTTTGTGGAAACTGACACAGATTATTGGGACATCCTCCTGTCGTGAAAGGCCCTCTACAAGTGTAATTTTGCTGTTGTTGACTAGTAGACACTGAGAGAGGTAGCTACATAGATAGTCAGACACAGTTAAATTATTAAGATAGATACAGAGATAAACTCAAAGGCTGGCAATCCAAAATGTAGACACAAAGAACCAAATGTACAGAACAAGATTTTTAAAACACAAGTAACTGAATTATCAAAGTACTGCATTTCATTATAGTTACAGTACTGTCAAGTTTAATGATGTACAAGGAACAGGTATGATCTCAATACAGAACCCCACTTAATATTTCTCACCATTGTGACCTAGTGCCCTTTAACAAAGACGCTTCTTTCCCTTCAGGCAATAATGAATCCATCCGATAATATGTCGACAATATGACCACACTTTGTCAAGGAGTCTTTCATGTGTTACTTTATCAAAACACCTAAATATATAGCCTTATGTGGCTTCCTACTCTATGCTGTCACCTCTTCAAAAAAACTCTGAGATTGGTTGTACAAAACCTTCTTTCTGAACCCAAGTTGGCGGTCATTTTTTAGATTTTTTTTTTACAAAGGTAATGCTCCACTTCTTTCTCATAATTGACTCCATTATTTTCCTATTATGGAGGTTAGGCTCTATAGCAACTCTGTCATCTTTCTTAAATGTAAGAACACAATGTTTGCTCCCACTGATTGACTCCCCATAATGTCCGTCAATGCTGCACAAATCTCCTGCCTTGTCTCCCAAGTCTCCTGGCTGCATATCCTCCTGACGAGAAAGGTACTATACAAGTGTAATTTTGTTGTTGTTCATCCATCCCGAGGCATTTGTTGGTTTTCACTTACATCATCCGCCGAGAATGAACACTTGTTATTTTTTAGGCAGATACTTTTGTAGATGTTAGATTTCAAGAGTTCCTGGTAAAATTACAAAATTCTACATCCATAATTCCATTCTGTGCAAAGTAGAATGGGAAACTGAGACAAGGATGCCATGGGAGAAATGAATAAGGGAAGCGAGTTTCCACAGATGAACAATTTTCCAAACAAAGTTGATAATTTGCTTGTTGGTGGGAGATTGCTGTGAGGAAATTGGCTGTTGTTTTGACCTACACATGCAATCACTACACTTATAACCTCTCTTTTGCAACAACAAAAACACACCTTGGCAAGAGCCAAGGCTTGGAGATCCCAGAGTGTGAATTGGGGTTTCCCTACTGTCTAACCAGCTAAAACTGCATAGAAATACAGTCTGACAAGGTTTCATTCTCATAGTTTAATTACGACAACCCTATCTGTGCAACAACAAAATTGCACTTATATAGCGCCTTTCACGTCGGGAGGACGTCCCAAAGTGCTGAACAGTCAGGTCGGGAACCGAGCGTGGTGGGGGTGGGGGAGGGTCGAAGTAGGGGGAAGGGGAAGGAGAATGGGAGAAGGGGAAGAGTTAGTGGGGCAGCCGAAGGCGTGGTCGAAGAGGAAGGTCTTGAGACTGGCCTTGAAGGAGGAAAGGGAGGAAGCGAGGCGGAAAGGCTGTGGGATGGAGTTCCACAGTGTGGGAGCAGAGAGACTGAAAGCCCAGCCGCCAATGGTTGGGCGGTTAGGCGCGGTGGATGCAGGCTTTGGCTTTCAGGGTAAAGGAGAGCTGAGTGGGAAGAGACCATATGCTAGTGACTGGACTGCTCTTACAAGTCCTGCTGACGTGCCAGGCTGTCTGTGCTGTCATCAGCAATGCCTTGGTTGTCTGCGCACCTACAACTTTGGAACTGAACCTCCAAGGCCACCACAGAGGGTGAGTTTGTTTCTGATGTTCCATTGTCATACATGTTCAATTCCAAAGAGATGTGGCTTACCTCCCCGCAAGGATGGATAATCATTAGTTGTCAAAGGTTTGCTATCCTGGATTATTCTGTCCTAATGGTGCTTAGAACATATTGTATTGGCTACAGTGTAATCAGTGAGATTTCCCAAAATCCCTCAGTCACTAAGGGTGTATTCTGCATGATTGTTTGTGCAAACTGGCACAGAGCAGCAGATACTGAGAGAGGCAGACACGGAGATTGCAGCAGCCAGTTACACGCAACATGGTGTCACACACAGCCATGAGAATAATCATCTATTTATATAATTTGACATTCCCCAACTTTTGTTAACTGAAAATGCACCTATTTCACACTGGATCTGTGAATCTACAACAATAATAACAAAATTACATTTTTAGAGCGTCTTTCATGTTGGGGGGACATCCCAATCTAAGTTGTTAACATGTGCAAGGAAAAGGTCGGATCTCAGAACAAAACCCCACTTAATATTTCTCCCCATTGTTACCTAGCCTTAACAAAAACCCTTATTTCCCTTCAGACAATATTGAATCCATGTGCATGGCTTCCCATTGACACCCAGTGAACACACTTTGTCAAGGAGTCTTTCATGTGTTACCTTTTGCAAACCAGGATATATTACATCATATGGCTTCCCACACTGTCCTGTCACTTCTTCAAAAAACTATATGAGGTTGGTCTTACAAGACCTACTTTCTGAACCAATCTTGGTAGTTATTTATTAGATATTATAATGTCTGTCAATGCTGCACAAATCTGCTGTCTTGTCTCCCTAAGTCTCCTGGCTGCAGTTTATCTATCTGGGTCATTTGTTGGTTTTCACTTACATCGTCCTCCGAGAATGAATGCTTGTTAGATTTTGGGGAAATACTTTTGTAGATGTTACATTTCAAGAGTTCCTGGTAATTTTGCTCAAGCCCTCTTTCTCCATAAACTGCTCTCAATTTTTCTTCTGCATTTTCAATTGTTTCATTCTGAGAATCATCATTATCTTTGCTCCCCTGATTCTCGCACAGCTCTGTCAGATCTTTCAGTTCTTTATTCCATTCCTGCAATACAATCAATTCACTTTCTGTTAAATATTTGCCATGAAATATTAAAATAATCTCCTGTGTGACAATGCATCAACCACATAGCTAAATTTGGAATTCATAACAACCATTGAGTTCTCTACACAAAATTTCAGTTACAGATTCCTCCCTCCATAAGCTGCAGATCATCTAGAACTACACTTCCCGTGTTCTCTCCCGCACCAGGCTCGTGAACCTATCACCCCCATCCTCACCTGACTCCACTGGCTTCCTATTACACAAGGATTCAATTCAACATTCTGGACTCACCTTCAAGCCCTCCATGGCCTTGCCACCCCCCATCACACACCCTTCCCCTACCCCCTCCCCCCACTCAACCACCACCATGGTGACCTCATAACCACTTACCAAACATTCCCTCTGCTCAGTGGGCTCCAGCATGCTCATGTCCCCCGAACCACCAACCTCACCCCATCAGCAGGCAAGCCTTCAGCCACTCTGCCCTCAACTATTGGAATTCCATCTATAATCCATCTGCATCATCCCCTCCCTAGCCTCCTTCAAATATCACCTCAAGATACTCCTCTTCGACTGTGCCACTGGTGAACCCTCTACTTCACCCTTTTTGCTACACTTTGTAGGCATAGAGGCTAAAGACTTGGCCTCGATAATGGAGACCAGTAACACAAAGCTCAGGTTAACCATTACCTCCTCAGTAATGAACTCAATGTCTGCTTTGAACTTGCGGCCACTGTGGGTTTGCACATTTATGATGGATGATGTACAGGCAAAACTTGACGATGTAGGCAGTAATCTCTGTTCATGCAAAACAGCATTTATCAGTGAACTTTTTCCATCTCCTGTTTTCCCAAACACACCAATGTAGATCTTGTCCAGCAGTATTTTGTATTTTAACATGGAAGCATTTTTTCTGAAACAAAAGCACAGATTACTCTTCCCAACTCCGAACTTCTTGCCCTGCTTCCTTCGTCTATTGGGGAGGAGCCCTGCATAGTAGGAGGTGCTATTCCTATGGATGAGACATTGCATGGGCCCATCTGCCTATTCAGTGGATTATTAAAGATTCCACAGCACTATTTGAAAGGAGAATCATTTTTTCTCTCCCTGTACCCTGGGCCACCATCCCCAAAATACATTTGGTCACTCACTTCATGGCCGGTTGTATTATGTGTTTTGTTGCAAATTGCTATGTTCACACCCAAAATCAAGTCAATACAGTCAATATACTCTACCATAAATAGTATTACTTTACTTCCAGCAACTGTGATGGGGTTACCAAACTTGTTGCAGGAGAGGCTACAAGTTGCAGAGTTCTGGATCTTCTGCAGCTTCTGGAGAGAAGAGTTGGGAAGGTCGACAAGCAGACATTGGCATAGTCAAGCTTGGATATAATAGAGGCATGAGGTTTTTGGTGGCCTGATGGGCAAAGCAGTGGCAGAGTTGGGGGAAGGCAGGTCATGGCATGTATGTGGGGGAGAAAGGACAATTGAATGATGAACAAGACATCTAGGTTCAATCATGGTGGATTCCATGTGTTGGATGTGCAGATGTGTGCTCGAAAACTTGGACTCCAGGTAACACCTTCCAACAGCTGTTGCCACAAAACTCAGAATTTCTCCATTGGGTATCTGAGGGACAACTGTCTTCAGCATGGTGGGAGGACACAGAATTGATAATAACAGGGATGGGACACATCCCAGTATGTTGAAGACAACCAGAGAAGAGATAGAAGAGGCTTCATCTGTGATTTTGAAATGGTGGAGCTACTCAGAAACCAGGAGAGAGAGGGGAGTTTTGAACACCACATACTTTCCTTTATTCCTTATACTATACGTACTTCAGTTTATCGAGCAGCTCCTCGTCCTCAGAGTCAGTGCACACAACACTTTTGAGTTTCGTGTGCACGTTACTGATATACATCCGTGTTTTGTTCTCCAATTCTGTACCTGATCAAGGCATGAAATGAAGGTGAATTAATGGCAATAAGTACAATTAAATAGTTTTCCAAAAACGGATTAAAACCTTGCATAGTTATTCTGTTGTTACTAAGACATTTCAGCGTTTCAATTCATAGTTTTAACGTTATAAAAATTTATTTTGATTTTATGTCAATAAAAGCAATAATGTATTTTGGGCACAATGCTTACAGCTTATTCTGTAGTGAACCATGCGCAAAGACTCTCCTGGGAACATTGTCCTTTTCAGTAATTCACAGCCCATCACTGCCAATTGTGTTCTTTTAATCCTAATAATAACAATCCAATACTGATGATAGCACAACCAGCTTGGCTCATTGGCAGGACTTGGAAAGATAGATATTCACTAGGAGCAGAGATTCTTCCCACTCAGCTTTTAACCATCAAAGCCATAACCTGAATTTGTAGGCTGGTCTTTGATAAACAAGCAGCAGGAATCTTGCCGGACAGTGCTTTCAATGGCAAGCTATGCAGTTTCAGAACCTCACTTTCTTGCATCCCCGTACTTGGCTCTTGCCATCTGCACTTGAACTCAACAGATTTAGGTGAGCAGTGAGCTTCCCTCCAGGGAGAGTATATATTCAAATCCAAAGACAAGGCCTTTTTTCATATTTCACATATACATATGTGGCATTCTCTGGTTTGGATACTCATAATCATTGTAAGTGGTTTCAATGTGCCTCAGATATCCAACTGATTTTGAAACCTTAAGAAATCTCTTGATGAACATATTATTTTCAATCTCTTCCCTATTTGTTCTGTTAAATATCCTGAGACTGCACCCCCTTGTCACTGATTCTCTAATTGAAGGAAATAGTTTCTCCTTTTCTATCCTGTCATACCCTTAAATACCTCATCATATCAACAATTAACTACATTGAACCATCAGCGAAGCCACTGCCTCTATATTTGGTTCCAAAAGTTGTTCTCACATTGAATCAGCATTCTTCCATCTTCCTTCGAGATTTGAATCCCAAAGTTTTGTCTCCTACGCTTCTTCTGTGGAGTTTCTTTGCTTGTTGTGGCACATTCTTCCAACTTGAAAGGTGATTCAGGGGTATATTTTGTTGTTATCAAACCTTGGAACAGTACACGGAATCATAGAATATTATAGCTCATGAACAAATCAATCGGTCAATCAATCCTGCACTAAGATTCTCTGCATGAGCCACTGGAAGTTATTCTTCGTCAGATATCCCTCCCACTTCAAAACTGCTATCATGATCACCAGCCATCTGAAAAAAATGTCCTTGACTCTTACAAGCACACCCGATACTGATTTATCTCTAACCTGTCTACTCTAAAGTGCTGGAACAAGTCATTGCTTACCAGCTTTGTTCTCTCCTCTCCCAGCACTCCATCCTCCAATCTGCCAACAGCACTGAGCTTGCACTGGTCAAGGTCGCCAATCACATTCTGTCAACCTGTGACCAGGGCTCTCGCGGTATCCTTCACCTCTATGCCTCGTTTCTCCTTCACTCTAATCTGCCACGTAATCTATTGTGTAGCTACTTTGATATACAGTAATCAACCACTCAATCCTTTCCCACTGTCTATTTTTATTACTCCACATTTAATGTTCTGTCCTATTATGGATTCACTCTCACTGTCTTCAGTTTGTCTTTTCTTATAGATCCTGCTCTTGCTCCCACAGAGTCACAAGCGCCATTTCTCAGGGCTCCATTCTTGTTCCTCCCGTTTTTGCCATTGATTTGCTTCCCATCTAGTGGCATCATCTGCAGTCTTTGGATCCACTTCCAAATGTATGCAGATGACACCCAATTCAATTTCTCTGTCTTTAACCTCAATGGGTAATTGCTTGTTGGACATCAAATCCTAGATAAGTCTACTTTCCTTCAATTAATGTGGACAAGACCGAGCCTCTCCTGCTTGGCTCCTGTCAATGGCTTCTCACCTCAGGCAATGACTGCATCAACCTGCTCGGCCACTCCCTTTGCACAGCAAGCAGTGGCCCACTCCATCTTCTCTTCCCTGTGTGCACCAGTATCAAGTGGGTGAGTTTACTGCCAATTCCATCCCCATTCTCTAAAACTCCATGGTTCCAACTCATCCTATTTCACTCCAATTTCAAAGCTGACTTATCAGTGCTAGTGTATGAGGACTCAAACCAGGTTGTCAAAGATGAAAGCAAGGGAGAAAAATCAATTTACTAGAAAAAGAGACTATGTCAATCGTGTAGATGTTTCAACTGTGATATTCTGAGGCTGTATTCAGTCTGACTCCCTCGCACCCTCTCTTCTTTCAAGGTATATCTCAAAATGAAACTTTTCGACCATGCCTTCAGTCATCTGTATCCCTCTAGCTGCAATTACCAACCTGTGTCCCATATTACTTGATACCCTGACCTAATAAAAAACAAAAAACTGTCAATTCACTATACAGTATATTCTGTGAAGCTCTTTGAGATGTCCAGAAGACATGAACAGCGCTATATCAAATGCAGGGATTATCTATCCACATCAATCTTGACATTTGAATGGATCCAGCAATCCCTGCCTTATGGGATAAGAGAGTTCCAAGAGATCGAAGGATGTTACTTGATTCATCACTCACCAAATCAATACAATGTGACGTAATCATAAATAAGGCAAACAAGATTCTGATGCCTTTTGCTAAACCTGGTAAATTCAGATTCCCTGATATCATTCTGAAGTGCACTGATCTGGCCATAAAAATACGACATTCATTTGGCATCACCACAATGCCTAGGCCCTAGAGGCAGTTCAGAAGAGAACAATGAGGATGATTCCCCAGTGCTGAGTATCAAGGGGAGGTACGTGGGAACTGCTTGGATTTGAATGGGCTCCAAGGTGAAATGCTTGACAATCATCAGAATCAAATCTACCTCCTGTTATGATCTTGGCAGTCCAGTTCCTGCGGCAGGCTTCTGTATGATGTCTGGGGAAATGAACTTAACTGATTTAGCAAGATAGCTCAGAATCCAGTTTGCCTGGTTTATTTCTGCTTCATATTGTTTTGAGATGGTGCATCAACCAAGACCCATACATCTCTTTCAGTTTCAACTGTGGCTAAGGTCCAAAGAGTTGTAGAAGCTCAACTCTACCATTTTGTTTCTGTGTTCAATGCTGCTCTGTATGAAGTGACTAAGTTACAACATGAATATAATAGTTTGAGATTTACCTGACAAGAAGTCATCTTCTGCATCATCTGCTTTCATTGTGCCACTCCAATCTGAAAGGAAATCATTATCTTATCATAAAAATAATCCTTGCATTTGAAATAGCACTTTTCACGTCATCTAGATATCACAATGGGTTTCACAGAATATGCTGTGATTTGAATTGACTGTATAATTTGTGGGCAAATCGCTGCAGCCAATTACATTGAGCATTGTCCCATTGACCAAATATATATATTTTTTGAAGGGATTATTACACCAGGAAAAGTGATCTATCAATTGATTGACAATTGGTTTCCCAATGACTGCTAGGTAAAGAACAACAACAACAACCACTTGGATTTATATATCTCCCTCCAGTGCAGTCTGGCAAGAACTGGAGTAATTGGGGAGCGAAGTTTGGTGTGGGTGAGAATGCAGAATTCTGGATTACCTGGATTTTATGAATGGTGGAGGGGAGATAGGCAAGGAGATAGGCATTTGAATAGTCCAGCCAAGAAGTGACATAGGCATGGACCACGGTTTTGGCGGCTTTTGGGGTGAAATCTCGTAGATGGAAGAAAGCAGTGCTGGTGAGGGATCGGATGTGGGGGAAGGAAGGATAATTGGGGTCGAACCTGACGCCTAAATTGCATATGAGTTCAGAGAGTTTTTAGGGAAGGTCGGGTAGGTGGAGGAGGTGAGAGCCATGGAATTGAAGACATTCACACGAGCCAAAGAGTATGGCTTCCATCTTGTCAACATTTAGCTGAAGGAAATTCGTGTTCATCCAACTCCCGATGTCTGGCAGACAGGCTGACAGAACATCAGGGGACTGGGGGGTCGCAAAGTTAGGTGGAGAAATAGAGTTGGGTGTCATCCGTGTACATGTGGAAGTGTACCCCATGTCTGCCGATGACATCACCAAGAGGGAGCATGTAGATTAGGAAGAAGAGGGGGCCAAGGATGGATCCTTGGGGTACCCCTCAGGTAACTGGGTGACAGTGGGAGGAAAAGCCGTTTGTAGAGATGTACTGTTGGTGGTTTGTGAGGTAGGACTCGAACCAGCCGAGTGCGGTCCCACTGAGGTGGATGGCAGAGGACAGGTGGTGGAGGAGGATGCCATGATCGACTGTGTTGAAAGCGGCAGAAAGGTCCAGTAGGACAAGGAAGCATAAGGAGCCCTGGTCACAGATAGAGAGGATATCATTTGTGACTTTCACAATCTCTGTACTGTGGGCAGGGCGGAAACCAGACTGGAGGGGTTTGGAAAGGGAATGGGAGGAGAGGTGTGCACAGAGTTGGTTGGCAACAATGCATTCTAAGACTTTGGCAATGAAGGGCAAGATGAAGCAGGGCAGTAGCGCCTAAGGTTAGAGGGATCTAGGATTTTTGTTGAGGAGGGGGATGATGACAGCAGTTTTGAGGGGGGGCAGGGACTAATCCTGAGGAGAGGGACTGATTTATGATGTCTGCCTGCAGTGGACAGCAAGTTGGTGGTCAGTGGTCACGGCATTAGGTGGTGGGTTTCATTGAGGTGATAGTGGGTGAGAGGGAGGAAAGAGAGATGAGGAAGAAGGAATGTAGAATGAGGGTCATGGTAGGAGCTGATGATAGGGAGGGTGGGGGGAGACAAGAGGAAGGAGAATGAAGCTGACTGGCGAATAATGTTTATTTTAGTGGAAAAGAAGTCCATGACCTCCTCGCACTTGACATTTGATTGTCTCTTCGACTGCATCTTTGGTCACCTTTCTACCCCTGCCCTTGGCTCGATCCCGGGATCTGCTACTGTGAAGCGCTCTGAGATGCCGTCCGGCATGGAGGGCGCTATATAAATCAAAGTTGTTGTTGTTGAAGATTGAGGATGCTTGAGTGGTGCATGGAGGAAGTAGCGGGTGGTGGAATAAACAACCTTTAGGGTTGTTTTTTGCCTCCAGGATGATATCAGAGTAGAAGGCACGTGACAAAGACAGAAAGCAGAATTCTGGTAAACGGTTGTTTTTCTGAATGGAGGGAAGTGTACAGTGGTGTCCCCCAGGGATAGGTATTGGGACCACTGCCTTTTTAATATATATAAATGATCTGGACTTGGTTGTAAGGAATACAATTTCCAAGTATGCGATGATACAAGGTTCCAAAACTAGTAAATAGTGAGGAAAATACCAGCAGACTGCAAGAGGACATAGATAGAAATGGCAAAATGGGCAGACACATGGCAGATGAAGTTTAATGTGGAGAAATGCAAGGTGATGCATTTTGGTTGGAAGAATGAGGAGAGGCATTAAAGGCTAGATAGTACAAACTTTAGTGGGGGTGAAGGAACAGAGGTAACTGGAGGTTCATATAAGCAAATCTTTGAAGGTGGCAGGACAGGTGGATAAGATTCTTTAAAAAACAGCACACAGGATACTAGGCTCTATAAATAGGGGCATAGAATACAAAAGTCAGGAAGTTATGATTACCGTGTATAAAATGCTGGTTAGATCTCAGCTAGAGTGCCATGTTCAGTTCTGGTACCACACTTTAGGAAGGATGTTAAGACATTGGAAAGGGTGCAGAGGAGATTTACCAGGATGGTACCAGGGATAAGGAACTTTGGGTATGAGGAAAGGCTCGAGATGGCTAGGTTTATTCTCATTGGAGCAGAGAAGGTTACGAGAAGACCTAATAGAGGTTTTCAAAGTCATGAGGGGATTTAATAGAGTAAACAGGAAAAGGTCAAAATAGTTTCTAAAAAGCAGCAGAGGGGAGGTGAGGAGAATTTTTCTGAAAAGGTGGTGGAATTTGATAAAAAGCAACTTTTAAAAGAGACATGGATGATTATTTGGGGAGGACAAGTTTGCAGGGTTATGTGGAACGAGCTGGGAGAGTGATTAAATTAAAATAGCTCTTTTCAAAGAGCTCTTTTCAAAGAGGCCATTCGGCCTATATAGGCTGAATGGCCTCTTTTCGTGCTGTAAAAGTCTGTGATTCTATGATGTTTGGGGAACTGAATTTAACTTGGTTTAGCAAGATAGCTCAGAATCCAGTTTACCAGGTTTACTTCTGCTTCCCATTGTTTTGACATGATGAGTCAACTAACGCCCTTAGATCTCTTTCAGTTTCAAATGTGGCTAAGGTCCAAAACGTTGTACAAGAGCAACATTACTATCATGTTTTTTGTGTTCAATGTTTCTCTATATGAAGTGACTAAGTCATTGTGTGAATATAAGAGTTTGACGTTTACCTAAGTTGAAGGAGTCATCATCTGAGTCATCCATTTCGATTGTGCCAATCCAATCTGAAAGGAAATAATTATTTTATAATAATCAAAATAATAATCCTTAATAATAATAATCCTAGCATTTGAAATAGCGCTTTTCACATCTTCTGGATGTCTCAAAGTGCTTCACAGAATATACTGTAAAGTGAATCGCCTGTACATTTTGCGGATGAAACGCGGCAAACAATTGTTGTGAGTGATGACGAGCTGAGAGAGATATGGATTGTATGGGACAACCCAACAGTTGTACACTTCCACCTGCTGTTTGTTGTTTGTCAGTACTGCGTGGAATTAACAAGTTTTGGTTTGAAGGGGCTAATTTACTATTGTTTTTTTTCTTGAGGTATTACCATCAGGCATGTTGAGTAAGGAAGCTTACCCAAGGTTTCGCCCTGACCTGCAGGGAATCGAACTCTGTCCTCTCGCTTGTGAGGTGAGTGTTCTAACCACTGAGCTATAGGACCCTCCCCTTGATGCGCATCACAACAACAACAAACTGCATTTACACAGTGTCTTTCATGTCGGGAGGATGTCCTGAGGAGCTGGACAATGATGGGGTTTGCAGCCGAGCTGGGGATTGGAATGAGAGAGGAGTGGAGGGCAGGCAACTTGGGATTTGAAGAGTGGCCAAAAACACGGTTGAAAAGGAAAGTCCTGAGATGTTGTTCACAATGAGTAGAAACGTGACTCATTGTCACAGGGAGCAAATGTGCTATTAATGTATTAGAACAACAGATGGTCCACACAAAGCACTGTGAGTGTTTGTGACAATGCCGCTCTCTCCTCCCCACTCCTGCTACCTCCTGCTCGCACTCAGCCTGGCCTGAGATCGCACTCTGCTCAGATCTGGTGGGAGGGAGGGAGGGAGTAAGGGAGGGAGAGGGAAGGAGGGAGGGACAGGGAGGGAGGGAGGGAGAGGGAGGGAGGGAGGGAGGAGTGGGAGGGAGGGAGGATATATGCTTTTGATATAGTACTTTTGACACCTTCCAGGAATCGAAATGATGTACAGAATATACTGTAAAGTGAATTGACTGTATATATTTGTGGGCGAATTGTGGCAGCCAATCGCGCACAGCAGTGTTCCACACACAGTCGTGGATTGAAATGACCAATTTTATTATTGTGGTTTTTTTGGAGTAATTATTATTAGGAGTAAGGAAAGTAAGGAGTAAGTGTGGAGTAAGGAAATTTGTTGATTTCGCCCTGACCAGCCTGGATTCCAACACAGGTCTCCCCAGCTTGGTCTCCCCAGCTTGGTCTCCCCAGCTTGCAAGGCACTTGTTCTAACCACTGAGTCACAGGAGCTCCACAATACACTTTCTGGGGTCCACAAGCCTTGGCTCTTGCCAAACTGTGCCTAATAGTTAAAAACACTGTGAAAAGCTCCCATTTTGCCAGCCTTCTTCATATGTATGAAGAATACTGAAAATTAAACATGAAAAATATAGGGGCTCAAAGGAGATGAAAACATTCAGTTTTACTGATGCTGTAAACTAATTTCAAAGCCTTGTAGCTGATTATTCCGAGTTACTTTAAAAAAAAAACTTAAACCTCTGCAAGTGTAACCCACAAAATTTATCACGCACACCTCGAGTATAATCCCCACCTGTGGGCTCTGCCAATCCCCCACTCATGGATCTGAGACTGAAATACTGGTTGCCCAGAGCCTAACCCTGGAATGATACAACCTGTTTAGTTTTTTAAATTTATTTGCTGCTCTGTACACAGCACAGACACTGAATATCTCCCATGTTGACATGGATGGAGATCACTTGTCAGGTGGCCCTAGATCTTCACCTATGCTTGTAATAATGAACTGCGCACTATAAATAAAACTTGCACCCAGCAGGTCCAGCTCTATAGCTTCACCATTCATTTTGATTATTATTTTCTATTTTCAATCTGTGCGCAGATTTGACTCACTCACCTTTTAGATCCTTCCTAGTTTTCAAGTTGGATTCCACTACCTTCTCCTCAATGGTAGACGAAACCAGCTTCCTCTGAGTTTTGAATCTTTACTGATCACCTTTACGTAGTCGGAGAGCTTCTGGAGTCTGCTCCTAGTTTCACTTTCACTTTCCCCAGTTTGACGTATAGCGCAAGTTCGTTAGGCATCATCGCATGTTCCACCTTCCAGCTCCATTTCAGGTACTGCCATTTTCAGTACAAAGAATTAAATATATATTTATTGATTCTTATCATGGCAAAAACTTATTTAACCTTCTCACAATAAAATTCCAGAATCATGGAATGTTAGAGCATATTGTATGTTCAAAACTCACTGGCTGACCATTCAGGTACCTTAGTCATGTCTACCTTTCTGAAGAACATCACATCTGCTTCCCTCCCTTCATACTTTTTCATACTACCACCTTTTCATTCATGTCAAAATGTCTCAGAAGTATCTTGTGCAGACAACAACAAATTGTATTTATATAGCATCTTCAACCTGAGGAGGATGTCCCATGGTGCTGGACAGTTAACAACAAAAACAGAATTATATTTATAGAGCGCCTTTCACGTTGGGAGGAAGTGGAGGAAAGTTTAATGGTTCGCACCTGAGCTGGGGAATTGAAATAAAGAGGGGTGGAAACCAAAGGGGTTGGGATGCTGACTGAAGGCATGGTCAAAGAGGAAGGTATTGAGATGAGTCTTGAATGAGGCAAGAGTGAGGTGGGGGTATTCTGGGTTGGAGTTCCAGAGGGTTAGAGCAAAAAGGCTGAATGCACAATCACCAATGGTGGGGCGGACAGGAAAGCTGGCATGGAATAAGCCTTGGAGGGAACAGGAAGGTTGTTAAAGTGTTAGTAGATCATGGTAACAAAAACAAGTTTGGACTTAACAATAGCATGAGTTATGGTGTCCTGCATCTCAGTGCTCAGAGCACTCACCTGAGTGAGAGATTCATAGATTCATAGAATTTTACGGCACAAAAGGAGGCCATTCGGCCCATCTAGTCTGTGCCGGCTCTTTGAAAAGAGCGATTCAATCCCACTGCCCTGCCCGCTCCCCATAGCCTAATAGACCTGTTCTCCCTAAATAAAGATCTAATTCCCTTTTAAAAGTTGTTATCGAATCAGCCTCCACCACCTTTTCAGGCAATGCATTCCAGATTCGAACAACTCGCTGAGTGAAAAAATTTATCCTCAGCTCCCCTCTACTTCGCCTTGAAACTATTTTAAATCTGTGACCACGAGTCACAGATTCGCCCACGAGTGGAAATAGTTTTTCTCTATTTGCCCTGTCGAAACCCCTCATGATCTTATAAACCTCTTTTAGGTCTCCCCTCAATCTTCTCTGCTCCAGAGAGAATAACCCTAGCCTATCTAGCCTCTCCTCATAGCTGAAGTCCCTCAATCCTGGCACCATCCTAGTAAATCTTCGCTGCACCCTTTCCAATGCCTTCACATCCTTTCTGTAGTGTGGTGACCAGAATTGAACACAGTATTCCAGCTGAGGCCTCACCAAAGTTTTATGGAGGTTAGTCAGCACTTCCTGACTTTTGTACTCTATACCCCTATTTATAAAGCCTAGTATCCCATATGCCTTCTTAACAGCCTTGTCTACCTGTCCTGCCACCTTCAACGAGTCACTAACACAAATCCCCAGGTCTCTCTGTTCCTTCACACCATTTAAAATTGTACTATCTAGCCTATATTGCCTCCCTTCATTTCTTCTCCCAAAATGCATCACCTCACACTTCTCTGCATTAAACTTCATCTGCCATGTGTCTGCCCGCTTTACCAATTTGTCTATATCCTCTTGCAGATGGCTACTATCCTCCTCACTGTTTACTATTCTCCCTAACTTAGTGTCATCTGCAAACTTGGAAACTGTACTCCGTACACCCAAGTCCAGATCATTGATGTAGATTACAAACAGCAATGGTCCCAAAACTGATCCCTGTGGCACACCACTGCTCACTTCCCTCCAATCTGAAAAACAGCCGCTCACTACAACTCTCTGCTTTCTGTCTCGCAGTCAGTTGTGGATCCACGCTGCCACTGTCCCTTTTACGCCATGGGCCTTTAATTTCATAATAAGTCTCTCATGTGGCACTTTGTCAAATGCCTTTTGAAAGGCCATGTAAACTACATCAACTGCTCTACCATTATCCACCCATTCCGTTAACTCATCAAAAAATTCTATCAGATTTGTAAGGCAAGATTTGCCTTTAACAAATCCATGTTGACTGTCCTTTATTAGCCTATATCTTTCTAAGTGAAGATCTACCTTGTCCCTGATTATGGACTCTAGACGTTTGCCCACTACCGACGTTAGACTGACTGGTCTGTAGTTACCAGGCTTGTCCTTCTGCCCCTTTTTATACAAGGGAGTAACATTAGCTATCCTCCAGGCCTATGGCACGACCCCTGTGTCCAAGGAAGATTGAAAGATCGTGGCCAGAGTCCCTGCTATTTGCTCCCGTGCCTCCCTTAGTAACCTAGGGTGCATCCCATCCGGACCAGGTGACTTATCCACCTTGAGCGATGTCAACATTTTTAGAACTTCCTCTCTGGTTATAATTATTCTATCCATTTCTCCTACCCTCTCCTCCAATACCATGGCATTGGCTGTATCCTTTTCTTTTGTGAAGACAGAGGCGAAGTACTCATTCAGTACATCAGCCATGCCCTCTGCCTCCACAATGAGATTTCCTCCTAGGTCCCTAATTGGCCCCACCCTATCCTTGACCAACCTTTTACTCTTAATATGTTGGTAAAAAACCTTAGGGTTCCCCTTAATCTTACTCGCTAATTGTTTCTCATGCAGTCTCTTTGCCCCTCTAACTTCCTTTTTTAGTTCTATCCTACACTTCCTATATTCTGCTTGGTTCCCTTCTGAATTTTGAGTCTGACACTTATCATAAGCCTCTTTTTTTTGGTTTATTTTGGCCCCGATTTCCTTAGTCATCCAGGGAGGTTTGGATGCCTTACATTTCACCTTTGTGGGGATGCTTTTGACCTGTGCCTGAACTATCTCCTCTTTGAACGCTGCCCACTGCTCGTTAGTTGTCTTACCTGCCAATTTTTTGTGGGTTTGATGTGGGTTTGATGTCAAGCAAAAAAATGCAATTGGTCACTTCAATCCACGACGGTTTGTAGGACACTGCTATGCTGAACTGACTGCCGCGTTTCGCCTCAAATATCCAGTCAATTCACTTTACAATATATTCTGTGAAGCACTTTGAGAGATGTAAATGACCTGAAAAGCCCTACATCACATGCAAGCATTATTATTGTTTTATATTTTTAAGGGTATCAGCAGCCTGGGGGATGGGTATGGAAGGGTGGTGACCGCCACTAACTCATCTGGGATCTGACACCAAAATTCCCTACTGGTTCACTGGGGAACAGGCAATAAAAATCGAGAACAGAAAAAAATGTAAGTCTTTGCTTTCAAGTGTCTATATTAAAAAGAAGAGCAAGTTCCCTGGGCAGAGCTGTATCCATGTGAAGTGTAGTGCTTAGTCTACTTGCCTCACAAACGAGGCTCGATTCCCGAGCGGGTTGAAATGATAGGCATGTCTTTTTATTCCACACACCTCTGTTTATCTAGAAATAAGTCGGAACCAGGTCAATTTCCAGGGTTAATAATTCCTCAAAAAAAATGTGGTCTCTCACTCCATGACTATTTGTGGGACACTGCTGTGTGCTATTCATTGCCATGATTTGCTCACAGACCACAGTCAATTAACTTTGCAATATATTCGGTGAAGAACCTTTCAGTGAAGTGATAATGCGCTTAATGAAATTCAAGCATTATCGTTATACAGTAGAATACAACATTACATTTGTATAGCGCCTTTCACATTGCGATGATGTACAAGGGGGCTGGACAGTCAGGGATTTGCACCCCAGCTGGTGTTTGGGATTGTGGAGAGCAGTGAGGGTTGGACAGTGGCCCAAAGCTTGTTTGAAGAGGAGGGTTTTGAGACTCACCTTGAAGGAGGCAAGGTAAGGAATGAAGCTAAGGTAATGTTGGATGGAATTCCATAGGAGCTGAAGGCTTGGCTATTGTTGGTGGAGCGGACCAGTAATGGGACGCGGAGCAAGCTGAACCCTGCTAAATCGTGCATTGGACAGATTGATATATGGTCAGCTAGTCACAGAGATAGGGAGGGGCAAGGTAGTGCAGGGCCTTGAAAGCGAGGACGAAGATTTTAAACTCTATCCTCTGGGGGATGGGTAGCCAGTGGAGCTGAGCGATGGTGGGGGTGATGGAGTCTGGTGCAGGAGAGGACACAAGCTGCAGAGTTCTGGGTGAATCTGCAGCTTCTGGAGGGAAGAGTTGAGAAGGCAGACAAGCAGGAAGTTAACACAGTCGAGCCTAGATATGTTGAATACATGGATGAGTTTTTTGTTTACCTGAGGGTCTAGGCAGTGGTGGATCAAGGTGATGTGGCGGAGGTGGGGGAAGGCAGAGATGGTGTATTTGTGTTAAGGATGTTGTTATGTACTCATGATTCTTAATAATTTAATCCAGGCTGGTCCAACCTCTTGGCCGCTGAGGGCCAGATGCTGAATTTGTGAAATATTCGCAGGCCGCATTAGCAATAATTTGAGTTTCAGTTGCAGAAACATAACAACATTTACACAGTGCCTTTTTCATGTCGGAAGAGGTCTTGACATGCTCGACACTGCCAGCTGGGCACCCACAGTGGGGTTGGGAGCTGAGGGAGGTGGGCTGAAAAGGGGGAGAAGATGACCTAAAGCATCATTAAAGAGTTAGGTCCTCAGGTATCTTGAACAAGGAGAGGGATGGAGCAAGAGAGTTGCGAAGAGCTTCAGAGATTGAGGGCAATATGGCGATGGTGGGTGATGGGAAACACAAAGCAAGCTGTTGTTTGCTGGGCATACAATTTGTAGCACAAAAAACAGTGTAGAACAAAACAAGTGTCGTGCTGTTACTTTTGGTGTCCAGGGTTCCTTTCAGAGGGATGAATACAGCATTCAACAAGTGACCGGTGACAACAAATCAGAGGGGGTGGGGGGGGAATTGTTGACACAATTTGTCACTATATTTTAACTTTATTCAATTTAAATCGAATTGCTGACTCAGAAATTTGTGAGTCTTCGTGAGATTTGGGACCCTGAGACAATCAAGCTCACACTCACAGGTAAATATGAACTTTTATAAATTTTATATATAGAAGTGTGCATGAAACAGAAAAGTAGAATAACCGATTCAGAGAACAGAATACACAGTTGCAGGAGTTTTCTTTTTCTTTGTCTTTTCTTCTTAGTAGTTTATTTGTGGGATCTTTCTTCCCATGTCTGTCCTGAAGAGGAACATCTACCACAGCAAGGTTTACACCCACTTGATTGTTTAACCCTTTCCTTCAACTGTAACCATCTGGTCTACTTCAGATTCCCCTTTCTTGCTTTTACATTTTCATCCCTCAAAAACTAATTAATGAAAATGTTCCAACTACATGTTGACCTCATCGGCAAAAAGATGGACTTTGTTAAAAAAAAGGTAGCTTTGCATTAATAAAAACAGTGACATAAACTAAGAATGTTCAACTTTCTCGAATTATGAGTTAAAGGCTACCCATTATCACATTATTTTTATTGTTCCACCTCTAACCCAAGACATGGACCATCTCATGGTGCATCCCTTCTTCTCCTTAACGTGTCTGACCAAGCGAAGAAAGGACAAGACAACAAACATCCAGCCACACCATCCTGAGAGAGATCTTAAAATTATCAATTAAAACTCACTTGAAAGCATAGCATTAACACACCACAAGGGCATTAGGCAGAGAAAAGACAGATACTATTAATTTCTAGTTAGGGTAAAATAATCCAATCATCAGCAAAATTTACTAATAAATAGTAATCCTTGCATTTGATATAGAAATTTTCACATCTTATAGACGTCTCAAAGTGCTTCACAGAATATACTGTATATTTTACTAAAATGCACAGCACTACAAATATTCAATAATTTGCATTTCAGATAAAATATGTAATAATATGTTTATGCGAGCCATATGTTCTCAGACAGCTTGTCCCCTCATTCTGCAGAGCCTAGGACTCTGTAATCTGGAACATTTGAATAACCCATGTTGGAAAACAACAACAACAAAATTACACTTGTATAGCGCCTTTCACCTCAGGAGGATGTCCCAAGGCACTGGAAGGGTCCAACACCAGATTAGAACATGGACAATTTATGATAAAACAATCTTGATTACGAAAAATCCCCAAACAGTGTAAAATAATCAGTAAAATAGAAACCTGGAAAAGTAACACTCTGGAACGGCAATCAACATCCACTCCTCTCTGCTTCTCCTTATCCTTTGCCTTGTGGCTGATGCAAATCATCAATTCAATTCCAATCACATCGAATCATAGAATTATACACCACAGGAGTAGTTCATTCAGCCCATCGTGTCTGTGCTTGCTTGTGAATAGAGCTATCCAAGTTAACCCACTCCCACGCTCTCTCCACATATCCCTGCAAACTCCCAATTAATTATCTACATCTCCCTTAAAAGCTGTTATCAATTCTGCTTCCATGACACTTTCAGGCGGTTTATTTTTTTGGATTTCTTAATCATCTCATTCAGCTCCTGCGTGAAATCTATAATAAATGAAATAAAATGCATAAATCAATTTCTGGATATAAATCAAAACTGCCTTGTGTTGGTAAAGCTTTTTGCATGTTAATACCTGGTAAGGTGGTGTGTCCAGGCCACTGAGTCAATCCCAGCTTCATTATGTTTTGAAGCTCTGCTTTCAGTTTACTCTCCACATCATCCTTGTAATAATATAAGACAGAAGAACAGGAATTAATAAACTGATACCAGTTCCTCAATATCTAACGACCTAAATGCTAAAGAACAGTGCAAAGGGTAAGGCAGGGCACCACAGGCCTTACATCAGTTGTGGGTATACTTTTGAAGTTGAAACCCTGGTCCATGCCTTTGTCACCTCTCGGCTAGACTCTTCCAATGCCCTCCTCGCCGGTCTCCCCTCCACCACAATCCATAAAATTCAACTCATTCAAAACTCTGTTGCCCACATTTTCAACCACAACAAACTTCAATGCCCCATTACCCCAGTCCTTGCCAGACTTCACTGGCTCCATATCCTAGAGAGGATCGATTTCAAGATCCTCACCCTTGTCTTCAAATCCCTCCACTCCTCTGCACCCCTCTACCTCTCCCACCTCCTCTCTCCTCAAACCAGCACCCGTTGCCTTTGCTCCACCGGGTCTGGCTTCCTCCATGTCCTCCAAATCCTCTGCTCCACCCTCTGAGGCCATGCTTTCAGCCACTATGCCCTGAGGCTCTGGAACTCCCTTCCTCACTCTCTTCACCTCACCCCTTCTCTTCCCAGTTTCAGGTCCCAGCTCAAGACCTTCTTCTTTGACTGCAACTTTGGTCACTTTTCTACCCCTACCCCTGGCTCGGTCCAGGGATCCGTTGTTGTGAAGCGCTCTGAGACACCGTGCGGCATGGAGGGCGTTATATAAATCAGTTATTGTTATGGTGTTGTTGTTGGAAGCAATAATCAGATTCTAGATGAGCAATTACTTAAGGTAGGGGTGAGTTAAGTAGAGACAGTCGGCATGGAATTGCAAAGGGCAGATAGTGTTTTCTAATTTGATCGAGTTCATTGAGGTAGTAACTGAAAGTGCAGATAAAGATAACACCTTGGAAATTAAGCATATGGATTTTCCAGAAGGCGTTTGATAAGGTGAAAAGGCCACTGGAGAAACTCAAGGCTTTTGGAATATAGGAGGAAAAATGATGGTTTGGGATGGAAAATAAAATCCTTGCATTTAATATAGAGCTTTTGAAATCTAAGTGGCTGAAGGATAGACAGCAGATGGTTGGATTGAAAGAATGTTTTTTGGAAGATGAAAGTAATTTTGCTATCTCACAGGCACCTCGAAGAACTTGATTAAATTAGATAATGCAATCTGCTCTTTGCAAATCCATCTTGACTGTTGCTACTTAACTCACCCCAGTCTTAAGTAATTGCTAACTTTTCCTTTCTTTCTTTTTATTTTAATGTCCCAGAGTTAGATTTAGGGATAGAGTATCAACGTTTGCAAATGTTACAAAGCTGAGATGTATAGTGAATAATGAAAAGAATGGCAAGGGTCTAGAGAAGGACTTAAATATTGGGCAGATCAGTAGCAGATGCAGTTTAGTGAAACAAACTGTGAGACGATTTATTTTGCCAGATAAAATATTGGTAAGGAGGTTAAATTTAATGGTTGTATCTTGCACGCAGCCAAGGACAAATTGGCAGAACAATTGGAAAGGGCTGTGAAAAAAGTTCTAGGTTTTTGTAGATGGGGCACAGAGTACAAATGTAAAACAATAGTATTAACTTTGTAAAAACAACAATAACCATCTTTCATCACACATTTTACCTTGAATAACTGGATAACACAACATAACAATGACAAATTGCAATTTCTAGTGCCTTTAACCTAGGAAGGACATTCCAAGGTGCTGACAGTCAAGAGTTTGCAGCCAAACTGGGGATTGGAATCAAGAGGGTTTGAGGGAAAGGCAGATTGGAGTGGGAGTAAGACTAAAGGCATGATCAAAGAGGAAAGCCCCAAGGATATTAAAAGTGATTCACGTTTGTTGCATTGTCGAAGTTACTGTCCTAAAGATGAGATGTTAAACCGAGGTGCCATCTGCAGACTCCGCCACTGCCCCACCTCTCAGGCTGCCGAAACCCATAGAAACTCCCTCCTTGTTGGCCTTCCTGGTTCTTCCTTTCACAAGCTGCAGATCATCGAGAACTCTGCAGCTCGTGTCCTCACCCACCCGCACCAAGCTCCATGACCACATCACTCCATCCTCACCTGGTTCCTTTGGCTACCTATTTCCCAGAGGATCACATTCAAGATCCTCATCCTCACTTTCAAGGCCATTCACAGCCTTGCCCCCCCCCCCCCCCCCCCTCCCCTCTCTGTCCTGCTGTCCCCCTATGAACCTCCCAGTCCACTCCGTTCAGCTGGCTCTGGCCTGCTCCATGTTCGCTGACCAACCCGCCCTACCATCGGTGGACAAGCTTTCAGCCTCTCTGCCCCCACACTCTGGAATTCCCTTTGCCTCGCTCCCTCCCTTGCCTCCTTCCAGGCCGGTCTCAAAACCCTCCCCTTTGATTATGCCTTCTGCTGCCCTCCCATCTCTCTCCTTCCGCTCTCCTAACTCTCTCCCTCCTCTCCCCACTACCCTGCCCCTCTCCCTTGCTCGGGTCCCGACCTCACCATTCAGTGCATTGGGATGTGAAAGTCGCTATATAAATGTAATTTTGTTGTAGTTGTTGCATGTCCTAGTGGATGTTAATGATCCCGCGGCACTATTTAAAAAACAGAAGGGAGTTTCCCCCGATGTCCCACCAATGGCATCCTGTATACACACAATGTGATAATGAAGCTGTATCAAAAGCAAGTATTATTATTTCGCTGCCACATTCACATCCAATCATAGCAATTTCATCTCAATCACAGGATCACAAGTTAAAATATATTAGTGATTTGTGAGAAACCTTCATCATGTTGAATTCCTTGATCGTTTCGACTACAGCAGTGGTGAACATTGCTGCTTTTTGAATATCAATATGTTCCGTTAGAATGCGCTTCATTTCCTGCACGACTTTTAATCCTTTTTTCTTAGAAGCTTCTGAAAAGGGGAAAGTGCTGTTATTATAGGAATCCTTTCAGTGTGAAAGCAAAGATACCCGAGGCACTCGTGGGAACACTTACTTTCATACGCTGGTTTCATGACGCGTTGAACAGACCCAGAAACTGAACTATAAATAGATTTCTTCTTTTCAGTGATGTCATTCTCCATGTCAGTGAATAATCCATTCACCTGAAACAGGATTTAAGTTCAGTGACATCAAATCAGCACAATGTAGACATACAGAGTCTGAATCAGGAAAAATTGGAGCATTACAAAATGACACTTGGAACAAAAATTGTCTTTAAAAAGAAATTATAATAATTGGGGGAAGAAAATCACGCATGATCAATTTCCAAGAGAAATAAAATAACAAGGCTTAGATATGAACCAAAGCTATAACTGGTATATTAACGGGGATCTGAGCGTCGACACAGAAGCTCTAATAGTACGGTATCAGCACAAGACCAAGCTATTACAACCTGTGCCACTGTCAAGCTCTGTTGGACACTACCCTGCATGAGGAGCACAATACAAATGGAAATCGTTGTTGTTGTTCTAACTGATAATCATCTCATGATTCGGTTTCAGTTCTTGACAATGATTTAATCCATTACTAGTTGTAGCTGCAAGTAAACTGTAATGTTCTTTAATCTACAATATGCAATGTTGATTCAATCCAATCTTTATTGCAACTTTACAATCCAGCTTCTTTCCAATACCCTCTTTCACTCTCTCTCCAACTCTCTCTCGCCATTATTCCCTAGAATCTTTATGCACCCGTCCCATACATAATTGGCAGTTATATTGTCAACTCTAATATGCAACACACCATACTTACTTACCATTTATATTGTTAACGTTAATATGCAACATCATCATCCCTGATGGGGTGAACCTACTTAAGGCAGGATAGCATCTAGTATAGGGATGTCTCACTTATCTGGCAGTAAGGACCATTTAAGTTAACACTATTCACTTGGTGGCAGTACCTTCAAAAACGTTATAGACTATGCTGTATGAAATAAAGTTTTAATATGATTTCACTGCGCTATTCAATGCCAGTTATGTATCATCCCATTCGCTAAGTTTATTAAGTCTTAGTAAACTAAGACTAGGACTGTGAGCGGTCATTAGCTTAATGGAAATGCCACTCATGTTTGTATGTTTGACACCCCTATCTAGGAGCAATGAATCTATTAGTTAACCTGCAAAGTATGATGAGCTTTTTAAAAAATCTATTGATGTGGGTAACTTTCTATTCTTACCTCGGCTATCAGGAATTCCTTCCGATGTCCCCATGATTCTGAATTTTCTTCTGAGGATTTATTCTTCACATTTTCATTAATGATGTTAAGCATTGAAGTTTCAAAAACAAAAAGCTGTTCTTTGATACTATTTTTGGTGCTTTTCTTCATCCTAGAGAAATGAAGCAAAATAATAACATCCTCATGTTTCTATGCTTTATTTTCTCATCTCTTTTTATTGCTCCTATATTCCTCCCAGTCATCAGTCTCACCAATATCCTGTACTGTTACACAAACCGTTTCCTATTGTTAGATATTGATGGCCACTAAATAGCTCAATCACAGTTAATTTAATACCAGCTTCATCAACCAGTTTGGCTAATCACCTCTCTGAGTAGATTAATCTTATTTAACATATCAGCCTGGCTCAGGTGGCAGAACTTTCACCTCCATGTCAGAAAGTTGAGGGTTCAAGTCTCATATTAGGACATAGAAATCGCAGTTCAGGTGACACTCACTCATAGATACAGCCACTACAATAAAATCATGTAAATAAATCTTGACTATATGATACTATATCAAATGAAAATATCTTTATTAGAATAACTGCCTGTCTCTGGGTTTCTGGAATTCCAACCTAGATAGAGTGGGCTGAAAACCAAACATTGGTTAGGACAGGGCGTATAGTGAATTTTATACTCAAATGGGGAGCCTGCAATACAGATGATGGGACATTGGATAACAATAACTAGGTTTTCTGGAGTTCAACTTGGTCATCGTGCTCATCCAGAATGAGGTGGTAGATGCTGAGAGCCTTGAGAAGGAGCAGACATTTTCAAAAGCAGTACATCAGAGAGTGAAAAGGTGAAGATGATGGGAAAGTAGAGGAGGCAAGAGAGATTTAGATATTGATTTGGGTAATGAGTTACAGAGGGAAGAGGCTCACTCCTGTTCAGTGAGGAGGGCGGGCTCTGTGGTGGGAGAGGGATGGGGCAGCTGGTTTGTGCAACCGTGTGGTATATTGGTTAGAGCACATGATTCACAAGCAAGAGGATCTGGCCAGGGATACATACCTGACCAGGGAAAAATAAAAGTTTCCTTACTCCACACATCTTTGTTTACCTAGCAGTAAATAGGAATCTGGTTGTTAGTCGATTGGCTTTTCCGGGACTAATAATCCCTTCAAAAATATATATATTTTAAAATAGTAATTTGGTCTCTCAATCCACGATTGTTTGGGGGACACTGCTTTGCCAATTGGCTGCTGTATTTCACTGACAGTATATTCTGTAAAGCGCTTTGAGACATCACAAAGACCTGATAAGTGCTGTATCAAATGTAAGGATTATTATTATTATTAAATGAGCTATCTAATGAACTCTCTGCTGACATCATCTAAATCATTATAAATGTTAACTGGCTGGTTTCGCATACTTACTGAAACATATTGCTGAACACAGAATCCATTTTTTCATACAGAGGCTCTGCCAGTTCAAGGTTAATATCAATGATTCCAAACTTGCGAGATATGTGATATCCTTTCTTCTGACATATCGCTTTCAGAGTTTGGTGATAGCCTTGATAGCTTGCCTGAAAAATTGACCTGATTAATTAGCAAATCAATTAGTTATGTTCACGTATATTTGCCAAGATCCATAGCATGAGAACCTGGATTGAGCTGAATTAAGTCTGGAATGTGACATTGGACTTGGACTTCAACAACATCAAGCTGGTTAGCACATCATAAGCTGTCCTGTAAAGATCCTCCCACAACCCTGAAGGCAGTTGCTCAGCAGATAAGGGAACTCTGAGGTTTGGAGTGACAGCTGCTGGAAGGTGTGACCCGGAGTCCACGTTTGTGATGCATGTAAATACATCCAGTACCTGGAATCCACCTTGATTGGCTGCAGAGAGCTGCTGCTTAAACACCACACCTCCCACTGGTGGAAGCATTGCTCATTGGGAAGGGACATGTGCCCGAGTGGTGGACTGGAAAATGGGGGCAATTCTCTCACACATTTCATACACATTTCATGTGCTCAAACTAGGGAACGGCGATATATCGGTATATCGGTAAAACCCGATATGATTTTCAGATCGGTATGCCAATATGGTGATTCTAAAAATATCGTTATATCGCAAAACTCGATTTTAAAAATATATATCGTTATATTTTTAATATCGTTCCTGGCAATATATCAATATTGTTGGTATTATCAGTGTAATGCGATCTTTTCCAGCTTACCTTGTCGCCGGCATTGCAACCTCCCAGACCTAGAGCATGGAATGCGCGTACATTCGGTGCGCGCGCACAATTAACGCGCGCGCACATCCGATGCGCGCGCACACTTTACTGTGTATACTCGGCGTGAGTCGTGGCGTCTTAACAAAGTCGCATCGCTGAAAATTGTAGTTTGAAAATTTATCTTTCTCATCATGGGGAAAAGAAGCCCCGTATGGAACTACTTTGAAAACAATGCAGTCAGTAATGGTGTGTATAGATGTACAGTTTGCAAGGTCTTGGTTAAGACATCTGATTCGAGCACGAGCAACCTGCGACATCACATTAAGCAGCACCACCCCGCCCAGCACGCTGCCCTCAGAGCAAAATCATTGTCGACAACAGCAGGAAGTCGAACCAGCGCTTCGGAGAAAGCGACAGGTAGTGGGGCCAGTGCAGCTCAAACAATTCCTGCTTTATTTAAGAGGAGAACATTGTACCAGAGAGGGGACAAAAAGTGGCAAAGTATCACGAACGCTGTCACTTTTTGCATAGCGAAGGAGAGCTTGCCAATGGCGCTTGTTGAGACGCTTGGGTTTAAGCAACTCCTAAACGAACTGGACCCCAGGTACAAACCACCCAGTGAAACGGCGATGAGCAGGACCTATATTCCCAAGCTGTAAAAAGAGACCAAGGAGCGCGTCGAAGCATCACTTGCCTAGTTTCAAGCAAGAAATGGAGGAGAATAAATCTCTAGATTTTGTTTTTGGTGTGTGTGTGTGTTCTATTTTGTGTTTAGAGATGGAGGGAGAGAAGGAAAGGGGGAAAGTTGGGAGAGAAGGAGAGAGGAAGAGGGAGGGAGAGAAGGAGAGGGTGAAAGAAGGGAGAGAAGGAGCGAGGGGAAAGGAGGGAGAGAAGGAGAGAGGAAGAGAGGAGAGGGAGGGAGAAAAGGAGAGGGGGAAAGGAGGGAGAGAAGGAGAGAGGGGAGGGAGGGAGGGAGAGAAGGAGAGAGGGGAGGGAGGGAGGGTGAGAAGGAGAGAGGGGAGGGAGGGAGGGAGGGAGAGAAGGAGAGGGGGAAAGGAGGAAGAGGAGACAGGGAGGAGGGAGAGGAGAGAGGGAGAGTGGAGGGGGAGGGAGAGAAGGAGAGGGGAAAGGAGGGAGAGAGGGAGAGTGGACGGGGAGGGAGAGAAGGAGAAGGGGAAAGTTGGGAGAGAAGGAGAGACCGGAGGGAGGGACAGAAGGGGAGAGGGGGGGAGGTAGGGAGAGAGAGGAGAGAAGGAAGGAGAGAGGGAATGAGAAGGGAAGGGAAACTGACTGGTATATCTTAACCGAGCAAACAACATCGGATAATTCAACAGACCTTGACACCAACATTACAAACTTTCTGGGCCTAGAGCACGCATTTTGAAATGTGCGTGCACCGCGACTGAGCGCGCACCATCAGTGCGCGCGCACCGTCAATGCGCGCGCACCTTCAAATGCACGCGCATGCGCACTATAAAAAACTCAATAGATCGGTATAAGTGGGTATGAGCAAAGCGATATATCCATATCCGGAAAATTCCCATATCGCCGTTCCCTAGCTCAAACACATGATTGTTGGAATGACTAACTGGTGACTATTCTCCATGTCGGGGAGTGTGGGGGAGGCAATGCTTAGCAATGAAATGCCAAAATCAAAACAGGCCTCTGTGGTGGTCTTGGTAGTCCGGTTCCTAAAACAGGCGGGTCCACAATATTCCAGGGCTCTGCTGATGACAGCATAGCCAGCAGAACATGGAAGGGCAGAGCAGTCACTGGAGAAAAGGAGTCATCCCACCAGCTACTGTTAACCCTGTAAGCCAAAGTTATAATGATTAGAGTGGGCCTTGCTGGACAAGCAGTTTGAAAGCTTGCCTGACAACAATATCAGTAGCAAGGTATGTGATTTAGCTGTTCAATCTCTAGCAGCAGACAATCCCCAATCTGGGGTTCCCAAACTTTGGCTTTTGCTAACCTGCGCTTAATGATTTTCTGGGAATTTGGTAAGCAGGATGTGTCATCAGGGAGAGAATGCATATTCCATTCCGACAAGTGTGAGACTGTTTCCCCTGGTAGGGCATTCTATAACTAGCGGTCACAGTCTTAAGATTAAGGGACAGCCTTTTTGAACAGAGATGAGGAAACACTTCTTCACCCAGAGGGTAGTGAATTTATGGAATTCTCTACTCCAGAAGGCTGTAGATGCTCAGTGCTTAAACATATTCAAGACTGAGATTGATAGATTTCTAATGGATATAGGGATTAAGGGATATGGAGATAAGCAGATGGAGTTGGGTTAGTAGATCAGCCATGATCTTATTGAATAGCAAGGCAGGTTCGAGGAGCCGAATGACTTACTCCTGCTCCTAATTCCTATGTGAGAAAACTTAATGAGTCTGATGAAGGAATACAGTATTTAGCGTATAGAGATCCAGATAGGCAGAGTCTCCAAACTGAAGAAATTGTTACGTTAAGGTTGGCCCAATGAGGCAACTCTAACTACAGCAGCAGAAGTGGAGAGGGAGTAAGTGCTTTGTTGCACTTGAGAGAGCGCTTGATGTTAACCGACCCAAATAAGTAAATTAAAACAAACATCAACATGGGTTTGCAGCATAGACACAACTGGGAGTTTGCTTTACAGTATATTCTATGAAGCGCTTTGAGATGTCTAGAAGATGCGAAAAAGCGTTGTATCAAATGCAAGGATTATTATTATTATTATTATTATGATACTTGACTTTACAGCCCAATGTTGGGGTTCAAGTAAGTAGATTACCAGCTAGTTCAGTGATTAGAAGTTCCTATGTGCAGGGTACCTGGAGCACTGTATGGGATAGAGAAATTAATAATAATAATCCTTGCATTTGATATAGCGCTTTTCACATCTTATCGATGTCTCAAAGCATTTCACAGAATATACTGTAAAGTGAATTGACTGTATATTTATGGGCAAAACTTGTATTGAGGATACAGGCAGCGAAAGTGAACATGTGGGGACAATTGCAGAGACCACATGGGAGGAGGCCACAGAGCAAAATTGGGAGGGGAAACTTCACGGAAATACTCACTCAGTTCAAAACTTGAGGAAAACCTCTTTCCATGGGTAAAGCAGAATATCTGATAATTGGCTCTTCTCCCAAAATAAGAACACAACCATTTCTGTATTAAATAACGGTGCAGACTATCCCCAAAAATGCAAATGGGAACTGCAGTCTTCTCCCCGGCATCGGGTTAATAGCAGGAATACATTTAACCCCAAAATATTGGGACTGTACAAAACATGCAGCAGAGGTTTTTGAGCCACGGAACCAAAGGCTTTCAGAAAAATACAAAAATAAATGAACTGACATGAATGAGAGAAATACAGGCTGAGGCACTGAGACTGTCTGATCAACTTTTGCAAGCAGATGATATTAGAGTTCAATTAAGGTTAGATGAGGCAGGGCAGCTGTTGCCAAATAACCAAATTAAGAACACTGTTAAGAGTAAGGGGCTCTTAAACAAGAGACCAGAAGTTTTGATAGACACAAAGTGGGAAAATCTTCATGTGGAAAATGATGGTGTACAGCTGGGGAATCACTCACACACAGTGCTAGGGCTTAAATCGTTAACAGGCACTATTGCCCATATTTAAAGAAATTGAAGGCTGGTTGGATTCAGCGATAGATAGTGAGAGTTAATACAAATGTACGATCTAATGGCTGAGATTACTGATATAGAGCAATCTGAGCTAATTAAATTGAAAATAGTCATTAATCCTGAACAAGTCCCAGAAAATGTGGTACTGGGAAGCCATTTTCTCAGAGGCAGATCATCATAAAGTATTGATGTGGATGTGAACGCTGCTGAACAGAAGTAGTATATCCACAAACAATTACACAGAGATGAGCTTTGTAAAGATTTACAAAACTTACAGCTCCAGCATGGCAAATCATAAATTAGACTGTGGGCTAATTCAACGTGAGGTTAGAATACGCAGACTAAACAATAAATCCATTTACCAATACCCCTTACACGGTGACTGAATCAATGATTTAAAAAACATTATCCGGGAGATTGGAGAGATATAATTACAAGATGGGAATCTTCTTTTCAAAATGTAAAAAATTGAAGGTAGATTTTAAACCAACTTATTCCACCTACATGAGAAAGGAGGCATTTAATCATAATGTCCCATCACCTGGTAGATCCTTGAAGCCATTTACAGTGAGCAGAATAAAGTCGGTGATCCATGATCTGGCCATTTGACATAATTTGCACGTGTCTTACAATCCAGAGAGTTCCAGAAATATTGATGGGACTAACAGACTTATTCATTTTTTTTCCCCAAATAGGCATGTATCCAGAAAGGATCTGAATGGGATGAGTGAATCTCCTGGGTCTTGATGAGAAATAACACTAGACCCATCAGTGACAGACCAGGGTGGACACCATATTACCTCTTCCATGGAAAACAAATGATTACCCCGATTAACCAGACACCAGCAGAAATCTCTACTTCACAGCTAGAGGACTTTGAAGAGTCTTCATCTGATATCACAGCTCAGCATAATCCAGGTCACCATTCTGAAAACACTTGTGACTACAAGCGGGGAGATTTGGTTACTTGGAAGACACATTACACATCCGGAACATTACGAGAAAGATTCCAAAACCCAGCAAAGTTATGGAAGTTCTGCATCCAAGAACAATACAAATCCTCACTTCCAGAGGTAAACTTTCGCCAAGTTCAGATATTGAGGAATGTGGGAATGTAGGAGCCATTTGAAAACTGAACCTTGTAAACACCTGGACGTAACAGGCAAATTCAGTTGGCAAATGTCTGCCACTCTGCCCCCACCTCCCGACGTGAAGGTGCTTTACCATTCTAATATTGTTGTTCAATAGGAATGTGTGGAAATGGTATTCTAAATTGTGGGATTGACCTCTGGGTTATCAAAATTGGTTATAATGAACTGATTTTTTACACATAAGAATATGGTTTTTATACTAGTGACTGGCATAAATCTCTGAGAACAAGGTACTGTGTGTAACTTTCTGTCATCCAGCTGAACTTGAAGTGAATGTGGTTACAGAGACAGAGAGGAGAACAGCACCAAACAGGCATTGCTGGAGAGAAATACGACAGAACAGAAAGTTTTGTGGCAGATATTTTAAATTGTTTCCTCCCACAGATCAATAAGCAAAATATTATTCTACTAGAGCGAGCAGACTCCAATTAGACATTCCAGTTACCAGGAATTAAAGTTAACTCAGTCTGCGTGCGAGACTCTTCACTAGATTGAACCAGACTCAAAACAGGGAGTCACTGACAGATTGACGAGAGAGCAGAGGCCACTTAGTATGAAAGCGTTACTAAAATTTGTACGTACATCGTGTAGTGAGAACCGTTGCAGTTTGGAAAGGCTAAACAGTGGGACTAAATGAATTGTTCCTTCAGAGAATTGACACAAGGCACAGTGGCTGAATGGTCTCCTTCTGTATTATAGCAAATTGTGATTCTACTGGGTAATATTGTGAAAATACTTATAGAAAAAAAATCAAATGTGGATGACTAATCCTTACTTACCTGCTTCAGCCGATTTTTCAAGATGCTTGTACATCTTTCCTCTGCTGTTGTGGACCCCTGAGTGAGAGAACTCTTCAGATGGGAGCCAAGATTTCCTATTGCATCAGTAAATGTTTTCAGTGGTTCCTGCAGTTTTGAATCAATGTCTGAGTGCGTACTTTTGTAAACCTGCAAAAACAAATTTAAATCTGTACATGTGCAGCATTTGATCACATATTATTGACATCATCAGTACCGTTTTTTTCCACCTGCGACGTATAGCCTGTCTCCGGCAATACCTCACCCCAAAAGCCGCTAAAACTCTGGTCCGTGCCTTTGTCACCTCTCGGCTGGACTATCCAATGTCCTCCTCGCTGGTCTCCCCTCCACTACAATCCATAAAATCCAGCTCATTCAGAACTCTGCAACCTGAATTCTCATCCGCACCAAACTTCACTCCTTGATTACACCACTCCTTGCCAGACTTCACTGGCTCCCTGTCCTGGAGAGGATCGATTTCAAGATCCTCACCCTCGTTTTCAAATCTCTCCACTCCTCTGCACCCCACGACCTCCTCTCTGCACCCCACGACCTCCTCTCTCCCCAACATAGTACCCATTGCCTTCACTCTTCCGGTTCTGATCTCCTCCTTGTCCCCCGAATTCTCCACTCCATCATTGGTAACTGTGCCTTCAGCCACTGCGCCCCAATGCTCTGGAACTCCGTTCCTCACACCCTTCACCTTGCCCCCTCTCTTCCTACTTTCAGGTCTCGGCTGAAGACTTTATTAAGCCCAACCCCTCCCCTTGCCATCTTTCCTCACTTTTTCCCCTCATCCCACTTCCATGACTGTTTGTGGGACACAGTTGTGTACAATTTGGCTGCCGCGTTTTGCCCACATATATACTGTCGGCTTTTCTGTTCTCCTTCCCCCTACACCGACCCCTCCCCTTGCCATCTTTCCCCCCTTTTTCCCTGAATCCCATGTCCATGGCCGTTTGTGGGACACAGTTGTGCAGAATTTAGCTGCTGCGTTTTGCGCACAAATATACAGTCAATTTTCCTACTCTTCTTCATCCTGCCCCGACCCCTCCCCCACTGCTCTTGTCCCTACCTAACTGTGCGTTGGGACATCTTCTCGACATGAAAGGCTCTATATAAATGTAAGTTTTGATTGATTGATTTACAGTATATTCTTTGGTTTTGATATGGCTTGACAGAGGGGCGGGACGGAGTCAGAGCAAGTCTGATAATAGACCTCCAGAGAATGGGAGCAAAATGGTGTTGGAGCAGGTGAGGTGAGGGCACAGAAAACAAGCCAATGTTTTTTGTGTCTTCAGGAGGTCGCAGAGATAGGTGAAGAGGGGAGAATGAAGGACGTAGAGGAGTTTCTCACTGGAGAAAGAGGGAGCTTTCTGTGAGGACACTGCATGGCACCAGCCCCCGGTGTGTGTGTCCTTCCCACACTGGATGACGGAGGCTCCGATCATCTGTCCTGGTAGTGAACTACAAAATATTGCCCTCAATTCTCTGTCTCTACTCTCTCACTTTCTTTGCTTCTCTAACATCCCCCCTGTCTTACACATACTCTCCTCCCTCTGACTTCCACTTCCCTTTTTCTCTCTCCCACACACTCAAACACTTTCTCACACACTCTTTCAATCATTCCTGTTCCCTTATACACTCTCCTCCCTCTTTCTCACTTTCCTCCCTCTTTCTCACTTTCCTCCATTTCTCTCTCACAAATACTCTCTTGCTCCCCTCTCGCACACATTATCCCAATCACTCTTTGCTCTTTCCCATCATGCTCTCCCTCTCAATCACTTTATTTTCCCCCGTTAATGTTACTCACTCTCTCCACTTCTCAGTCACTCACTATCTCCCTCGGTTCTCTGCTTATCTTTCACTCTCACACACTCTCTCTCAATCAATCTCTCTCCCACCTCACTCCATCTGAATCACTCTCTTCCCCCACCCCTTCCACAATCACACAATCACTCTCTCCCCTCACTCCCAATCAATCTTTCTCTTCTAAACTGCTCTATCAGACAATGTTTCTCCCCAACACTATCACACAATCAGTCTCTCTCCCCTCTCTATCACACCATCATGCTCTAAACTATCCATCAATCCATCAATCCATACAATTCAATGCATTCAATAAATCCATGCATTTCAATCCGTGCAATCCATCCATTCCAATCCATACAATCAATGCAATCCATCCATCCCATCCCATCTCATCCAATCCCATCCCATCTCATCCCATCCCATCCCATCTCATCCAATCCCATCTCATCACATCCATCCCATCCCATCCATCCCATCAATCTGTGCAATTCAATCAATCAATCAATCAATCTCTCCCCTCCTCCCTCTCAATCAATCACTCTCTCTTCCATTTCCCTTCACTATCACACAATCACTCTCTCCCTCCCTCCCTCTCTCTGTATTTCTCTCTCCTGCTCTCAATCACACTCTCTCCCTGTTTCTCTCAAAGAACTGTGCAGCTCACTATCTGGCGGTTGGAACAGCTGCTTTGCTGACCACACACTTTGGATCACTATCTGGCAGCAGTGATTGGAAACAGACCATCTTGCCTTCCCCTCAGCTGTGGAGTTGGTTTCCTGATACACTGGAGCAATGGCCGGCATTATTTCCAACCCCGCGCTGTGTCCTCCCAACCCCTGACTCCTGCCACTGCCTTGAGAGGACGGTTCACTTAGGAGGCAGAGGAGCAACTACAGATACATGTCACCATCAAATGGCAGAGAGTCGGCTGTTGGGGGGGAGGGGGAGAGAGACGGCTGGGGGGGTGTTGAGGGGCAGACAGACGGCTGTGGGGGGGGGGAAGGTGGAGAGAGATGGCTGGGGGTTGGGGCAGGGGGAGAGAGACGGCTAGGGGGGGAGGGGGAGAGAGAAGGCTGGGGGTGGGAGAGAGAGAGAGACGGCGTGGGGTGGGAGGGGGAGAGAGATGGCTGGGGGGGGTGGGAGAGAGGGACGACAGCGGGGGGGGGAGGGGGTGGGGGGGAAGGGAGAGGGACGGCGCTGGGGGTGGGGGGAGAGACGGGGTGGATGTGATAATATACAGATAGAGATGTGGGGAATGTGAGAGAGGAGAGAGACACAGAGACACAGACAGAAAAACACAGTGAGAGAAAGATATTTACCTCCTGAGGAGATAGGCCCCGAATGCGCGTGCACTCCAAATGCGCAGTACGAAAAATCTGAAAATATCGATATTTCGGTATATCTCGATATGAGCCCATCAATATATCTAAATCGGAAAATTTCCATATCCATGGACCCGAGTATCAATGTACAGATTATAAATCATTGTTGCAGCCGTGTGAAGTTCTGATTGCAATTGTATAAAAAAGATATTGCAGCGATTGAAAGAATATAGATTGAAGGGATGGAGGGTCTGAACTTCAAGCCTCGATTAGATAAACTGGGAAGGTTGAAGTGTAATATGATTGCGGTCTTTAAGATTCTGAAGGGAATTGAAAATGTAGACTGAATTTGCCTCTGTCTTCGCAAGAGAAGAAGATGCAGCCAATGTCACAGTATTGGAGGAGAGGGTAGTAGAAATGGATAAGATAAGCATAACCAAGAGGAAGTACTAAAAAGGTTGATGGCGCTTAAGGTAGATAAGTCATTGATTGTTTGGATGGGATGCATCCTAGGTTACTAAGGGAAGTACGGGAGCAAATAGCAGACTCTGGCCACAATCTTTCAATCTTCCTTGAACACAGGGATGGTACCAGAGGACTGGAAGGTTGCTAATGATACTCCCCTGTATAAAAAGGGGCAGAAGGACAAACCTGGGAACTGCAGGCCAGTCAGTCTAACGTCAGACTTCTAGAGTCTATAATCAGGGACAAGGTAGATCTTCACTTCGAAAAATATTGGCTGATAAAGGCTACTTTTAAAGGCCATTTTATCTATATTCTCTTGCAGATGGCTACTATCCTCCTCACTATTTGCTATTCCCCCTAACTTATTAACATTTGCAAATTTGCAAACCGTACTCCCTAAACCCAAAACCAAATTATTAATGTATATTAAAAAGAGCAGTGGTCCTAAAACTGATCCCTGGGGGACGCCACTGCACACATCCCCTCATTTCTTCTTCCAAAGTGTATCACCTCACACTTCTCTGTATTAAACTCCATCTGCATTTGATGGACCTTGGTTTTCGTTCGCCTGCAAATATCTTATGTTCTTAAGTGACTGTGATGTTTGTACACCAGGTAAACCTCAAGCTTGGCCTAAGGCAAGCAGCCAATGACAGTGAGAAGTGGTTGGGAACTATACGATGGTCTGTTCTGGTGCCTCACTGAAAACCCAAAGACTTCCCCTAAGGTGAAGGGAATCCCTATATAGAGATGGTCTGCACTGGTCACACAGATACAGTGACACAATCCCAATTGTCTGCAAATTGGAACAAACAGTCTCATATGTCAATCAGATGTGCTGGACACCAACTGAGCTTCAATCATGGGTCAGTAGAGTTACAAGATCTTAACCTTCTTCTTGCCTGAACACTGAATGAAAGAGGAAAAATCAGTAGAAATTGACAGCGCTTCACTTTTACAAAACGGAATTCCACGAATCCAAATACCTCACTGGCCTCGGCGTCTTTCAAGGAGATGAGAAGGTGTAGCATTCCACAAGCCTCTGACACATAGTCACTCACTACCTTCTTCCTATTTTTCAGATATACATCAATGATGTGTTTCTTTAAACCTGGTATTTCTAGAGAAGAACCACACAAAAAACATGCAGTAAGTGTCTAGACCTGCAGATTGTGTCATGAACACAGTGGGAAACAAGGAAATATCCAACTACTGCAGAAACTATTGACATTCCAATCAAATCCTGATATAGTTGAAAACTGGGATAAACAATGGTATAATAATACTTGCATTTGATAAAGTGTCTTCTTGTCTGGGAGACATCTCAAACTGCTTTGTTCAACTGGGTTACACCCTGAGCTTTCACCTTGCTTAACAGACAGTCCAAGCCAGATAGAAATTTGCATCCATGCCATCTACACAAGGAAATTGCCATGTCTGAAATGGAAAGTGCACTCTCTCCATGGAGGGGTCCACCCTAATTAATCTAATCGCAGAGAATTAGGCAAATGTTGGCAAAAGCCAAGACTAGTGGACCCCAATGTAAACAAAATGTTTAGGACAACAATTTTAAATTGAAAAGTTGCCAAACCACTCTGTGTGTGTTTATAAAATAATAACCAGAAGTTAACAGGTATTGGTCAGACTCAGTAAGTAGCCTCTGAGTCACCAGGGTTTAACAACTTGTAAAAAATTCTCTTTGGGGGTGGGGAGGTAAGCATGGTCGTTGTTGTTTGTGGGATACGGCTTTGTACAAAATTGGTTCTGTGCTCACTTATACAAATATTCATCAAAATATGTTACACTAAAAAAAAGCTTGCTTTTGATATAGCGCATTATCGTGTCATTGAGATGTCTAAAAGTGCTTCACATCATATACCTGTAACGTGAATTGATTGGAAATCTCCCTTTGTCTGGAATGGAATGGACAGGACACTCACTCCATAGTGACACAACCTGTTCAGCTAATTTTGGAGAGTATTAGGTGCAGATTGGGAAGAGGCAAGGCTTGGAGATCCTAGACATTTTCCTGGCATCGCTTGGTAAACTGTCCAGAGCTTCCTGCTACTGTTACTCCAGCAGCAGGCAGCTTCCTGCCTCACTCCACTGTAATACACAGTCAATGTTGTGCCTTGTATTACCACATACCTGTTTCACTGTCACTGAAGATTGTCTTGTTGTCATTATGAATTTCCCAATATTCCTTAGAGCTTACGGTGAAGACGTGGATGTCTTCCTCTGAAAACTCACATTCACCTGGGATTTGACGCTTTAAAATAAGAAATGATAAAAATTCACTCCATACCTTGCTCAACATTAATGAACAGAATGAAGATACAGTACCAATTTCACTTCTTTAACCTGTCTGCTGAGAAACACTTGATCTAATTAGTTTTTGGACTTACAGTTAATGTGCACAATCAGTGGCTCATTTTGACCTTCAGCCACTTCTACTGCAAATACTGCCTGGCAAGAAATTTTTGGAATCAAATATATATTTACTAATTGATGTATGTTCACACTTATCTCAGACAGTATCAAATCAGTTACAGAAGAAAGAGGAGTATCAGCTTATTTTCCCATTTCAAGACACTCCCTTGTGCACCTTGATTTTCAATGGTGCCACACATTTTTACCCAAATACGCACCCGGAAATCTCGCAAACGCAAACACCATACACATGCACTAGAATAGTCCCAAACTAGTCCTTACCCTGCCTGCCCCAAGAAGGAAACACCCACTCAACAACAACAACATCAACAACAAAATGACATCTGTACAGCGCTTTTCACGTTGGGAGGACATCCAAAGGTGCTGAACAGGCAGGCAGGCACTCCTAACCCACAGTGCTCCTCTTGCATGGCCTGAGTCCTATTGCATGTGTCAAACACCCAGCCGACAATTAAATAAAATTGTTATTGATTTCAACATAAACACCACTTTCCTCTCCCACACCAGGCTCCGTGACCACATCACTCCCACCCTCGACCGTCTCCATTGGCTCCGCATCCCCCAGAGGCTCGAATTCAAGATCCTCGTCCTCACTTTCAAGGTGATTCATGACCTTCTCCCTCCTATCTCTAACCTACTGTCTCCCTATGAACTTGCCCGCCCCGTCTATTCAGCGTCTGCTCCATGTCCCCAGCCCGACCCGGCCTACCATCAATGGCCAGGCTTTCAGCCTCTTTGTCCCCACACTGGAACTCCATCCCACAGTCCCTGTGCCCCGCTTCCTCCCTTGCCTCCTTCAAAACCCGTCTCAATATCCTCCTTTTCGATTGTGCCTTCTGCTGCTCTTTCAGCTCTCTCCCTCCCTCCCCCTTAACCTGCCCCTCAGACACACTACAGTACTCACTTTCTTTCTATTCCATTTCTGTTCACAAGACTTTAGTATATTTTCCTTGACACTCTTGTTTCTTTTCAGCACACAGAAACGTGTCTCCTTTGTCTTGCGTTTCTCTGGACTATCGTTGTCCTGCATCAAGAAGGATAATTGATCAGCAGCTTCAGTGAGGTACTATGGGAACCTGTTCTCAGAGAGCATTGACGAGAAAATTGCAACTGATATTAACTTACAGATATATTCATATCGTCTGGTCTTATCCTTTCTTCTCTGAAACAACACATGAGAAACATATGAGCAAAACCATAGAAGTGTACAAAACAGTAAGATATCACTCAGCCCATTTTTTGCATCACTGTTTGCTCCCCCAATATCAGCAATAACTTGCATTTATACAGCATCCTCCATGCTGTGTAGTGCACCAGAATGCTTAACAATGGCAGAGCTGGACTCCGAGCCTGGGTGGAGAGGGGGAGGGGGGAGTGGGGAGGGCACCATAAGCATCGCCAATAAGGAAGTTTTTCAGTTGGGACTTGAAAAGGGGGAGAGGGCTGGCATTTCGTGGGATTGAGGAAGCGTGTTCCTGAGTTTTGGGGTGTAGCGGCTGAAATTGTGACTTCCGATGATGGGGCGGAGTATTTTGAAATTGATCTATTTGGTGATGGGGAGTCAGTGGAGCCAGAACTGGTGAGATGTGGGTACGGAGTTTGGGCCGGGTCAGTTTGAGGGCGGTAGTTCTGAATCAGCTAAATCTTTTGAATAGTGGAGCTGGAGAGACCGGCGAGCAGTGTGTTGGAGTAATCCAAGTGGGAAGTGACAAACACAGGCACAAGGTTTTCGGCTGCATTTGTATAAGGTACTGTCGGAGGCGGGCAATGTGGCGGAGGTGGAGGAAGGTGCTGCTGATCAGGGACAGGATATGGGGAGGAAGGATAGCTGCGGATTGAATCGGATGCCTGTATTACACACTGGTTTGATTAGTCCGAGCGAAGTTTAGAACTACATGAGTGAATTCATGACTGGAGTTAATGAGTATGGCTTCTGTCTTGTCCATGTTTAGCTGGAGAAAGTTTAAACTCATCCAGGCCAGGCATAAGTCATCCATCCTAGACCCAATTCCCTGATCTTTCCCTCCACCTTCCCCACCCCGTTATACTACTCCTCTGCATATCCTTGACTAATTCTCTTTCAAATGCCTTAACTGCCTCTGATCTAACAGGCAGCTCTCGCAATATATTCCACATCCTGACATCCCCTCTGAGAGAAATTGTTTGAGCCCCCATTAGACCGAATCATCGAATTATCAAATGAATACGTTCCATTTGGGGATCGAGGATTGACAAGCCCATTCCCTCCAAACTCTTCTGGGTTATAAATTGCCAAAGGACATTGTGAGCCCGAAACATTACTTCACAGCTACCCAAACAGGTCAGATGACAGTAAATCCTCTCTATCAGGGCAAACCCTGCCTGAGCCCAGTAATGAAGTACTCAAGTGTGCTCTATGTTCCAGTATCTCCTCTTTCTCTTAATGACGGCAGTTCAAACTACTCAGATCAGAAGTATTACAATACCGAAGGCAACCAACACAAGGTCAAATCCGAGTTTTTGCCCAGAGCTCATTCCTTCCCATATCAGGAGCCCTCGGCTGCTGGCCTGTGTGAGAGGTGCTTTATAAATACAAGCTGTTGTTGTAAAGACCCAATATGGGTCAACAGTTTTGTTTAAGGACCACAAGCAAATCTTAACAGCAGAATGTCTCTGCCTGGTGCTTGCTCAAGCAGTAACTGGTAATAAAGTTGGCCTTCGTGGGGGTTGTGTTCCTGGAACAGTGCAATCGGTAAAATCGTGTTTGGTAACCTGAATAAGTAATGGGAAAAAAGGGTTAAGGGAATCCGTTCACAGGCTATCCAACCTCATGCCGCTAGGCACATCCATGCCCGACCAACACAAGGTACGTACTGAGGTGGGCTACACCGGCTGTTCTCCCCGTTCCCTGCTCTCACTGACTCACTGGAGACAATAAAACAGAACCTTACACTATCACAGCTTGGCTAAATTATTTTACCTTTGGTCCTGGAAGTGTTAGGCTAAATGAATTAAGTAAATATGAACGAAACAACCTTGATTGTACTTTACCATGCAATGCAATCAGGTTGCTCTGAGTCCGAGGAATCATCAGACTCAGGCGGGAATTGGTGGCGTCCTCCCAAGTGTGCATTGTGCACGGAGCTGGTGTCCTCCCAAGTACACATGCTCACGGGGTTGCCCAGCGCGTATACGCAAATTTTACATGTGTTACACAAAAAGTGCCACATTTATTTCTTCACGTATTGGCAAATCTGCACTCGAGAAAGTCGCATTCGGCAAGGGTTGACTGTAGTTATAACCCTTACATTTGATGCAGCACTTTATCACATTTTCAAGATGTCTCAAAGTGCTTCACAGAACATACTGTAAAGTGAATTGACTGTATATATTGTATATTTGTGCTGGTGATATGAACAGAAACTACATTTGATCTTAGCCAAAAGGCCAATAAGCATTTTTTTCCCATTCTTTCAAACCCTTTCATTGTTTTATGTCTCTGCTCCAATGGGAAGAGTCCTACCTTCTGCAATCTCTCCTCATAATTACAGTTCACACAGTTTTATATTCACCCTCAAAATACAGTCAATCCTGTGAAGTAGTTTGAGACAATCTCATGACATGTGAGGTACTATATCAAAAGCAATGACTATTTATGGCACAAATTCAGTTATGACTCAGTTCAAGTGTGCAAACCCATTCACTGTATGTGGTGCATCTTTCAGCTAAAATGGCCAACTCCCAGATGAATAAGTCACCAACTGTTACATTTATTGAAATCAGGTATGAAATATTAGGCTAAGTGAGATCAGGCTTCAATCACCCGCTAGAACTCTTACAGCATAAAAGATGATGACCAAGAGGAAGGTAGATTGCATAGGTTGTATGTGGTTTGAGACAATAAATTAAACAACTTGGAAGAGGCTGACAGTGTGATGTACCTTATTCCTTGTAGAATAACCAACGATGTAACCTCCCATTTACTGAGCATGCACCAAACTTAAGGGACAGCAGAGTGACCCGATGACCCAACTGATTCAGCTTTCTTTGAAGAAGAAACTGTTTGCCAGACAGCCAGCCACATAAGTGCACAGAGAAGCAGGCCATACCACCTCATATTTAATAGATCCTGTCCCCTGAGAGATTCCAATGACTATCTTTCAACTCGTGTCATTGTAGACAGATCCTAACACTGCTCTCTGATGCTTATCACAAATTGCTCTCCAGCAAATGAAGAAATATCCCTTAATTCCACTCTGCCATCTATGTTTCAACGATTCATAGATGGCATATGTGATATATTTCACTATCTTTTCCACTTTAGCGACATCTTAAGCTTATAATAAAATTAACTGAAAAAAGCAATGTAAACGTACCTAATGTATTCGGATGTTGTAAGTTGATCCGTCTTTGTGCAAACAAAAGTCACATCCTGACATTGACCTCCAATGCAGGCAGTGCTTACAGTTTTACTAAAAATCCGATCTGCAATCTTATCAGAGTCAGCTCGGTGAGTAACAGATACAATCCAAACAGATGTGCAACGTGTAAGATACTGGAACAAAGCACAGGATTAAAGCTTTCAATAGATTTACACGGAGTTACAAAGAGTGATATTTAACTGAAACAGGCCATTGTATTTGTACAGTAAAAGCCCGTTTATCCATGACCCGATCCACTGTAACTTCTGTATAACCAGCACTGTATAACCAAAATGTCCCCATTCAAATTTATCTGGCACTATGCATTTGTTTGTTGAAATTTTGATTTTTTTTCGTGTTTTCAGCTGAATATCTGGCACGCACTTTATAATACAGTATATAGTAACAATATTCCTTACATTTATATAGCGATTTCCACATCTTATCGACATCTCAAAGCGCTTCACAAAATACAACAATGTCCCAAGGTTGGGACCAGAGCAGGGGGGGGGGAGAGAGAAGAATGCTTTAACTGGCATTGGCCAGGTCCCAAGAATGCCGGATAAACAGACTTTTACTGTTCTATGTTTATACTCCAAGTGAGCGCCCAACCTTCCTATTCCCCTTCAAAATCTTAATAACCTCCATTAAATCCCATCTCAATCATATCAAATCCAATGAAAAAACATCCAAGGTATCCAATCTGTCTCTGGTGGTTGCGGGGGGTGTGGGGGTGTGTGAGAGGTGGGGGGGAAATTGTTGGTGGGGGATGGAGGTTGCCATAAGCATGGTCAAAGAAAAATGTTTTTAGATGGGACTTGATAATGGAAGAGAGGGAGTAAGGCAGAGGGATCGAAGGAAAGTATTCCAAAGTTTGGGGGCATCGTGGCTGAATGCATGACCTCCAATGGTGGAGCAAAGGGTGCAAGTGATGAGCAGGAGGCTGGTGCCGGTTGAGCAGAGGCACCAGGTGGTGGATTGGAGGATGAGGAGGTTGGAGAGGTAGGGGCCTGACAGGGAGTGAGTGGATTTGAACACGAGCATGAGGATCTTGAAGTTGATCTGTTTGGTGACGGGGATCCTGTAGCAGGTGGTGAGGTGTGGGTAAGGAGTCTAGTCCAGGTCAGTATGTGGACTGTAGTGTTCTGACTCAGCTAGATCTTTTGAATGGTGGAGCTGAGGAGACCAGCGAGGAGTGCACATCCCTGTATTTCCTCCAATGCTACAAAATATCTCCGGCAATATCTATACAGAACACATCTATTCAAATATGCTCTATCTAAAGTTTAATTGAATCCATATCATTTTAAAATCACTTCCCAACTTTTAGGCTTTTTTTTGGACATAACGACGAGGTCTCTACTTGGCTTAATGTGGCACACAATACAGGCAATACGTCACACCCGGACATTTACCTCCAATGCAGGCAATGCTTACAGTTTTACTGTAAATCTGATCTCTAACCCTACCAGTCAACTCGGTAAGTCTGAATTTGTATTTCTCTACAGGCTTGTTTGTACACCTGACCGGCTGCTTTTTGTGTCCTGTGAATTTGAATCATGAAATCCCTTTGTTCCTCTACATTTGTTAGGTTCCTACCATTCAGGGTAGCACTACTTTATTCTTTCTTCTAAAATGAATCACTTCACAATTACCTTTATTAAACTTATTTTGTCACCTATCTGCCCATTTTGTGAGCCTATCTAAATCTTTCTGCAACTTTCTTTATCATTCACTACACTCACTCCCCCACCCCAGATTGTTGCAAATTTTGATATCAACTCTCTCATGTCTGAATCCAAATCATTTTGCACACAGTGAATTTTCAGCTCCATGGGACATCCCGAAGGTCTCTCTCATTCCTATGTGGTTAATGTGTCTGCATGCATTTGCCTCAGACTAGAACTTGAGTTAGAAGAAACTTAGTATGCATCTCACTGTACTGTAAGTGTGAGGCTGTGTCATTGCAGTCTAAAACCAATTCATTTTCAGTGAAAGGCAGAAACATCTCCTGTTACTAATTCACAGTGTTTTCAGGCAGTCTCAATTGGAGAGTTGAATGACTATTAGAAGCACATGGGACAGAGAGCTGTTGGCAACAAGTCTCAAAGATGAACAATTACAATTTCACAACAAAAAATGAAATTGTGTCATCAGAGCCTGGATGACTGCAAACTTCCTGCAGCTGAACATTGATGGCTCGTAAACCATACACCTTGGCTCCCATCAACATCTTCTCTCCTGTGGTTCAGACCTCCTCACCCTACTCGACATCTCCCTCATACTCAAGAAATCCATGTACAATTGAGGGGTTGGATTTGATCCCCAGCTATCTTTTGTACCCCACATCTGGTCCCTGGCCAGGACCACTTTCCTCTATCTCTGCCACATTGCTCACCTCACTTCAACACAGCTGTCCATGCCTTCATCCAAAATAAACCAAGTTCCAAACACCCTCCTTGCTAATCTCCCTTGCCCCATTATTCAAAAATTCAACTAATGCAAAACTATGCCCATCTGCACTAAACTCCAGATGAACATTCATGCTCATCTGCACTAAACTCCATACCTCCATCAGTCCCAATCCTTGTCAAACTCCATATCACAGAGCTGAATGATTTCAAGATCCTCACACTTGTATTTAAATCCTTTCACACCCTCGCAGGCCCTCCTATCTTCCAACTTGCTCTTTCCCTAAATTACTTCCTGTTGCCTCCACTTGACTGGCTCCATGCTGAGATGTTGATTTTGTTTCATCCACAAAATATAGTCAATTCACGTTACAGTAAATTATGTGAAGCTCTTTCAGATATGTCAAAGACATGATAATGCTCTATATCAAAGGCAAATATTATTATTCTTCGACATTGGAGAAAAATACTTTTTACCTTCTTCCATATTTCATCTCTGGCTTTATTGGAGTCCCCTGTCCCTGGGAAGTCAGTCAGTACCAACCCTTCTGGAAGGTCATTGAGCCTGGGCAAGGAGATTGTAACATATTTCACCAGTGGCCAAAAGTACCTTCCCTCCTCTGAGATCTTCTTTGTTACATAGCTTTCTAATTGGCATGATAGTGTCTTTGCCTGAGGAATAACATAGCAGAATGAGCTGATAATTGACAATTGAATATGGATGGTGGAAGTATAAAAGGGTTATGGGAAGAGTGACTTGCAGATTTGAAAGAGAATACTGTAAAGGTGTCGGCCAGGTCACTTGGAGGCACTTTCACCAATGATTTGCAAGGTTGTCCCCATATAGGAATGTTGAATTTATAGTCTAGGCTGACACTGGTGCAATGCTGAGAGAGACAAAAATAACAACATTTCCAACCTGAGCATAATGGACAAGGTCATCTCGGACCACTTCCTTATCTCCTTCGCCTCTTGCATCCCTCTGTCCTCCACCAAGCCCTAAACCATACTCTACGACCCGTGGGAAAGGCTACCCCTGAGACCCTCACACAGGCCCTCACATCCTCTGACTTCTTACCCCTCTGACGTTCAACCCACAGAGATCCTAAAGCAACTGTCCAGCTCCTCCACCTTCAACTTTCTCGTCCCCCTGAAATCCAGGAGCATCTCCAAACCCACCCGATCCCCCTTATATAACACTCATCTCCACTCACTAAAAACCCCGATCCGGCTGCTCGAGCGCAGATAGCAGAAAACTGGCCTAACAGTTCACCAACAATTGTTGCTCGATCATCTCCACAGTTACCATCGTTCTTTGTCACATGCAAAAACAGCCTTCTCCTCCAACGTAATTTTGGAAGCAAAAAACAACCCCAAGGTCTTTTTTTCCCACCACCCACTACCTCCTCCATGTGCCCCCTCAGGCCTCTTCAATCTTCACTTCAAATACCAAGTACGAGGAGGTCATGGACTTCTTTTCTGCTAAAATAATTAATATCCTCCAGGCAGTCTCATCCTCCTGCATCTTGTCACCCACCACCATCCCACTTCCGTCCCCCTCTCCCTCTCCATCATCAGCTCCTACCACAACCACCATCCTACATTACTTCATAGCCACGAATGCCCTATTTCAATCTTCCCTTCATTTCAAAAGTTCTAGAATACATTGTTGCCACTCAACTCCACACACATCTCTCCTCCCACTCCCTTTACGAACCCGTCCCGTCCGGTTACCGTCCTGCCCACAGAGGCTGTGCATGTGAAAGTCACAAACGACATGCTCTGTATCTGTGACCAGGGCTCCCTCTGCCTACTTGACCTCCTGGACCTCTCCACGGCTTTCGACACAGTCGATCACTCCATCCTCCTCCACCACCTGTGCTCCATCATCCACCTCAGTGGGACCACACTCACTTGGTTCAAGTCCTACCTCACATCTACATGTATTTAATTCCCTCCATTCCTCTTTGCTACAAACCTCTCTGACCTCCCCTCTACTCACAACAGTTACCATTGTCTTCGCTCTACCAGGTCTGGCCTCCTCCTTGTCCCCTGAATCTTTGCTCCACCATTGATGGCTATGCCTTCAGCCACTATTCCCCGCTGTTCTGGAACTCCTTTCCTCACTCGCTTCATCCCATCCTTTCCTATTTTCAGGTCTCAACTTTTTTTTCAACTGCGCTTTCGGTCACCTTCTTCCCCCTCCTCCTAGCTCGGCTCCGTTAATGGGGAAATGTTCTGAGATGCTTTTGGCATGGAGGGCGCTATATAAATCCAAGTTGTTTTTGTTGTTGTAGTTGTGCTAATTGACTCCCTATAATGCCTGTCATTGTTGCATAAATCTCCTGCCTTGTCTCCCCAAGTCTCCTGGTTGCAATTCATCCATCTCATGAAATTTGCTAGTTTTCACTTACATCGTCCGCCGAGAATGAATCCTTGTTATTTTTTGGGATTATATTATATTCCAAGAGTTCCTTGTAACTTTGTTCAAGTCCTATGTCTCCATAAACTGCTCTCAATTTTTCTTCTGCACTTTCAACAGTTTCATTTTTCTCAGATTCATCAACTTCGTTCTCCTGATTCTCACAGAGCTCTTTCAGATCTTTCAGTTCTTTATTCCATTCCTGCAATACAATCAATTCACCTTTAATTAAAACTTCACCATTTAATCATAGAACAATGTCCTGTGTGACAGCAAATCAAATACATACATAAATGTAAAATATATAACACTCATTGAGTTCCCTATACAAAACTTCAATTAGTTTACAGTATTATCAACAACTCCTTTCAAAGCATGCTGAATTACTTTTATATTTAATTGATGTTCTCACTATTCTTCAACCATAGGAACAAAACCTGGTGGTTGAGGCACCTTCCCAGTGCTGTAGACATGTTTCATTTGTAGGCACGTAGAGGCTAAAGATTTGGCCTTGATAATGGGGACCAGTAACATGAAGCTCAGGATAACCATTACCTCCTCAGTAATGAACTCAATGTCTGCTTTGAACTTGCGGCCACTGTGGGTTTGCACATTTATGATGGATGATGTACATGCAGATCTTGACGACGTGGGCAGTAATCCCTGTTCATGCAAAACAGCATTGATCAGTGAACTTTTTCCGTCTCCTGTTTTCCCAAACACACCGATGTAGATCTTGTCCAGCAGTGTTTTGTCTTTTAAGTCGGAAGCCTTTTTCCTGAAACAAAAGCAAAGATTACTCTTCCCAACTCTGAACCTCTTGTCCTGCTTCCTTAGTCTATTGGATATGAGCACTGTATTGTAGGAGGTGCTATAAGACATTGAACCAAGGCCCATCTGCCTGTTCAGTGGCACTTTAAATATCTCATGTCACTATTGAAAAAGAGAAGACAGTTTTTCTCTCCCTGTATCCTAGCCAAAGAAGCCTCAGATAGAATTGGTCATTCACTTCATGACTGGTTGTGGAATCTGTTGTGTTGTAAATTGGCTGCTATTTTCATCCACAAAAAGCAAGTCAATACACTCTATCATAAATAGTATTACTTTACTACAAACAGTGTACTTTTTTCACCCAATTAATAGCTACAAAGGGCTAAGTTTACTTAATTGACTATTCCATAATACTTTTTCTATAGTATATTTATGATTGGTAAACAACAATTTAATTTAAGGTACTATAATAAATTATATAAAATTAGAGGTTGTAGGATGTAGTGTCAGATTAATATTGGTGGCTTCAGTAGCTCACATTCTGTGTGTGACTGAAAGTCCTAGAAGGTGTGTTTCCTATCAAGGGATGTTACAGAATGCATTCAAAGCTGCTGCATGGAGAACAGCCATAAACAATCATACATAATGGTACCAACAACATAGGTGGGAATAGCAGAAGGGACCTGGAATAAGATTTTAAGCATGTTTGGGGGAACAACGACAACAACATTATTTTGGTAAAGCGCTTTCCACATCCTGGGAAGATTAAAAAGAAGGATTCCCAGAATTGTAATCTCTGATTTCCGTTCACTGGATATGAAGGGAAGGTCAGGAGGGGCAGATCAGTGAAATTAATATGTGGCTGATAAAACGGTACATACAGAAAGGTGTTGTTTATTGCTTGAATGACATAATTGCCAATTAATATGGACGATGTAGGTATAAAAGGATTATGGGAAGTGTGATTTGCAGATTTGAAAGAGAGTGTGAAAGAGGTTGATTTGAAAGAGATTGACTTACAATGTTTGAGTTCAAGAACTGAGTAAATCTACATTGTATTTTGTGGATTAAAGAACATAACATGGTATCAGAAATGAAAATGGAACCTGGAGTGAAATGGACAAGGAGAAGGAATACGGATTGAAAAGCAAACTGCAGAGAGGAGCAGAATTAAATGCTGAACAGATACCAAGACCACTGCAACTGTTTGGAAGTTTAAGGCACAATTGGCATCGGTTTGAAAGAGACTTTCAAATTTTTTGATTAGCAGCAAACATCATGAAACAGCAGTCTGCAATAACTTTGAATGTAGCAGGCGAGAAAGCAAGGGAATATTTTGCAACCGTAGAAAGAGACGATGAATGTAATAATAATAATAATACTTGCATTTGATATAGCCCTTTCACATCTTATTGACATCTCAAAGTGTTTCATAGAATATACTATTATGAGAGAAAAATATTGTGGAAAAGATAATGTGATATTGAGCGATTTAAGTTCGGAACAAGAAAGCAGAGTCCCACAGAATCCTCCATCAGTACTGCGCGGTAATGGGAACACGAAGTAAAAATTACAATTGCAGAACATTAAGAGACACAATGATTTATGATCAGATAATAGTTGGCATAAATGGTAAGTAACTAAGAGGAAAGCTTTCGAATAAAAAGGGAACGTTTAGAATCGGCAATGGAGATAATAAGGATTAAAGAGGTGACAAAAATAAATGTGAGAGATGGAGAGAGAAACAGAAATGGAAATAGATGAACCAGCCAACAGGCAAAGTTGGGATGATATAGATGAAGAGTATGGAGTGCAGAGAATTCAGGAGGAGAAGGAGGCCACACAGAATGGACAAATGTGACAAATGAGATTAGAAACATCACATGAGAAGATGGAAAGAAGGAAGGAAAAAAATGCTATCAATGCAAATAATAATAATGCTTTGCATTTGATATAGTGCTTTTCAGATCTTTTAGATGTCTAAAAGCGCTTCATAGAATACACTGTAAAGAGGATTGACTGTGTATTTGTGGATGAAACGCGGCAGACAATTGCATACAGCAGTGTCCGACAAACAGTCACCAAATGGTTGGTATTATTTTTTATTTAATTAATTACTTTAGCTTTCAAACGGATTATTTCCTCCGGAAACTAATCCATCAATTGAATAACAACTGGGTTCCTACTTATTGTTAGGTACAGGGGAGGTGGGGGTTCACAGGCCATACCACAAATGCACATGTGATTGTCATGGAACATTAACCTTTTGAGGATTCTCTCTCTGTGATGGGAAATCTACAACAACAACAACAACAAAATTGCACTTATATAGTGCTTTTACATCGGGAGGACGTCCCAAAGAGCTGAACAGTCTGGTCGGGAACTGAGAGGAGGAGGGGGTGGTGGTTGGGGGAGGATTGGGGAAGGGGGAAGGAGAAAGAGAGTGGGAGAGGGGGAAGAGTTAGTGGGGGAGCCAAAGGCGAGGTCGAAGAGGAAGATCTTGAGACCAACCTTGAACGAAGAAAGGGAAGAAGCAAGGTGGAGGGGTTGCGGGATGGAGTTCTACAGTGTGGGAGCAGAGAGGCTGAAAGCCCGGCCACCGATGGTTGGGCAGTTAGGGCGGTGGACACGGAGCAGGCCTGAGTCTGCTGAACGGAGGATGCAGGCAATGCTGGTAGGGAGGCAGGAGGTCAGAGATATAGGCGGGGCAAGACTGTGAATGGCCTTCAGAGGGAGGACAAAGATTTTGAACTCAATCCTCTGGGTGACGGGGAGCCAGTGGAGATGGGTGAGGGTGATGTGGTCGCGAAGCCTGGTAAAGGAGAGTACACGAGCTGCAGAGTTCTGAATGATCTGCAGCCTGTGATCTATACACGCACACACACACTATACAGATATGTACATATTATGCAAGATTATGCAGGAATACACAAGAATATTAATGGAGATATAGCAGATATAAAGCACAAGAGCAAAGTGAAACAGAAAGAAGAGCATACAAGGGGTCAAGGAACCTGAGGAGAACCAGAATTAAATCAGGAGAATATGAAAGAACTGAAAGTTCAGATATAGAATCTAGTGAAAGTAAACATGAAGATGAGTAGCTCCTCAAAGCAGCGGAAATCATAAAGAGCATACACACAAAAGGAAAAGAGAAAAATTAGTGGATGGTATCTTTATGCTGTAAAAAAAATGGAATGTAATTGATGCAAATTAGATACAGGAGCACAGGTCAGTGTAATACAGTGGTTTCCAAACTGTGGGGCGCGCTTCCTTTGGGGGGAGTTTACCATTGACTGGGGGGAGGCACGGAGCTTCAGTGTCTCGAGCCACCGAATGTGTGTGGAGCCGAGGCGGAGCCGAGGAACCGAGTGTGCAGAGCTGAGGCACAGCCAAGAACCTGAGTGTGTGGAGCTAAATGTGAAGGAGGTGGGGCGTTGCAACGAAAACATTGCTGAGTTAGAGGGCACGCTGCTTTTTAAAGTTTGGAAGCTACTGGTGTAATGGCATGGCAAAAATATATAAAATTGCGAGAACCAAATAAGGAAAACATAGAGAAAGGTAAACTAATGGCGTATAACAAAGACAAATGGAAACAGTGCGCAAAATAGAGAGTAGAGAAGTGATATACAAAGGGAGACAATATAGAATAAAATGATACATTGTAAGAATGAAAGCTGATACTTTATTAGGATTGGAAAATATAATACAAATGGGAATGTTAAAAAGAATTGGGAATGTGAAATTGGAGGAAAGTGAACAAAGGGAGATAGGAGAAATAGTACGACAATATAAAGGTGCTTGGATAGAAAGGATTATTGAAAGAAAAAATTTAGATCACTGGTACAGACATAAAAAATTGGAATAAACAAGGGCAAGACCCACAGAAGACAAAAATCTTTCGTAAAGGTGAAGTCACATGGTTTCAGAGGAATAACCTAAAAATGGAGAGCGCTGGATCAAAGAAAAAATTGGGGGAAAAGATAAAAAACAATTCAGCTTCGAGGAGACCCTGCTTACCTCCACCCCAAGGAAGATTGTCTTTAGTTGGTTGTTCAACATCTGAGAAGGGTGAGTTTGAGGTCTCAATAAGTGAATGTTAGGTACCAGGCATCGGAACTCCCTGCAAACTTCCCAGTGGGCAACACAGCTCAGCATGAAATGTGTGGGAGCCTTACCACCATTTTCCGGATGTCTCCTCCAGTTAGAGGTGGGGAGCTTAAGCAGTTGCTGCTTGCCTCTCTGCGACCAATCAAGGTGGATTCCAAGTGTTGGATGTGCGAATGTGTGTTCGCAAACTTGGACTCCAGGTAGCACCTTCCAGCAGCTGTTGCCACACACCTCAGAGTTTCCCCTTTGGCTATCGGGGAACAACTGCCTTCAGCATGTTGGGAAGACACAGAATTGACAATAAAAGAAATGGGTTACATCTCAGTATGTTGAAGACAACCATGGAAGAGCTAGAAGAGAATTGTGTAGTGAGGAGCTACTCAGAAACCAGACGAGAGAGAGGGGGGAGTTTTGAACAACAACAACAAAATTACATTTCACAGTGGTAGGATATCCAAGTTTCCTTTATTCCTTAACTGTACGTACGTCAGTTTGCTGAGTAGCTCCTTCTCCTGTGAGTCAGTGCACTGAAGATTTTCGAGTTTGCTTTGTACCTTGCCCATAAATACCCGTGTTTCATTCTCCAAATCTTTATCTGATAATGCAATGAAAGGAAGGTGGAATGGAATTAAACAAAAATTGATAATTATCCAACAAATCAATGAAAGTTTGCATAGTTATTGTGCCAATTACCTGGAGTCCAAGTTTGTGAGCACACGTCCGCACAACCAACACTCTCTGACAGGGCAAGTAAATTTACAGTTCTGATATCCTAAACATTTATTTTGATTTTGCATCAATAAAAAGAATAATGTACTTTGGGCACAATCCTTACAGCTTACTCTGCAGCAGGACAATACCATAGGAGATGACTCTCAAGCAGATATTGTCCTTTTGAGTAATTCAAAGCCCAGCACTGCCAATGTATTCTGTTGATAATAATAATAATCTTTGCATTTGATAAAATACCTTTATTGAGACGTCTCAAAGCGCTTCACCAAAAATACTGTAAAATGGATTGCCTGTATATTATGTTTGTGAAATGTGGAAGCCAATTGCACACAGCATTGTCTCACACACAGTCATTGATAGAGTGACCAAATAAATCTATATTTTTTGAAGGGATTATTATACCAGGAAAAATTATCCATGAATGTTCATGGGTAGGTGATCTACATTTGTGGCACTCTCAATCCAGTTTGGATACTTCTAATATGTGGAGTCCTGTAGCTCAGCGGTTAGAGCACTCGCCTTGCAACAACAACAACAACAAATTACATTTATAGAGCGCCTTTCACGTCGGGAGGACGTCCCAAGGCGCTGCACAGGAGGCCTGTGACCCGAGCTGAGAGGGGAGTGTTTGGGAAGGGGTGAAACACGAAGGGGAGATAAAAGAGTTCGGGGTGGAACAAAAGGCACGATCGAAGAGGAAAGTCTTGAAAGAGGAAAGGGAAGAAACGAAATGGAGGGATTGAGGGATGGCATTCCAAAGGGTGGGAGCGGAGAAACTGAAGGCCCAGCCTCCGATGGTGGGGCGGTTCGGGCGGGGGGCTTGGAGCAGGCCAAGTCCTGTTGAACGGAGGGTCCGGGTGGGCGTGTAGGGGGAGAGTAGATCGGTTAAATAGGGCGGGGCAAGGCCGTTTAAGGCCTTGTAGGTGAGGACGAGGATCTTGAACTCGATCCTCTGGAGGATGGGGAGCCAGTAGAGACGGGCGAGGGAGGGTGCAAACGAGAGACCTGGGTGCAATTCCAGGCAGAGTAAACTTTACGCAAGCTTCTTTATTCCACACACCTGATAATAATCCCTAACGAAATAAAACAACCATAAATTTGTCATTTCAATCCATGACTGTTTGTGGGACACTCCTATATACAATTGGCTGTTGCGTTTTGCCCACAAATATAGTGTATTATTTTCAGTCTATTCTGTCATGTAAGGATCAAATATAAGGATGATTATTATTACTCTTAAACATTGTATCGGGTTTCCATATGCCTCAGATACCCAGCTGATTTTGAAATCCAATGAACTGGTTTGTTTAAAATACAGTCAATTCACATTAATGTATATTCTGTGAAGCGCTTTGAGACATCTAGAAAACGTGAAAAGCACTATATCAAATGCAAGGATTCTTATTATTTATTATAACTCTCTTGGTGAACATATTCCTTTCAATCTCTTGCCTAATTGCTCGATAACAATCCTGGGACTCTGACTCCTCATCACTGCATCCTAACAAAAGGAAATAGTTTTCCCTTATCTACCTTTTCATGCCATTCACCATCTTAAAACACCCCATCATATCAACAATTGGTCAGAATGAGCCATCAGCAAAACCAGTGCCTTCATATTTGATTCCAAAAGTTGCTCTTACATTGCTGCAGCACTCTCCTATCTTCTTCCGAGATCCTTTGCCCAACGTTTTGTTTCTTCTGCTTTTTCTGCGGAGGTCCTCCACATGTCGCGGCATCTTCTCCCATTGTATGACGCTCTCCAGAAGTTGTTGTTTTTGTTGTCACTTCCCTTGTCATACCTTGGAGCAGTTCACAGAATCATAGAATGTTATAGCTCATAAGCAAATCAATCGGTCCATCAAACCCGCACTGAGAATCTCCTTGTGAGCTACCAGTCTTATCCCTGTCACATACCAATGATGAATCCTTCACTTTCTACATGGTGAGTCAACTAATATCCTTAGACCTCTTTCAGATACAGATGTGGCCAAGGTCCAAAGACTTGTACAAGTTCATCATTAGGGTCTTATTTTTTGGTTCAATGCTTCTCTCCAGGAAGTGACTGAGACATTGGGTGAATATAATAGTTTGAGGTGTACCTGTTTTCCTGAGGTCTTGTGAGCCATCCATTGTGCCAATCCAATCTGAAAGGAAATAATTACATAATTCATGATCTAAACAGATATTAAAATCCTCTAGCTAAAGTGAGTTACAGATGTTGGAAATGTTTATTCAGAGGAAAGAGAAAACCAAGTTATAGCTTGAGTGGGAGAAGCCTTTAGGAAAGGTGATAGGGAGTGGAGAAAAGGTGATAGAGGCAAAGAAGGATAATTTAGTAAAATCCCGCTTTGGTATTCTTGGTAAAAGGATGTCAGAATCGAGCCAGCCCTGTGTAGTCTGTTTCCTGAGTTAGGCAGCTCCGCAATTTCTCCGCTGGCACTGCAAATGACAGCTTGCTCTTCTAGAACCTTAGGATGTCTTCCCCGTGTGAAAGGCACTAGACAGGTGTAATTTTGTTGTTGCTGTTGTTGTGGGCAGGGAGTCATCCAACTCAGCTCACAGATAGGATGGTCCTAGCTTGACAGTCCGTGGGCAAACATGTCGGACAACAATATCAATGGCGAGATAGGCGGTTTTAGTTGGTTAGACATCCAGCAATTACTCCAATACACATTCTGGGTCTCCAAGCCTTGACTCTTGCCAACCTTTGCCTAATGCTTTCCAGAATTAAGTAAGCAGGATGAGTCCCTCTCGGGAAAGAGAGCGCATTCCATTGCAACAATCTGTCTCGGGGATTTCTATGTGTAGCTGGGATGCATGGAAATCTCAGCTCAGTTGGGATAATCTTAACCATGGTGATGGGCACAGTAAAGTGCAGCAGCTGCTACTGTGGGCTACGTGGCTCCGGTCACCCGTGCATGAGGCTGAAAAGGTGGTGGAGGCTGATTCAATAACAACTTTTAAAAGGTAATTAGATCTTTATTTATGGAGAACAGGTCGATTAGGCTATGGGGAGTGGGCAGGGCACTGGGATTAAATCGCTCGTTTCAAAGAGCCGGCACAGACTAGATGGGCCGAATGGCCTCCTTTTGTGCCGTAAAATTCTATGAATCTATGAACCTATGAATCTATGAGGCGGGTCTGGTGTTGGGTCCACGGAAGTGGCACCAGCAGGAAATTGGCATTGTTCATTAGTGAGGAAAACGTGATAGAAATATCAGCTGTATGACACACTACCACCGTGTATTTGCTGGATGCTTGGTCTAAACTGAGCTTCTGAGATAAATGCTTTGGAAATACTGTGCAATTCACATGAAAGTATTTCATAATTTAAACATAACTATGGTCAGGAAGTATACGCCTTCAGTTTCCTTTCAGGTTGTTTCACAGAACTTTTCACATGATGAGTCTCTGAGTAGCACCAATGAACCCTACGCAATTACACACAAATTTATCAAATGTCTCCATATTTTCCCACAAAATTTATCAAAAACAATAACAACATTAACAAATTTACACATGTTTGGTGCCTTTCATGTGAGGAGGACATCCCAAGGCACTGGGCAGATAATGCTTCAAACCCAAGCTGATATTTTTACAATTTTCCATTGTCCCAGGTTATTGCTGTCTGCATTTGACAAAAACAAATCGCTTTTGTCACTTTTGCCCAAGTAGAGGAAAGTTTCCTAATCTGATTTCTTATGTAATAATCCTTGAATTTTGATACAGCACTTTTGATGTCTTCTAGATGGATTATTATTAGGCAGGGGAGTAAGGAAACTTGTCCAAGGTTTCACCATGACCTGCCTGGTTTTGAACACAGGTCTCACGCTTGGAAGGCAAGTGCTCTAACCACTGAGTTACCTTTAGACACCTAGTTTGTTTTCCCTCTAAGTCTTCAATTTTCTAGTGTGAAAAGCACCCATTTTGCCAGCCTTCTTCATATGTATGAAGAATGCTGAAAATTAAACATGAAAAACATAGGGGCCCAAAGGCCATGAAAACATTGACTTTTACTAATTCCGTGAACTAGTTTCAAAGCCTTGTAGCTGATTACTAAAAGTTACTTTCTGAAAACATCAAACCTGCTCAGCACGTGTAACTCAGGAAAATAATATTATCACCAACACCTCGACTACATTCCCCAGCCGTGGTCTCTGTCAATCCCCTGCTCCCAGATCTGAGGCTGAAAAACTGGGTTGTCCCAGAACAACCCAACAATTACACAACCTGTTCTGTTTTTTAAAAAAATGTTGTTCTGTACACAGCACAGACACTGAATATCTCCCGTGGGGACATGCCCCACAGGGATGGAGATCAATTGTCAGGCGGCCCTAGATCTTTACTATGCTTGTAATAATGAATGCACACTATAATTAAAACCTGCACCCAGCAAGTTCAGCTCTATAGTTTCACCGTCCATTTTTACGCTGGGTAGTGAACATAAAGTTAAAACTCACTCACCTTTTAGATGCTTCCCAGTATTTCAGCCTCAGATCTGGGAGCAGAGGATTGGCAGAGACCACAGGTGGGGAATGTACTCGAGCTGTTGGTGATAATCTTATTTTCCTGTTGGTGATAATTTTATTTCCCAGGTTACACTTGCTGAGCAGGTTTTCCCTTCTCAATGTTAGATAAAACCAGCTTCCTCTGAGTTTGAATCTTTACTGTTCAGCTTCAAGTAGACTGACGGCTTCTGGAGACTGCCCTGAGTTTCACTTTCCCCAATTTGACGTACAAGAAAGTTCATTATTGTCACACCAAGCTCCGCCTTCCAGCTCCATTTCAGGCACTGCTACTTTCAGTAGAAAGAATGAATTTGATTTTTATTGATGGTTATCATGGCAAAAACTGTAACCTTCTCACAATAAAATTCCAGGATAATGGAGTGCCAGAGCACATTCCATATTCCAAACTCAGTGGCTGACCATTCAGGTACTGGTCTTCTCCTTGTCTACGAATCCTCCGGTCCACCATTGGTGGCCATGCCTTCAGCCACTACACCAAAGCTCTGGACCACCCGTCCTCCCTCCCTTCACCTCGCCCCTCTCTCTTCCTAGTTTCAGGTCACAGCTAAAGACCTTTCTTTTTGACCATGCCGTTGGTCTCATTTATCCCCCTCCCCCTAGCTCAGGGTCAGAATCCATTATTGTGAAGTGCTGAGATGCTGTCCGGTGTGGATGGCGCAATATAAATCAAAGTTATTCATTGTTGTTGGAACAGTCAATAACCTCATCTCCTCTGGTGAGCTTCCTCCCACAGCTTACAAATTTATAATCTCCCAGCTATGCACTGCTTGCCTGTACCTCCTCTCCAAGATCCACAAACAGGATGGTCCTGGAAGAACTATTCTCTCAGCCTGTTCCTGCCCCCATTAAACTGATCTCCTCAAACCTGAACGCCATTCCTGCTCCTCTTGTCCAAACCCTACCAACCTATATTTGTGACTCCACTGAGGTACCTTTAGACACCTAGTTTGTTTCCCCTCTAAGTCTTCAATTTTCTTGTGTGAAAAGCACCAATTTTGCCAGCCTTCTTCATATGTATGAAGAATGTTGAAAATTAAACATGAAAAACATAGGGGCCCAAAGGAGATGAAAACATTGACTTTTACTAATTCCGTGAACTAGTTTCAAAGCCTTGTAGCTGATTACTAAAAGTTACTTTCTGCAAACAACAAACCTGCTCAGCAAGTGTAACTCAGGAAAATAAGATTATCACCAACACCTCGACTACATTCCCCACCTGTGGTCTCTGCCAATCCCCTGCTCCCAGATCTGAGGCTGAAACACTGGGTTGTCCCAGAACAACCCAACAATTACAAAACCTGTTTAGTTATTTTTTAAAAAAATATCTGTTCTGTACACAGCACAGACACTGAATATCTCCCGTGGGGACATGCCCCACAGGGATGGAGATCAATTGTCAGGCGGCCCAAGATCTTTACTATGCTTGTAATAATGAATGCACACTATAATTAAAACCTGCACCCAGCAAGTTCAGCTCTATAGTTTCACCATCCATTTTTACGCTGGGTAGTGAACATAAAGTTAAAACTCACTCACCTTTTAGATCCTTCCCAGTATTTCAGCCTCAGATCTGGGAGCAGAGGATTGGCAGAGACCACAGGTGGGGATTGTACTCGAGCTGTTGGTGATAATCTTATTTTCCTGTTGGTGATAATTTTATTTCCCAGGTTACACTTGCTGAGCAGGTTTTCCCTTCTCAATGTTAGATAAAACCAGCTTCCTCTGAGTTTGAATCTTTACTGTTCAGCTTTAAGTAGTCTGACGGCTTCTGGAGTCTACATTTGTGACTCTTGCAACACCCTCCACCACTTCAAGAATTTCCGGTTCCATGATCCTGAACTCTGCCTATTCACAATGAACGTTCAGTTTCTATACACCTCCATTCCCCACAAGGGCAGCCTGCAGGCTCTCTGGTTCTACCTGGAACAGTGGCATGGCCAGTCTCCATTCACCACCACTCTCCTCCGCGCGGCTGAACTTGTTCTGACATTTAACACCTTCAACTCCAATCACTTCCTCCAAATAAAAGGTGTTGCTATGGGCACCCACATGTGTCCCAGCTATGGCTGCTTGTTTGTTAGTCACCTGGAACACTCTTTGTTCCAGGCCTACTCAGGTCCGCTCGCTGAACTGTTCCTCAGGTACGTTAATGACTGTATTAGGGCTGCTTCCTGCTCTCATAGCAAATTGGAACAATTCATCAATTTAGCTTCCACCTGTATCAAAGTTGCCATGCCGTCATGACAACCCATTCCAGGTACCACAGGCTAACAAGCATAGAACAAATTCATTGCACATATTCAAATCCCTTCATGCCCAAGCTCCTCTCTAATTCTGTCAACCGCTCAGATTCCACATGATACAACCTCTTCAATCAGGCAGCCAGGAACTTCTGCACATCTCATGTCTGCTCCGGTTCCTCCATCTACGGCCGTGTTTTCATCCACTACTTCCTGAACATCCGGAATCCCAGGCTTCTGTCCCTCCATTGACAGGGAGTCCTTGTCCATTGACACCTGAAGACATTTCTGTTCAAGATGACTATGGTCACCACCCCTTTCTTGTTTGGCTTGGTATCCAATTGCCATTGTTAGGTGCTCTTAGATGCTACCAGAGGGGTGGGCTCTATATAAATGCAGCTTGCTCTTGTTCTGCACTGTCTTTTGTGCTACAGGTGTGATGCTGTTACTTTCCGAGTCCAGCATTGTTTGCTGAGGATTGAATACACCGTTGAACAAGTGACCGGTGATGGTCACAACAACAGGTAAAACGAGAGTCACAACGGCAGGTAAAATTTTTTTTTTTTATATATGCATGGTACAGAAAGGTAGCGTAAGTGATTAAGAGAATGGAATACACAGTTGCCAGAGTTTTCTTCTTCTTTGTCTTTTCTTCTTAGTAGTTTCTTCTTCAGTCCCTTGGGTCATCCTCCCAACGTGAAAGGCGTGCTATAAATGTAATTTTGTTGTTGTTGTTCTTTAAGTGTGACCTTTCTTCCCAGGTCTGCCCCGATGAACAGAAGCTACAACAGCTAGGTTAATACCCACCCTTGTTTAACCCTTTTCTTGAATTGTAACCACCTGGTCTATCTCAAATTTCACTTTCTTGCTTTTATCTTTTCATGCCACAAAAACTAATTAATGAAAATGTTCCTTCTACTCCTGACCACATGTTGACCTCATCAATAAAAACATGATCTTTCAGCTTGTAGAAAATGCAGCTTGTATTTAATAAAAAGTGACATGAACTAAGAAAGCTCAACTTTCTCGAATTATGACCCCAATGCTATACCATTATTACATACCAATGCCCCTTTATTCATTGTTGCATCTCTCACCCAAGAAATGGACCATCTCATTCTGCATCCCTTCTTCTCATTAATGTGTCCAACCAAGTGTGGATAGGACAATAGACATACAGTATATCCATCCTGAGAAATATCTCAAAAGCAAATGACTTTCAAAGTCATTTGAAAGAATAGCACTAACAGGCACAACAAGGACATTAGGCATAGAAAACAACAACATCGATTTATATAGCGCCCGACACGCCGGACGGCATCTCAGAGCGCTTCACAATAGCGGATTCCGGGACTGAGCCAGGGGCAGAAAGATGACCAAAAGCGCGGTCGAAGAGAAAGGTCTTCAGCTGTGACTGCAAACTGGGAAGAGAGGGGGCGAGGCGAAGCGAGTGAGGAAGGGAGTTCCAGAGCCTCGGGGCGTAGTGCCTGAAGGCCCGGCCACCGTGGGTGGAGCGGAGGATTTGGGGGACATGGAGGAGGCCATACCCAGAAGAGCAAAGGCAGCAGGTGCTGGGTTGTGGGGAGAGGAGGTCAGAGAGGTGGGGGGATGCAGAGGAGTGGAGGGATTTGAAAATAAGGTTGAGGATCTTGAAGTTGATCCTCTCTGGGATAGGGAGCCAGTAAAGTCTGGCAAGGACTGGGTTATGGGGGAGCGAAGCTTAGAGCGGGTGAGTATGCGGGCGGCAGAGTTTTGGATTAGCCGGATTTTGTGGATTGTGGTGGAGGGGAGACCGGCGAGGAGGGTGTTGCAATAGTCCAGCCGAGAGGTGACAAAGGCGTGGACCAAAGTTTTAGCGGTTTTTGAGGTGAGGTATTGCCGGAGACGGGCGATCCCTCGGAGGTGGTAGAAGGCAGTGCTGCTAACAGACCAGATGTGGGGGAGGAAGGACAATTTTTGAGTTTTGTGGGGGGGTTTTAAACTAATCCTGGAGGGTGAGGGTGGGAAACTGATCATTAGTTCAGATACGGGACGGGTAACAAAGAGGACAGGGGTAAGGGTAAGACGGGAGAAAAGTGCAGAGGAAGTAATTTGTGCCTTAGAGTGCATGTATGTAAATGCACGAAGTTTGAGAAATAAAATTGGTGAGCTGCAGGCTCAGGTTGCTGCGAGGCGATATGATGTTAGAGCAGTAACAGAGACTTGGCTCCAGCATGGGCAGGAATGGGAGTTGAACATTCCTGGTTATAATGTATTCAGGAGGGATAGAGAAGGGAGAAAAGGGGGCGGGGTGGCAATTTTAGTTAAGGACTCAGTGACTGCCTTAGAAAGGAACGAGGTGGAAGAAGGACAAACAACCAAATCTATCTGGTTAGAAATGAGGAATAAAAAAGGTGCAGTTACACTGTTAGGGGTATACTATAGACCACCAAATAGTGGGGAGGAGATAGACAAGCAGATCTGCAAGCGTATCACGGAGAAATGCAGAGCTAATAGAGTAGTGATAATGGGTGACTTCAACTATCCCAACATAGACTGGCAGAATAGTAGAGTAAAGGGCAAGGAGGGAGAAGAATTCCTGAAGTGTGTGCAGGACAACTTTCTTGATCAGTATGTTTCCAGTCCAACGAGGAAAGAAGCATTGCTGGATCTAGTTTTGGGAAATGAGGTAGGGCAAGTTCAACAGGTTTCTGTAGGTGAGCATCTAGGGAATAGTGACCACAATATCGTTAGATTCAGAATAATTATGGAAAGGGATAAGGAATGATCACAGGTGAGGACACTCAACTGGAAAAGGGCTAATTTCAATGAGTTGAGGTGGGACCTAGCCAAGGTGGATTGGAAAGAAAAATTGGCAGGTAAGACAACTAACGAGCAGTGGGCAGCGTTCAAAGAGGAGATAGTTCAGGCACAGATCAAAAGCATCCCCACAAAGGTGAAATGTAAGGCATCCAAACCTCCCTGGATGACTAAGGAAATCGGGGCCAAAATAAAACAAAAAAAAGAGGCTTATGATAAGTATCAGGCTCAAAATTCAGAAGGGAACCAAGCAGAATATAGGAAGTGTAGGATAGAACTTAAAAAGGAAGTTAGAGGGGCAAAGAGACTGCATGAGAAACAATTAGTGAGTAAGATTAAGGGGAACCCTAAGGTTTTTTACCAACATATTAAGAGTAAAAGGTTGGTCAAGGATAGAGTGGGGCCAATTAGGGACCTAGGAGGAAATCTCATTGTGGAGGCAGAGGGCATGGCTGATGTACTGAATGAGTACTTCGCCTCTGTCTTCACAAAAGAAAAGGATACAGCCAATGCCATGGTATTAGAGGAGAGGGTAGGAGAAATGGATAGAATAATTATAACCAGAGAGGAAGTTCTAAAAAGATTGACGTTGCTCAAGGTGGATAAGTCACCTGGTCCGGATGGGATGCACCCTAGGTTACTAAGGGAGGCACGGGAGCAAATAGCAGGGACTCTGGCCACGATCTTTCAATCTTCCTTGGACACAGGGGTCGTGCCAGAGGACTGGAGGATAGCTAATGTTACTCCCTTGTATAAAAAGGGGCAGAAGGACAAGCCTGGTAACTACAGACCAGTCAGTCTAACGTCGATAGTGGGCAAACTTCTAGAGTCCATAATCAGGGACAAGGTAGATCTTCACTTAGAAAGATATAGGCTAATAAAGGACAGTCAACATGGATTTGTTAAAGGCAAATCTTGCCTTACAAATCTGATAGAATTTTTTGATGAGGTAACGGAATGGGTGGATAATGGTAGCGCAGTTGATGTAGTTTACATGGACTTTCAAAAGGCATTTGACGAAGTGCCACATGAGAGACTTATTTGGAAATTAAAGGCCCATGGCGTAAAAGGGACAGTGGCTGCGTGGCTCCACAACTGGCTGCGAGACAGAAAGCAGAGAGTTGTAGTGAGCGGCTGTTTTTCAGATTGGAGGGAAGTGAGCAGTGGTGTGCCACAGGGATCAGTTTTGGGACCATTGCTGTTTGTAATCTACATCAATGATCTGGACTTGGGTGTACGGAGTACAGTTTCCAAGTTTGCAGATGACACTAAGTTAGGGAGAATAGTAAATAGTGAGGAGGATATAGACAAATTGGTAAAGCGGGCAGACACATGGCAGATGAAGTTTAATGCAGAGAAGTGTGAGGTGATGCATTTTGGGAGAAGAAATGAAGGGAGACAATATAGGCTAGATAGTACAATTTTAAATGGTGTGAAGGAACAGAGAGACCTGGGGATTTGTGTTAGTGACTCGTTGAAGGTGGCAGGACAGGTAGACAAGGCTGTTAAGAAGGCATATGGGATACTAGGCTTTATAAATAGGGGTATAGAGTACAAAAGTCAGGAAGTGCTGACTAACCTCTATAAGACTTTGGTGAGGCCTCAGCTGGAATACTGTGTTCAATTCTGGTCACCACACTACAGAAAGGATGTGAAGGCATTGGAAAGGGTACAACGAAGATTTACTAGGATGGTGCCAGGATTGAGGGACTTCAGCTATGAGGAGAGGCTAGATAGGCTAGGGTTATTCTCTCTGGAGCAGAGAAGATTGAGGGGAGACCTAATAGAGGTTTATAAGATCATGAGGGGTTTCGACAGGGCAAATAGAGAAAAACTATTTCCACTCATGGGTGAATCTGTGACTCGTGGTCACAGATTTAAAATAGTTTCAAGGCGAAGTAGAGGGGAGCTGAGGAGAAATTTTTTCACTCAGCGAGTTGTTCGAATCTGGAATGCATTGCCTGAAAAGGTGGTGGAGGCTGATTCGATAACAACTTTTAAAAGGGAATTAGATCTTTATTTAGGGAGAACAGGTCTATTAGGCTATGGGGAGCGGGCAGGGCAGTGGGATTGAATCGCTCTTTCAAAGAGCCGGCACAGACGAGATGGGCCGAATGGCCTCCTTTTGTGCCGTAAAATTCTATGAATCTATGAATTTGGGATCGAACCTGACGCCTAGGTTGCAGACAGGTTTGGAGAGTTTTAGGGCCAGGCCGGGAAGGTGGAGGAGGTGAGAGCCGTGTGAATGGAGACTTTGACGAGAGCCAAGGAGTATGGTCTCCGTCTTGTCGACATTCAGCTGCAAGATATTTGCGCTCATCCAGTCCCTGATGTCTGAAAGGCAGGCTGACAGAACATCAGGGGACTGGTGGTCACAAAGTGAAGTGGAGAAATAGAGTTGCATGTCTGATAGAAAAGACTGATATAATTCATTTCTATTTAGGTTAAAATAGTCCAATCATCAGCTAAATTGAACTTAAAGGCACAATACTTCAAATATTCAATTGTGTCCATTTCAGGTAAAATAGATAATAGATATATATTTATGGGAGCCATATGTTCTCAGGCAGCTTATCCCTTCATTCGGCAGAGGATAGCATTCTGTGATCTGCAACATTTGAATAACTGATGCCCACAGCTGAAATAAGGTACAGCTCTAGGTAAGAAATGGACACATTACGATGCAACAATATCGATTATGAAAATCCCACGAACAGTGTAAAATAAACAGTAAAATAGAAACCTGCAAAAACAATCAACATCCGCTCCTCTCTGCTTCTCCTGTTCTTATGCCTTGTGCCTGATACCAACCATCAATTCAAATCTCATGGAATGATACACCATAGAAGGAGGCCATTTGACCTATCATGTCTGTACCGATTTTTGAATAGAGCTATCAAATGAATTCATTCCCCGCTCTGTCCCTATAGCTGTGCAAACTTTTCCTCCCCAATTAATTCTCTACTCCTCCCATAAAAGTTGTTGCCAATCCAGCTTCTACAACATTACAGGGGATTCGACAGAGTGAATAAGGAAAAAATGCTTCCACTGGTGGGCAAATCTGTGACTCATGATCACAGATTTAAAATAGTTTCAAAACGAAGCAGACGGGAGCTGAGGAGGAATTGTTTCATTCAGCGGGTTGTATGAATCTGGAATGCATTGCCTGAAAAGGTGGTGGAGGCTGATTCGATAACAGCTTTTAAAAGAGAATTAGATCTTTATTTAGGGAGAACAGATCTGTTAGGTTATGGGGAGAGAGCGGGCCAGTGGGATTGAGTTGTTGTTTTCAAAGAGCCGGCACAGACTAGATGGGACGAATGGCCTCCTTTTGTGCCGTAAAATTCTATGATTCTATGAACACTTTCAGACAGATTATATTTTCTTTGATTTCTCAATCATCTCCTTCAGCTCCCAAGTGAAATCTATAAGAAATGAAATAAAATTGATTGATCAATTTCTAGACATAAATCAAAACTGCCTTGTGTTGGCAAAGCTTTTTGCATGTTAGTACCTGGTATAGTGGTGTGTCCAGGCCATTGAGCCAATCCCAGCTTCATTGTGTTTTGAAGCTCTGCTTTCTGTTCACTCTCCATATTATCATTTTATTAATATAAGACAGAAGAACAGGAATTTAGAAATTGATACCAGTTCCTCAATATCTAACAACATAAATGCTAAAGAAGTGTGCAAAGGGTAAGGCCTTACATCAGTGCGTAAATGTTTGGAAGCAATAATCAGATTCCACATTAGCAAATTACTTAAGGTAGGGCTGAATTAAATAGAGACAGTCAGCACAGATTTGCTGTGCTGACTGTCATGGTAGATCATGTTTTCTAATTTTATTGAGTTCTTCGAGGTAGTAATTGAAAGTGCAGATAAAGATAATACTATTGATATTAAGTATTTGGATTTTCCACAAGGCATTTGATAAGGTGCCAGATTTTGTTTTTGGTGTGTGTGTGTTCTATTTTGTGTTTAGAGATGGAGGGAGAGAAGGAGAGGGGGAAAGTTGGGAGAGAAGGAGAGAGGAAGAGAGGAGAGGGAGGGAGAGAATGAGAGGGGGAAAGGAGGGAGAGAAGGAGCGAGGGGAAAGGAGGGAGAGAAGGAGAGAGGAAGAGAGAGGGAGGGAGGGAGAGAAGGAGCGAGGGGAAAGGAGGGAGAGAAGGAAAGAGGGGAGGGAGCGAGAGGGGGAAAGTTGGGAGAGAAGGAGAGAGGAAGAGAGGAGAGGGAGGGAGAGAAGGAGAGGGGGAAAGGAGGGAGAGAAGGAGAGAGGAGGAGAGAGGGAGGGAGGGAGAGAAGGAGGGGGAAAGGAGGGAGAGAAGGAGCGAGGGGAAAGGAGGGAGAGAAGGAGAGAGTGGAGTGAGGGAGAGGGGGAAAGTTGGGAGAGAAGGAGAGAGGGGGAGGAGGGAGGGAGGGAGAGAAGGAGAGGGGGAAAGGAGGGAGAGGAGACAAGGAGGAGGGAGAGGAGAGAGGAGAGGAGGGAGAGGAGGAGAGGAGGGAGAGAAGGAGAGGGGGAGGTAGGGAGCAAACAACATTGTATAATTCAACAGACCTTGACACCAACATTACAAACTTTCTGGACCTAGAGCACGCATTTCGAAATGTGCGTGCACCGCGACTGCGCACGCATCATCAGTGCGGACGCACTGTCAATGCACGCGCACCGCGACTGAGCGCGCACCATAAATGCGCGCGCGCCATCAATGCACGCGCACTTCGAATGCACGCGCATGCGCAGTATAAAAACTCGATAGATCGGTTTAAGCAGGTATGAGCAAACCGATATATCCACATCCGGAAAAATCCCGTATCGCCGTTCCCTAGTTTCTATGTTTTATTTTCTTGTCTCCCATCATTGCTCTCTGTGTTCCTTCTAGCCACAATTCTCGCCAATAGCCCACACTGTTATATAAACCTTTCCCTTTTGTTAGATATTGGTGGCATTCAAATAGCTCAACCATAGTTAGTTTAATACAAGATACCGGTCTGGCTAATCACCTCTCTGAGTAGATTAATCTTATTTAAGACCTCAGCCTGGCTCGGTTGGCAGAAATCTCACCTCCAAGTCAGTTGGTTGAGTGTTCAATTCGCATGTCAGGAAACAGAAATTGCAGTTTACAAGACAGTTCAGTGCAGAGCAGGTGGTGCTGCAAAATTGTGCTTCCTATTCTTCAGATGAGACGTAAAACTGAGGAACTGTCTGCCTGCTCAGTTCAACCTTTTCCAGCGCCTTGAGACTCCTCCGGATGTGCAATGCGCTATATAACTGTAATTTTGTTGTTGTTTTGTTGTTAAAGATCTCACATCCTGGCGCTACTTGAAAAGGGAAGGGAGGGAATTTCTCCCTCCAGGCCAACAATGACGCCCTCTTCCACCAATCCTAAAGTAAAATTAATCACTCCATGGCCACTTACAGGATATTGCTGTGCAGTAAATGGTGCTGTTCACTCACAGGTAAAACCACTACACTTTACAATAAAATCATGTAAAGAAATGTAGATGGAGCGGGCCAAAAAGCTAGGTCAGGACACTTGGTGGTTGAGGCAGAACATAGAGTGGATGTAATACTCAAATGGGGAGGCTGTAAAATGGGTGAATGGGTATTGGATAACAACAACCAGATTTTCTGGAGTTTAACATCGTGCTCATCCAGAATGAGGTCTTAGATGCTGAGAGCTTTGAGAAGGAGCAGACATTGGGAAAGCAATATGTCAGGGGTGATGAAGGTGGAGATAATGGAAAGGAGATAATGATTTACATGAGGCAAGAGATATTTAGAAATTGATTTAGGTAATGATTTAGAGGGGCAAGGAGTTCTCTCCTGTAGAGAGAGGACGGCAGGCTCTGAAGTGAGAGAGAGGGATGGGGTAGCTGGGTTGTGTAATCCTCTGACATATTAGTTAGAGCACACGTCTCTCAAGTGAGACGATCTGGGTTCAATCCCTGGCCAGGGCAAAACATAAGTTTATGTACTCCACATACCTAGCAGTAAATAGGAACCCAGTTGTTGGTCAATTGGCCTTTCTGGGGGTAATAATCCCTTCATAACTAAATTTTAGAAAAGAATAATAATTTGGTCACTCACTGCAGGATTATTTGTGGTCAGTGCTGTGCCCAATTGGCTGCCACATTTCATCTACAGTATATTCTGTAAAGCGCTTTGAGCCATCACGAAGACTTGATAAGGTGCTATATCAAATGCAAGCATTATTATTATTCAATGAACCATTTTGTGAACTATCTGCTGACATCGTCTGAATGATTATAAGTGTTAAATGATTTTTTGGATACTTGCCTAAATGTATTTCTGAACACAAACTCCATTTCTTGATACAAAGGCATTGCCAGTTCATGGTTAACATCAATTTCTCCAAACTTGCGAGATATGTGAAATACATCCGTCTGACATATTGCTTTTAGAGTCCCGTGAAAGCCTTGGTTGTTTGTCTAAAAAATGGACATGATTAATTAGTGCACTAATAAACTATGTTCACCAGTTTTCAAACTATGATTAGTCATCTTCTCAGTCACAATATTGGTTTGAAGTGTAAAGTCTATGAAACAAATGCCCTCCCTTTGTCCATTCTTTATAGAGTAGTACAGCACAGAAAATCGACATTCTGTCCATCAAATTTGTGCTGTGGTTTTGCTCCATGTCAACCACTGATCTAATCCCATCAAGCAATGAGATGGACTTGTGGCAAACGTGGGAAACAGTTGCAAGGGCAGAGGGCTCCGGCCGACACTGACCTGCCACTAAGAACTCTGGAAATAGAGTTGGCTTCACAACAGTCATGAGTATTTTCCAAGATCCCTAGCATGAGAACCCAGATTAAGCAGCTGGTGGGATCCGGGATCCGTTGTTGTGAAGCGTCCAAGCCAGTATTCCAAGCCAGTATTCTGCTTGGTTGTTGGAGTCCTGTAGCTCAGTGGTTAGAGCATCGCCTTAATAATAATAATAATAATCCTTGCATTTGATATAGTACGTTTCACATCTTATCGATGTCTCCAAGCGCTTCACAGAATATATACTGAAAAGTGAATTGACTGTATATTTGTGGGCGAAACACAGCAGTCAATTGCACACAGCATGTCCCACAATCAGTCGTGGATTGAAATGAGCAATTTTTATTTTTATGGTTTTTTTTGGACCGATTATTGTTAGGTGTGTGGAATAAGGAAACTTGCCCAAGGTTTCACCCTGATCTGCCTGATTTCGAATACAAGTCTCACGCTTGTGAGGTGAGTGCTCTAACCACTGAGCAACAGGAGCCTTACAAGCATGAGACCTGTGTTTGAATCCAGGCAGGGCGAAACCTTGGGTAAGTTTTCTTACTCCACATGCATAATAATAATCCCTCAAACAAAAACAATAATAATTGTGCACAATTGGCTGCCGTGTTTAGCCCACAAATATAAGTAAATTCACTGCAAGGATTATTATATTACAGTATTATTGTTTGTGGAAACTGACACAGATTATTGGGACATCCTCCTGTCGTGAAAGGCCCTCTACAAGTGTAATTTTGCTGTTGGTGACTAGTAGACACTGAGAGAGGTAGCTACATAGATAGTCAGACACAGTTAAATTATTAAGATAGATACAGAGATGAACTCAAAGGCTGGCAATCCAAAATGTAGACACAAAGAACCAAATGTAGAGAACAAGATTTTTAAAACACAAGTAACTGAATTATCAAAGTACTGCATTTCATTATAGTTACAGTACTGTCAAGTTTAATGATGTACAAGGAACAGGTATGATCTCAATACAGAACCACCTTAATATTTCTCACCATTGAGACCTAGTGCCCTTTAACAAAGACGCTTCTTTCCCTTCAGGCAATAATGAATCCATCCGACAATATGTCGACAATATGACCACACTTTGTCAAGGAGTCTTTCATGTGTTACTTTGTAAAACACCTAAATATACAGCCTTATGTGGCTTCCTACACTATGCTGTCACCTCTTCAAAAAAAACTCTGAGATTGGTTGTACAAAACCTTCTTTCTGAACCCAAGTTGGCGGTCATTTTTTAGATTTTTTTTTACAAAGGTAATGCTCCACTTCGTTCTCATAATTGACTCCATTATTTTCCTATTATGGAGGTTAGGCTCTATAGCAACTCTGTCATCTTTCTTAAATGTAAGAACACAATGTTTGCTCCCACTGATTGACTCCCCATAATGTCTGTCAATGCTGCACAAATCTCCTGCCTTGTCTCCCAAGTCTCCTGGCTGCATATCCTCCTGACGAGAAAGGTACGATACAAGTGTAATTTTGTTGTTGTTCATCCATCCCGAGGCATTTGTTGGTTTTCACTTACATCATCCGCCTAGAATGCACACTTGTTATTTTTTGGGCAGATACTTTTGTAGATGTTAGATTTCAAGAGTTCCTGGTAATTTTGTTCAGGCCCTCTTTCTCCATAAACTCCTCTCAATTTTTCTTCTGCATTTTCAATTGTTTCATTCTGAGAATCATCATTATCTTTGCTCCCCTGATTCTCGCACAGCTCTGTCAGAACTTTCAGTTCTTTATTCCATTCCTGCAATACAATCCATTCACTTTCTGTTAAATATTTGCCATGAAATATTAAAATAATCTCCTGTGTGACAATGCATCAACCACATAGCTAAATTTGGAATTCATAACAACCATTGAGTTCTCTACACAAAATTTCAGTTACAGATTCCTCCCTCCATAAGCTGCAGATCATCTAGAACTACACTTCCCGTGTTCTCTCCAGCACCAGGCTCGTGAACCTATCACCCCCATCCTCACCTGACTCCACTGGCTTCCAATTACACAAGGATTCAATTCAACATTCTGGTCTCACCTTCAAGCCCTCCATGGCCTTGCCACCCCCCATCACACACCCTTCCCCTCCCCCCTCCCCCCACTCAACCACCACCACGGTGACCTCATAACCACTTACCAAACATTCCCTCTGCTCAGTGGGCTCCAGCCTGCTCATGTCCCCCGAACCACTAACCTCACCCCATCAGCAGGCAAGCCTTCAGCCACTCTGCCCTCAACTATTGGAATTCCGTCCGCAATCCATCTGCATCATCCCCTTCCTAGCCTCCTTCAAATATCACCTCAAGATACTCCTCTTCGACTGTGCCGTTGGTGAACCCTCTACTTCACCCTTTTTGCTACACTTTGTAGGCATGTAGAGGCTAAAGATTTGGCCTTGATAATGGAGACCAGTAACACAAAGCTCAGGTTAACCATTACCTCCTCAGTAATGAACTCAATGTCTGCTCTGAACTTGCGGCCACTGTGGGTTTGCACATTTATGATGGATGATGTACAGGCTAAACTTGACGATGTAGGCAGTAATCCCTGTTCATGCAAAACAGCATTTATCAGTGAACATTTTCCATCTCCTGTTTTCCCAAACACACCGATGTAGATCTTGTCCAGCAGTGTTTTGTATTTTAACATGGAAGCATTTTTTCTGAAACAAAAGCACAGATTACCCTTCCCAACTCCGAACTTCTTGCCCTGCTTCCTTTGTCTATTGGGGAGGAGCCCTGCATAGTAGGAGGTGCTATTCCTGTGGATGAGACATTGCATGGGCCCATCTGCCTATTCAGTGGATTATTAAAGATTCCACAGCACTATTTGAAAGGAGAATCATTTTTTCTCTCCCTGTACTCTGGGCCACCATCCCCAAAATAAATTTCGTCACTCACTTCATGGCTGGTTGTATTATGTGTTTTGTTGCAAATTGGCTGCTATGTTCGCACCCAAAATCAAGTAAATACAGTCAATATACTCTACCATAAATAGTATTACTTTACTTCCAGCAACTGTGATGGGGTTACCAAACCTGTTGCAGGAGAGGCTACAAGTTGCAGAGTTCTGGATCTTCTGCAGCTTCTGGAGAGAAGAGTTGGGAAGGTCGACAAGCAGACATTGGCATAGTCAAGCTTGGATATAATAGAGGCATGAGGTTTTTGGTGGCCTGATGGGCGAAGCAGTGGCAGAGTTGGAGGAAGGCAGGTCATGGCGTGTATGTGGGGGAGAAAGCACAATTGAGTGATGAACAAGACATCTGGGTTCAATCATGGTGGGTGGATTCCATGTGTTGGATGTGCAGATATGTGCTCGAGAACTTGGACTCCAGGTAACACCTTCCAACAGCTGTTGCCACAAAACTCAGAATTTCTCCATTGGGTATCTGAGGGACAACTGTCTTCAGCATGGTGGGAGGACACAGAATTGATAATAACAGGGATGGGACACATCCCAGTATGTTGAAGACAACCAGAGAAGAGATAGAAGAGGCTTCATCTGTGATTTTGCAATGGTGGAGCTACTCAGAAACCAGGAGAGAGAGGGGAGTTTTGAACACCACAGACTTTCCTTTATTCCTTATACTATACATACTTCAGTGTGTTGAGCAGCTCCTCGTCCTCAGAGTCAGTGCACACAACACTTTTGAGTTTCGTGTGCACGTTACTGATATACATCCGTGTTTTGTTCTCCAATTCTGTACCTGATCAAGGCATGAAATGAAGCTGAATTAATGGCAATAAGTACAAATAAATAGTTTTCCCAAAACGAATTAAAACCTTGCATAGTTATTCGGTTGTTACTGAGACATTTCAGCGTTTCAATTCATAGTTTTAACGTTATAAAAAATTATTTTCATTTTGTGTCAATAAAAGCAATAATGTATTTTGGGCACAATGCTTCCAGCTTATTCTGTAGTGAACAATACCATGCGCGAAGCCTCTCCTGGGAACATTGTCCTTTTCAGTAATTCACAGCCCATCACTGCCAATTGTGTTCTTTTAATCCTAATAATAACAATCCAATACTGATGATAGCACAACCAGCTTGGCTCATTGGCAGGACTTGGAAAGATAGATATTCACTAGGAGCAGAGATTCTTCCCACTCAGCTTTTAACCATCAAAGCCATAACCTGAATTTGTAGGCTGGTCTTTGATAAACATGCAGCAGGAATCTTGCCGGACAGTGCTTTCAATGGCAAGCTATGCAGTTTCAGAACCTCACTTTCTTGCATCCCCGTACTTGGCTCTTGCCATCTGCACTTGAACTCAACAGGTTTAGGTGAGCAGTGAGCTTCCCTCCAGGGAGAGTATATATTCCAATCCAAAGACAAGGCCTTTTTTCATATTTCACATATACATATGTGGCATTCTCTGGTTTGGATACTCATAATCATTGTAAGTGGTTTCAATGTGCCTCAGATATCCAACTGATTTTGAAACCTTAAGAAATCTCTTGATGAACATATTCTTTCTTTTCAATCTCTTCCCTATTTGTTCTGTTAAATATCCTGAGACTGCACCCCCTTGTCACTGATTCTCTAATTGAAGGAAATAGTTTCTCCTTTTCTATCCTGTCATGCCCTTCACCATCTTAAATACCTCATCATATCAACAATTGACTACATTGAACTATCAGCGAAGCCACTGCCTCTATATTTGGTTCCAAAAGTTGTTCTCACATTGAATCAGCATTCTTCCATCTTCCTTCGAGATTTGAATCCCAAAGTTTTGTCTCCTACGCTTCTTCTGTGGAGTTTCTTTGCTTGTTGTGGCACATTCTTCCAACTTGAAAGGTGATTCATGGGTATATTTTGTTGTTATCAAACCTTGGAACAGTACACGGAATCATAGAATGTTAAGGCTCATGAACAAATCAATCGGTCAATCAATCCTGCACTAAGATTCTCTGCATGAGCCACTGGAAGTTATTCTTCGTCAGATATCCCTCCCACTTCAAAACTGCTATCATCATCACCAGCCATCTGAAAAAAATGTCCTTGACTCTTACAAGCACGCCCGATACTGATTTATCTCTAACCTGCCTACTCTAAAGTGCTGGAACACGTCGTTGCTTACCAGCTTTGTTCTCTCCTCTCCCAGCACTCCATCCTCCAATCTGCCAACAGCACTGAGCTTGGCCTGGTCAAGGTCGCCAATCACATTCTGTCAACCTGTGACCAGGGCTCTCGCGGTATCCTTCACCTCTATGCCTCGTTTCTCCTTCACTCTAATCTGCCACGTAATCTATTGTGTAGCTACTTTGATATACAGTAATCAACCACTCAATCCTTTCCCACTGTCTATCCTTATTACTTCACATGTTCTGTCCTATTATGGATTCACTCTCACTGTCTTCAGTTTGTCTTTTCTTATAGATCCTGCTCTTGCTCCCACAGAGTCACAAGCGCCATTTCTCAGGGCTCCATTCTTGATCATCCCCTTTTTGCCATTGATTTGCTTCCCATCTAGTGGCATCATCTGCAGTCTTTGGATCCACTTCCAAATGTATGCAGATGACACCCAATTCAATTTCTCTGTCTTTACCCTCAATGGGTAATTGTTTGTTGGACATCAAATCCCAGATAAGCCTACTTTCCTTCAATTAATGTGGACAAGACCGAGCCTCTCCTGCTTGGCTCCTGTCAATGGCTTCTCACCTCAGGCAATGACTGCATCAACCTTCTCGGCCACTCCCTTTGCACAGCAAGCAGTGGCCCACTCCATCTTCTCTTCCCTGTGTGCACCAGTATCAAGTGGGTGAGTTTACAGCCAATTCCATCCCCATTCTCTAAAACTCCATGGTTCCAACTCATCCTATTTCACTCCAATTTCAAAGCTGACTTATCAGTGCTAGTGTATGAGGACTCAAACCAGGTTGTCAAAGATGAAAGCAAGGGAGAAAAATCAATTTACTAGAAAAAGAGACTATGTCAATCGTGTAGATGTTTCAACTGTGATATTCTGAGGCTGTATTCCGTCTGACTCCCTCGCACCATCTCCTCTTTCAAGGTATATCTCAAAATGAAACTTTTCGACCATGACTTCAGTCATCTGTATCCCTCTAGATCCAATGACCAACCTGTGTCCCATATTACTTGATACCCTGACCTAATAAAAAACAAAAAACTGTCAATTCACTATACAGTATATTCTGTGAAGCTCTTTGAGATGTCCAGAAGACATGAACAGTGCTATATCAAATGCATGGATTATCTATTCACATCAATCTTGACATTTGAATGGATCCAGCAATCACTGCCTTATGGGATAAGAGAGTTCCAAGAGATCAATGTGACGTAATCATAAATAAGGCAAACAAGATTCTGATGCCTTTTGCTAAACCTGGTAAATTCAGATTCCCTGATATCATTCTGAAGTGCCCTGATCAGGCCATAAAAACACGACATTCATTTGGCATCACCACAATGCCTAGGCCCTAGAGGCAGTTCAGAAGAGAACAATGAGGATGATTCCCCAGTGCTGAGTATCAAGGGGAGGTACGTGGGAACTGCTTGGATTTGAATGGGCTCCAAGGTGAAATGCTTGACAATCATCAGAATCCAATCAACCTCCTGTTATGATCTTGGCAGTCCAGTTCCTGCGGCAGGCTTCTGTTTGATGTCTGGGGAAATGAACTTAACTGATTTAGCAAGATAGCTCAGAATCCAGTTTGCCTGGTTTATTTCTGCTTCATATTGTTTTGAGATGGTGCGTCAACTAAGGCCCATACAACTCTTTCAGTTTCAACTGTGGCTAAGGTCCAAAGAGTTGTAGAAGCTCAACTCTACCATTTTGTTTCTGTGTTCAATGCTTCTCTATATATGAAGTGACTAAGTTACAATGTGAATATAATAGTTTGAGGTTTACCTGACAAGAAGTCATCTTCTGCATCATCTGCTTTCATTGTGCCACTCCAATCTGAAAGGAAATAATTATCTTATAATAAAAATAATAATCCTTGCATTTGAAATAGCACTTTTCATATCATCTAGATATCACGATATCAAGATGATATCAAGATATCACAGAATATACTGTGAATTGAATTGACTATAATTTGTGGGCAAATCGCTGCAGCCAATTACATTGAGCATTGTCCCATTGACCAAATACATATATTTTTTGAAGGGATTATTACACCAGGAAAAGTGATCTATCAATTGATTGACAATTGGTTTCCCAATGACTGCTAGGTAAAGAACAACAACAACAACCACTTGGATTTATATATCTCCCTCCAGTGCAGTCTGGCAAGAACCGGAGTAATTGGGGAGTGAAGTTTGGTATGGGTGAGAATGGGGTGAAATGTCGTAGATGGAAGAAAGCAGTGCTGGTGAGGGATCGGATGTGGGGGAAGGAAGGATAATTGGGGTCGAACCTGACGCCTAAATTGCATATGGGTTCAGAGAGTTTTTAGGGAAGGTCGGGTAGGTGGAGGAGGTGAGAGCCGTGGAATTGAAGACATTCACAAGAGCCAAAGAGTATGGCTTCCGTCGTGTCAACATTTAGCTGAAGGAAATTCGTGTTCATCCAACTCCCGATGTCTGGCAGACAGGCTGACAGAACATCAGGGGACTGGGGGGTCGCAAAGTAAGAATGGAGAAATAGAGTTGGGTGTCATCCGCGTACATGTGGAAGTGTACCCCATGTCTGCCGACGAGAGGGAGCATGTAGATTAGGAAGAAGAGGGGGCCAAGGATGGATCCTTGGGGTACCCCACAGGTAACTGGGTGAGAGTGGGAGGAACAGTCGTTTGTAGAGATGTACTGTTGGTGGTTTGTGAGAGAGGATATCATTTGTGACTTTCACAAGCACAATCTCTGTACTGTGGGCAGGGCGGAAACCAGACTGGAGGGGTTTGGAAAGGGAATGGGAGGAGAGGTGTGCACAGAGTTGGTTGGCAACAATGCATTCTAAGACTTTGGCAATGAAGGGCAAGATGAAGCAGGGCAGTAGCGCCTAAGGTTAGAGGGATCTAGGATTTTTGTTGAGGAGGGGGATGATGACAGCAGTTTTGAGGGGGGGCAGGGACTAATCCTGAGGAGAGGGACTGATTTATGATGTCTGCCTGCAGTGGACAGAGAAGGGGGAGCTGGGTGACCAGCAAGTTGGTGGTCAGTGGTCACGGCATTAGGTGGTGGGTTTCATTGAGGTGATAGTGGGTGAGAGGGAGAAAGAGAGATGAGGAAGAAGGAATGTAGAATGAGGGTCATGGTAGGAGCTGATGATAGGGAGGGTGAGGAGAGACAAGAGGCAGGAGAATGAGGCTGCCTGGCGAATATTGTTTATTTTAGTGGAAAAGAAGTCCGTGACCTCCTCGCACTTGACATTTGATTGTCTCTTCGACTGCATCTTTGGTCACCTTTCTACCCCTGCCCTTGGCTCGATCCCGGGATCTGCTACTGTGAAGCACTCTGAGATGCCGTCCGGCATGGAGGGCGCTATATAAATCAAAGTTGTTGTTGTTGAAGATTGAGGATACTTGAGTGGTGCATGGAGGAAGTAGCGGGTGGTGGAATAAACAACCTTTAGGGTTGTTTTTTGCCTCCAGGATGATATCAGAGTAGAAGGCACGTGACAAAGACAGAAAGCAGAATTCTGGTAAACGGTTGTTTTTCTGAATGGAGGGAAGTGTACAGTGGTGTCCCCCAGGGATAGGTATTGGGACCACTGCCTTTTTAATATATATAAATGATCTGGACTTGGTTGTAAGGAATACAATTTCCAAGTATGCAGATGATCCAAGGTTCCAAAACTAGTACATAGTGAGGAAAATACCAGCAGACTGCAAGAGGACATAGATAGAAATGGTAAAATGGGCAGACACATGGCAGATGAAGTTTAATGTGGAGAAATGCAAGGTGATGCATTTTGGTTGGAAGAATGAGGAGAGGCATTAAAGGCTAGATAGTACAAACTTTAGTGGGGGTGAAGGAACAGAGGTAACTGGAGGTTCATATAAGCAAATCTTTGAAGGTGGCAGGACAGGTAGATAAGATTGTTTTTAAAAAAAGCACACAGGATACTAGGCTCTATAAATAGGGGCATAGAATACAAAAGTCAGGAAGTTATGATTACCGTGTACAAAATGATGGTTAGATCTCAGCTAGAGTGCCATGTTCAGTTCTGGTACCACATTTTAGGAAGGATGTTAAGACATTGGAAAGGGTGCAGAGGAGATTTACCAGGATGGTACCAGGGATAAGGAACTTTGGGTATGAGGAAAGGCTCGAGATGGCTAGGTTTATTCTCATTGGAGCAGAGAAGGTTACGAGAAGACCTAATAGAGGTTTTCAAAGTCATGAGGGGATTTGATAGAGTAAACAGGAAAAGGTCAAAATAGTTTCTAAAAAGCAGCAGAGGGGAGGTGAGGAGAAATTTTTTCAAGCAGTGAGTTGCATTGTCTGAAAAGGTGGTGGAGGTTGATAAAAAGCAACTTTTTAAAGAGACATGGATGATTATTTGGGGAGGACAAGTTTGCAAGGTTATGGGGAACGAGCTGGGAGAGGGATTAAATTAAAAAAGCTCTTTTCAAAGAGCTCTTTTCAAAGAGGCCATTTGGCCTATATAGGCCGAATGGCCTCTTTTCGTGCTGTAAAAGTCTGTGATTCTATGATGTTTTGGGAACTGAATTTAACTTGGTTTAGCAAGATAACTCAGAATCCAGTTTACCAGGTTTACTTCTGCTTCCCATTGTTTTGACATGATGAGTCAACTAACGCCCTTAGATCTCTTTCAGCTTCAAATGTGGCTAAGGTCCAAAACATTGTGCAAGAGCAACATTACTATCATCTTTTTTGTGTTCAATGTTTCTCTATATGAAGTGACTAAGTCATTGTGTGAATATAAGAGTTTGACGTTTACCTAAGTTGAAGGAGTCATCATCTGAGTCATCCATTTCGATTGTGCCAATCCAATCTGAAAGGAAATAATTATTTTATAATAATCAAAATAATAATCCTTAATAATAATAATCCTAGCATTTGGAATAGCGCTTTTCACACCTTCTAGATGTCTCAAAGTGCTTCACAGAATATACTGTAAAGTGAATCGCCTGTACATTTTGTGGATGAAACGCGGCAAACAATTGTTGTGAGTGATGAAGAGCTGAGAGAGATATGGATTGTATGGGACAACCCAACAGTTGTACACTTCCACCTGCTGTTTGTTGTTTGTCAGTACTGCGTGGAATTAACAAGTTGTGGATTGAAGGGGCTAATTTACTATTGTTTTTTTTCTTGAGGTATTACCATCAGGCATGTTGAGTAAGGAAGCTTACCCAAGGTTTCGCCCTGACCTGCAGGGAATCGAACTCTGTCCTCTCGCTTGTGCGGTGAGTGTTCTTACCACTGAGCTATAGGACCCTCCCCTTGATGCGCATCACATCAACAACAAACTGCATTTACACAGTGTCTTTCATGTCGGGAGGATGTCCTGAGGAGCTGGACAATGATGGGGTTTGCAGCCGAGCTGGGGATTGGAATGAGAGAGGAGTGGAGGGCAGGCAACTTGGGATTTGAAGAGTGGCCAAAAACACGGTTGAAAAGGAAAGTCCTGAGATGTTGTTCACAATGAGTAGAAACGTGACTCATTGTCACAGGGAGCAAATGTGCTATTAATGTATTAGAACAACAGATGGTCCACACAAAGCACTGTGAGTGTTTGTGACAATGCCACTCTCTCCTCCCCACTCCTGCTACCTCCTGCTCGCTCTCAGCCTGGCCTGAGATCACACTCTGCTCAGATCTGGTGGGAGGGAGGGAGGGAGGGAGAGTGAGGGAGGGAGGAGTGGGAGGGAGGGAGGATATATGCTTTTGATATAGTACTTTTGACACCTTCCAGGAATTGAAATGATGTACAGAATATAATGTAAAGTGAATTGACTATATATTTGTGGATGAAACATGCAGTCAATTGCACATAACATCGTCCCGCAAACGGATGTCTTGGGAACAAGATTGAACTGGTTTCACAAGAATCTGGATTGCCTTGTTTGATTCTGTGCTACATTGTTTTGACACAGTGCCATTAAATATATATGAACCATGGACTGAAATCCTCTAGCTAAAGTAAGCTGAAGATGTTGGAAATATTTATTCAGAGTAAAGGTCGAGCTACATAGCAGCTTGAGTGACAGAAGCCTTTAGTAACAGTGATAGAGAGTGGAGAACAAGTGATACAGGCAAAGCAAGATAATATAGTAAAATCTTGCTTTGATTGGCAACAGAATGTTGGAATTGAGCCAGCTCGCTGTGGCAGTCTCAGTAGTCCATTTCCTGAGCCAGGTGAGTCCACAGTATTCTGGGGCAATGCTGATGCCAGCCTAGTTCATTGGCCCTACATGGAAGGGCAGACAAGCCACTGGCAGCAGGGAGTCATCCCACTCAGCTCTAGTTAACCCTAAAACCCAAAGCCCTAATGGATAGGGTGGTCCTAACTGGATAAGCAGCGGGCAAATATGCCAGACAACAATATCAATGGCAAGACAGGAGGTTTTAGTTGATTAGACTCCAGGAGTTATAATAATAATAATCCTTGCATTTGATATAGCGCTTTCCACATCTTAACAACGTTCCAAAGCACTTTACAGAATATACTGTAAAGTGAATTGACTGTATATATTTGTGGGCGAATCGTCACAGCAGTGTCCCACACACATTCGTGGATTGAAATGACCAATTTTATTATTGTGGTTTTTTTGGAGTGATTATTATTAGGAGTAAGGAAAGTAAGGAGTAAGTGTGGAGTAAGGAAATTTGCCCAAGGTTTCGCCCTGACCAGCCTGGATTCCAACACAGGTCTCCCCAGCTTGGTCTCCCCAGCTTGGTCTCCCCAGCTTGCAAGGCACTTGTTCTAACCACTGAGTCACAGGAGCTCCACAACACACTTTCTGGGGTCCACAAGCCTTGGCTCTTGCCAAACTGTGCCTAATAGTTAAAAACACTGTGAAAAGCTCCCATTTTGCCAGCCTTCTTCATATGTATGAAGAATGCTGAAAATTAAACATGATTTGGGATTTGATGTCCAACAAGCAATTACCCCTCAATGGGTAATTGCTTGTTGGACATCAAATCCCAGATAAGTCTACTTTCCTTCAATTAATGTGGACAAGACCGAGCCTCTCCTGCTTGGCTCCTGTCAGTGGCTTCTCACCTCAGGCAATGACTGCATCAACCTTCTCGGCCACTCCCTTTGCACAGCAAGCAGTGGCCCACTCCATCTTCTCTTCCCTGTGTGCACCAGTATCAAGTGGGTGAGTTTACAGCCAATTCCATCCCCATTCTCTAAAACTCCATGGTTCCAACTCATCCTATTTCACTTCAATTTCAAAGCTGACTTATCAGTGCTAGTGTATGAGGACTCAAACCAGGTTGTCAAAGATGAAAGCAAGGGAGAAAAATCAATTTACTAGAAAAAGATACTATGTCAATCGTGTAGATGTTTCAACTGTGATATTCTGAGGCTGTATTCCGTCTGACTCCCTCGCACCATCTCCTCTTTCAAGGTATATCTCAAAATGAAACTTTTCGACCATGCCTTCAGTCATCTGTATCCCTCTAGATCCAATGACCAACCTGTGTCCCATATTACTTGATACCCTGACCTAATAAAAAACAAAAAACTGTCAATTCACTATACAGTATATTCTGTGAAGCTCTTTGAGATGTCCAGAAGACATGAACAGTGCTATATCAAATGCATGGATTATCTATTCACATCAATCTTGACATTTGAATGGATCCAGCAATCACTGCCTTATGGGATAAGAGAGTTCCAAGAGATCAATGTGACGTAATCATAAATAAGGCAAACAAGATTCTGATGCCTTTTGCTAAACCTGGTAAATTCAGATTCCCTGATATCATTCTGAAGTGCCCTGATCAGGCCATAAAAACACGACATTCATTTGGCATCACCACAATGCCTAGGCCCTAGAGGCAGTTCAGAAGAGAACAATGAGGATGATTCCCCAGTGCTGAGTATCAAGGGGAGGTACGTGGGAACTGCTTGGATTTGAATGGGCTCCAAGGTGAAATGCTTGACAATCATCAGAATCCAATCAACCTCCTGTTATGATCTTGGCAGTCCAGTTCCTGCGGCAGGCTTCTGTTTGATGTCTGGGGAAATGAACTTAACTGATTTAGCAAGATAGCTCAGAATCCAGTTTGCCTGGTTTATTTCTGCTTCATATTGTTTTGAGATGGTGCGTCAACTAAGGCCCATACAACTCTTTCAGTTTCAACTGTGGCTAAGGTCCAAAGAGTTGTAGAAGCTCAACTCTACCATTTTGTTTCTGTGTTCAATGCTTCTCTATATATGAAGTGACTAAGTTACAATGTGAATATAATAGTTTGAGGTTTACCTGACAAGAAGTCATCTTCTGCATCATCTGCTTTCATTGTGCCACTCCAATCTGAAAGGAAATAATTATCTTATAATAAAAATAATAATCCTTGCATTTGAAATAGCACTTTTCATATCATCTAGATATCACGATATCAAGATGATATCAAGATATCACAGAATATACTGTGAATTGAATTGACTATAATTTGTGGGCAAATCGCTGCAGCCAATTACATTGAGCATTGTCCCATTGACCAAATACATATATTTTTTGAAGGGATTATTACACCAGGAAAAGTGATCTATCAATTGATTGACAATTGGTTTCCCAATGACTAGTTTCTAAAAAGCAGCAGAGGGGAGGTGAGGAGAAATTTTTTCAAGCAGTGAGTTGCATTGTCTGAAAAGGTGGTGGAGGTTGATAAAAAGCAACTTTTTAAAGAGACATGGATGATTATTTGGGGAGGACAAGTTTGCAAGGTTATGGGGAACGAGCTGGGAGAGGGATTAAATTAAAAAAGCTCTTTTCAAAGAGCTCTTTTCAAAGAGGCCATTTGGCCTATATAGGCCGAATGGCCTCTTTTCGTGCTGTAAAAGTCTGTGATTCTATGATGTTTTGGGAACTGAATTTAACTTGGTTTAGCAAGATAACTCAGAATCCAGTTTACCAGGTTTACTTCTGCTTCCCATTGTTTTGACATGATGAGTCAACTAACGCCCTTAGATCTCTTTCAGCTTCAAATGTGGCTAAGGTCCAAAACATTGTACAAGAGCAACATTACTATCATGTTTTTTGTGTTCAATGTTTCTCTATATGAAGTGACTAAGTCATTGTGTGAATATAAGAGTAATTTAATACCAGCTTCATCAACCAGTTTGGCTAATCACCTCTCTGAGTAGATTAATCTTATTTAACATATCAGCCTGGCTCAGGTGGCAGAACTTTCACCTCCATGTCAGAAAGTTGAGGGTTCAAGTCTCATATTAGGACATAGAAATCGCAGTTCAGGTGACACTCACTCATAGTTACAGCCACTACAATAAAATCATGTAAATAAATCTTGACTATATGATACTATATCAAATGAAAAGATCTTTATTAGAATAACTGCCTGTCTCTGGGTTTCTGGAATTCCAACCTAGATAGAGTGGGCTGAAAACCAAACATTGGTTAGGACAGGGCGTATAGTGAATTTTATACTCAAATGGGGAGCCTGCAATACAGACGATGGGACATTGGATAACAATAACTAGGTTTTCTGGAGTTCAACTTGGTCATCGTGCTCATCCAGAATGAGGTGGTAGATGCTGAGAGCCTTGAGAAGGAGCAGACATTTTCAAAAGCAGTACATCAGAGAGTGAAAAGGTGAAGATGATGGGAAAGTAGAGGAGGCAAGAGAGATTTAGATATTGATTTGGGTAATGAGTTACAGAGGGAAGAGGCTCACTCCTGTTCAGTGAGGAGGGCGGGCTCTGTGGTGGGAGAGGGATGGGGCAGCTGGTTTGTGCAACCGTGTGGTATATTGGTTAGAGCACATGATTCACAAGCAAGAGGATCTGGCCAGGGATACATACCTGACCAGGGAAAAATACAAGTTTCCTTACTCCACACATCTTTGTTTACCTAGCAGTAAATAGGAATCTGGTTGTTAGTCGATTGGCTTTTCCGGGACTAATAATCCCTTCAAAAATATATATATTTTAAAATAGTAATTTGGTCTCTCAATCCACGATTGTTTGGGGGACACTGCTTTGCCAATTGGCTGCTGTATTTCACCGACAGTATATTCTGTAAAGCGCTTTGAGACATCACAAAGACCTGATAGGTGCTGTATCAAATGTAAGGATTATTATTATTAAATGAGCCATCTAGTGAACTCTCTGCTGACATCATCTAAATCATTATAAATGTTAACTGGCTGGTTTCGCATACTTACTGAAACATATTCCTGAACACAGAATCCATTTTTTCATACAGAGGCTCTGCCAGTTCATGGTTAATATCAATTATTCCAAACTTGCAAGAAATATGATATCCTTTCTTCTGACATTTCGCTTTCAGAGTTTGGTGATAGCCTTGATAGCTTGCCTGAAAAATTGACCTGATTAATTAGCAAATCAATTAGTTATGTTCACGTATATTTGCCAAGATCCATAGCATGAGAACCTGGATTGAGCTGAATTAAGTCTGGAATGTGACATTGGACTTGGACTTCAACAACATCAAGCTGGTTAGCACATCATATGCTGTCCTGTAAAGATCCTCCCACAACCCTGAAGGCAGTTGCTCAGCAGATTAGGGAACTCTGAGGTTTGGAGTGACAGCTGCTGGAAGGTGTTACCCGGAGTCCACGTTTGTGATACATGTTCGTACATCCAGTACCTGGAATCCATCTTGATTGGCTGCAGAGAGCTGCTGCTTAAACACCACACCTCCCACTGGTGGAAGCATTGCTCATTGGGAAGGGACATGTGCCCGAGTGGTGGACTGGAAAATGGGGGCAATGCTCTCACACATTTCACACACATTTCATGTGCTCAAACACATGATTGTTGGATTGACCAACTGGTGACATTCTCCATGTCAGGGAGTGTGGGGGAGGCAATGCTTAGCAATGAAATGCCAAAATCGAAACAGGCCTCTGTGGTGGTCTTGGTAGTCCGGTTCCTAAAACAGGCGGGTCCACAATATTCCAGGGCTCTGCTGATGACAGCATAGCCAGCAGAACATGGAAGGGCAGAGCAGTCACTGGAGAAAAGGAGTCATCCCACCAGCTACTGTTAACCCTGTAAGCCAAAGTTATAATGGTTAGAGTGGGCCTTGCTGGACAAGCAGTTTGAAAGCTTGCCTGACAACAATATCAGTAGCAAGGTATGTGATTTAGCTGTTCAATCTCCAGCAGCAGACAACCCCCAATTTGGGGTTCCCAAACTTTGGCTTTTGCTAACCTGCGCTTAATGATTTTCTGGGAATTTGGTAAGCAGGATGTGTCATCAGGGAGAGAATGCATATTCCATTCCGACAAGTGTGAGACTGTTTCCCCTGGTAGGGCATTCTATAACTAGCGGTCACAGTCTTAAGATTAAGGGACAGCCTTTTCGAACAGAGATGAGGAAACACTTCTTCACCCAGAGAGTAGTGAATTTATGGAATTCTCTACTCCAGAAGGCTGTAGATGCTCAGTGCTTAAACATATTCAAGACTGAGATTGATAGATTTCTAATGGATATAGGGATTAAGGGATATGGAGATAAGCAGATGGAGTTGGGTTAGTAGATCAGCCATGATCTTATTGAATAGCAAGGCAGGTTCGAGGAGCCGAATTACTTACTCCTGCTCCTAATTCCTATGTGAGAAAACTTAATGAGTCTGATGAAGGAATACAGTGTTTAGCGTATAGAGATCCAGATAGGCAGAGTCGCCAAACTGAAGAAATTGTTATGTTAAGGTTGGCCCAATGAGGCAACTCTAACTACAGCAGCAGAAGTGGAGAGGGAGTAAGTGCTTTGTTGCACTTGAGAGAGCGCTTGATGTTAACCGACCCAAATAAGTAAATTAAACAAACATCAACATGGGTTTGCAGCATAGACACAACTGGGAGTTTGCTTTACAGTATTTCTATAAAGCGCTTTGAGATGTCTAGAAGACGCGAAAAAGCGCTCTATCAAATGCAAGGATTATTATTATTATTATTATGATACTTGACTTTACAGCCCAATGTTGGGGTTCAAGTAAGTAGATTACCAGCTAGTTCAGTGATTAGAAGTTCCTATGTGCAGGGTACCTGGAGCAGTGTATGGGATAGAGAAATTAATAATATTAATCCTTAAATTTGATATAGCGCTTTTCACATCTTATCGATGTCTCAAAGCACTTCACAGAATATACTGTAAAGTGAATTGACTGCATATTTATGGGCAAAACTTGTATTGAGGATACAGGCAGCGAAAGTGAACATGTGGGGACAATTGCAGAGACCACATGGGAGGAGGCCACAGAGTAAAATTGGGAGGGGAAACTTCACGGAAATACTCACTCAGTTCAAAACTTGAGGAAAACCTCTTTCTATGGGTAAAGCAGAATATCTGATAATTGGCTCTGCTCCCAAAATAAGAACACAACCATTTCTGTATTTAAATAACGGTGCAGACTATCCCCAAAAATGCAAATGGGAACTGCAGTCTTCTCCCCGGCATCGGGTTAATAGCAGGAATACATTTAACCCCAAAATATTGGGACTGTACAAAACATGCAGCAGAGGTTTTTGAGCCACGGAACCAAAGGCTTTCAGAAAAATACAAAAATAAATGAACTGACATGAATGAGAGAAATACAGGCTCAGGCACTGAGACTGTCTGATCAACTTTTGCAAGCAGATGATATTAGAGTTCAATTAAGGTTAGATGAGGCAGGGCAGCTGTTGCCAAATAACCAATTGAGAACACTGTTAAGAGTAAGGGGCTCTTAAACAAGAGACCAGAAATTTTGATAGACACAAAGTGGGAAAATCTTCACGTGGAAAATGATGGTGTACAGCTGGGGAATCACTCACACACAGTGCTAGGGCTTAAATCGTTAACAGGCACTATTGCCCATATTTAAAGAAATTGAAGGCTGGTTGGATTCAGCGATAGATAGTGAGAGTTAATACAAATGTACGATCTAATGGCTGAGATTACAGATATAGAGCAATCTGAGCTAATTAAATTGAAAATAGTCATTAATCCTGAACAAGTCCCAGAAAATGTGGTACTGGGAAGCCATTTTTTCAGAGGCAGATCATCATAAAGTATTGATGTGGATGTGAACGCTGCTGAACCGAAGTAGTATATCCACCCATAATTACACAGAGATGAGCTTTGTAAAGATTTACAAAACTTACAGCTCCAGCATGGCAAATCATAAATTAGACTGTGGGCTAATTCAACGTGAGGTTAGAATACGCCGACTAAACAATAAATCCATTTACCAATACCCCTTACACAGCGACTCAATCAATGATTTAAAAAACATTATCCGGGAGATTGGAGAGATATAATTACAAGATGGGAATCTTCTTTTCAAAATGTAAAAAATTTAAGGTAGATGTTAAACCAACTTATTCCACCTACATGAGAAAGGAGGCATTTAATCATAATGTCCCATGACCTGGTAGATCCTTGAAGCCATTTACAGTGAGCAGAATAAAGTCGGTGATCCATGATCTGGCCATTTGACATCATTTGCACGTGTCTTACAATCCAGAGAGTTCCAGAAATATTGATTAACAGACTTATTCATTTTTTTTCCCCAAATAGGCATGTATCCAGAAAGGATCTGAATGGGATGAGTGAATCTCCTGGGTCTTGATGAGAAATAACATTAGACCCATCAGTGACAGACCAGGGTGGACACCATATTACCTCTTCCATGGAAAACAAATGATTACCCCGATTAACCAGACACCAGCAGAAATCTCTACTTCACAGCTAGAGGACTTTGAAGAGTCTTCATCTGATATCACAGCTCAGCATAATCCAGGTCACCATTCTGAAAACACTTGTGACTACAAGCGGGGAGATTTGGTTACTTGGAAGACACATTACACATCCGGAACATTACGAGAAAGATTCCAAAACCCAGCAAAGTTATGGAAGTTCTGCATCCAAGAACAATACAAATCCTCACTTCCAGAGGTAAACTTTCGCCAAGTTCAGATATTGAGGAATGTGGGAACGTAGGAGCCATTTGAAAACTGAACCTTGTAAACACCTGGACGTAACAGGCAAATTCAGTTGGCAAATGTCTGCCACTCTGCCCCCACCTCCCGACGTGAAGGTGCTTTACCATTCTAATATTGTTGTTCAATAGGAATGTGTGGAAATGGTATTCTAAATTGTGGGATTGACCTCTGGGTTATCAAAATTGGTTATAATGAACTGCTTTTTTTACACATAAGAATATGGTTTTTATACTAGTGACTGGCATAAATCTCTGAGAACAAGGTACTGTGTGTAACTTTCTGTCATCCAGCTGAACTTGAAGTGAATGTGGTTACAGAGACAGAGAGGAGAACAGCACCAAACAGGCATTGCTGGAGAGAAATACGACAGAACAGAAAGTTTTGTGGCAGATATTTTAAATTGTTTCCTCCCACATCAATAAGCAAAATATTATTCTACTAGGGCGAGCAGACTCCAATTAGACATTCCAGTTACCAGGAATTAAAGTTAACTCAGTCTGCGTGCGAGACTCTTCACTAGATTGAACCAGACTCAAAACAGGGAGTCACTGACAGATTTACGAGAGAGCAGAGGCCACTTAGTATGAAAGCGTTACTAAAATTTGTACGTACATCGTGTAGTGAGAACCGTTGCAGTTTGGAAAGGCTAAACAGTGGGACTAAATGAATTGTTCCTTCAGAGAATTGACACACGGCACAGTGGCTGAATGGTCTCCTTCTGTATTATAGCAAATTGTGATTCTACTGGGCAATATTGTGAAAATACTTATAGAAAAAAAATCAAATGTGGATGACTAATCCTTACTTACCCGCTCCAGCCGTTTTTTAAAGATGCTTGTACATCTTTCCTCTGCTGTTTTAGACCCCTGAGTGAGAGAACTCTCCAGATGGGAGACAAGATTTCCTATTTTATCAGCAAATGTTTTCAATAGTTCCTGCAGTTTTGAATCAATGTCTGTGTACGTACTTTTGTAAACCTGCGAAAACAAATTTAAATCTGTACATGTGCAGCATTTGATCACATATTATTGACATCATCAGCACCGTTTTTTTCCACCTGCGACGTATAGCCTGTCTCCGGCAATACCTCACCCCAAAAGCCGCTGAAACTCTGGTCCGTGCCTTTGTCACCTCTCAGCTGGACTATCCAATGTCCTCCTCGCTGGTCTCCCCTCCACTACAATCCATAAAATCCAGCTCATTCAGAACTCTGCCACCTGAATTCTCATCCGCACCAAACTTCACTCCTTGATTACCCCAGTCCTTGCCAGACTTCACTGGCTCCCTGTCCTGGAGAGGATCGATTTCAAGATCCTCACCCTCGTTTTCAAATCTTTCCACTCCTCTGCACCCCACTACCTCTCTGACCTCCTCTCTCCCCAACATAGTGCCCGTTGCCTTCACTCTTCCGGTTCTGGTCTCCTCCTTGTCCCCTGAATTCTCCACTCCATCATTGGCAACTGTGCCTTCAGCCACTGCGCCCCAAAGCTCTGGAACTCCCTTCCTCACTCCCTTCACCTTGCCCCCTCTCTTCCTACTTTCAGGTCTCGGCTGAAGACTTTATTTTCGGCTGTGCCTTCGGTCACATGTTTCCGCCTCCCCCTGGCTCGGTCCCAAGCTCCGTTATTGTGAAGCGCTCTTAGAAGCCGTCCGGCATGGATTGCGCCATATAAATCCAAGTTATTGTGGTTTTTGGCAGTGGGAACAGCTTCTCTACTGACCAGGCATGGTGGCTCACTATCTGGCAGCAGTGGTTGGAAACAGACCATCTTGCCATCCCCTCAGCTGTGGAGTTGGTTTCCTGACACACTGGAGCGATGGCCGGCATTATTTCCAACCCCGCGCTGTGTCCTCCCAACCTCTGACTCCTGCCACTGCCTTGAGAGGACGGTTCACTTGGGAGGGAGAGGAGCAACTACAGATACATGTCACCATCAAATGGCAGGTTAATGACCTTGTCCCACTGAATGAATTCACTACTTCACCACTGCAGGATTCTTAACCCAATAAGTAATTGGTTGACTAATAGAACCCAGAAGGTGGTGGTACAGGGAATACTGTACAGCATCAATGTATAGATTATAAATCACTGTTTCAGCCACATTTGGAATACTGTGTGAAGTTCTGATCACAATAATATAAAAAGGATATTGCAGCGATTAAGAGGATATAGAGGAGGACAACCAACATGATTGAAGGGATGGAGGGTCTGCACTATGAGGATCAATTAGATTAACTGGGAATGTTCACACTGGAGAAGGTTGAAGAGCGATATGATTACGGTCTTTAAGATTCTGAAGGGAATTGATAATGTAGACCATGACAAGCTGTTTTATCAGGAGTTAGAAGCAGAGGGAGAGAGTTGGAAGGGACTAATGCAGTGAGGGACTGGGTAGATAACATACTTGACAGACAACTGAATATTTGATTCAGGAGACGATTGAAGATGAGTTCCATCTCCGAGGCCAAAGCTGCCAAGCCACTTTGTCTGTAGCAAAATTAGTTATGCGCTCACTTATTCAAATACAGTCACTATACTTTATAGGTTTTCCGTCAATGTTTGTGGTATACTCGACAACAGAATATTCAAATGAGGGATGATTTGAAGCTGGAATGAGTTTGATCCCTCTCCGCTCAGTGGGCTCCGGCCTGCTTCACGTCCCCTTCCTAGCCCAGCCCAACCAAAAGCAGGTGGGGTTTTAGCTGCTCTGCCCCCACCCTCTGGAATGCCAATCCCACAGTCCCTCCACCTCGTCCCTTCCCTTGCCTCATTCAACACCCATCTCAAGACCCTCCTCTTCATCATGCCTTCAATCACCCTCTTTCCTCCCCAAGCCCTCCACGTTCCCTAATCCTGAATCCCAACGTGGGTCCGAAACAGATTGTCCATCGCCTTGGGATGCTATACGGTGAAGACATGGATGTCATCCTCTGAAAATTCACATTCATTTGTGATTTGACGCTTTAAAACAAGAAATCATTAAAATTCAGTTAATATCCTGCTCAACATTAACAAACCGAATGAAGATACCAATTTCACTTCTGTAAACTATCTGCTGAAAATCACTTGATCCAATTATTCTTTTGACTTACTGTTAATGTGCACAATAGACAGCTCATTTTAACTTGGAGCCAACTTACTTCACTTCTAACGCAAGTACTGTATTTCTTTTTGCCCCAGCAAGGATTCGTTTTTAATAACAAATATATACAGTAAAACCTTGATAGTCCAGCATGGTTGGGCCCACTCACCTCCCTGATTTTGGTGTTTGTCGGTGGTTGGAACTTTCCCTGGAAATGTCTGGTGAGCAGTAAATATACTGAAGCCAAACGATGACCGAGCTTCACCCACAGCGTTGGGTGACAGAGGGTCCACGCCGGGAAATACAGCAGCTTTTCCCAACTTCAGGAGATTTGCCAACATTGGGAAACATCTAATACTGTACGTATTTTGAAATCATGGCAGTTTTAGGAAGTTGCTGGCTTTTAGACTTTGGGATTATTGAGGTTTTACTGTATCTATTGGTTGATATATATTTATGCTTATCTCAGACAGTATCAAACCTGCTTCGGGAAATAGATACATACATAATACTCCTGTTTGCACTGCATACATGCGTGGGTCCACACTCAGCCTGATAAGCTACATTTGACAATTTTGACTTGTGCCTCAATGCACACTGTACACTCAAAAACACCATACTCATGCACTGGAATAACCCAAACCAGTCCTAACGCTATTTGTCTCAGCAAGGATATAACAAACACCCCAACAACAAAATTATATTTGTTCAATGCCTTTCACGTTGGGAGGACATTCCAAGGTGCTGGACAGTCAGGGATTTGGACCTAGAACAATATTCAAATTAAATTGCTGTTGTGAATGTGTCTTCAAAAGTGTAGACTGTGGAGTGTGCACTCCTAACCCACTGTGCTCTTCTTGCATGGCCTGAATCCTATGTTGTTCGATGGATTTTCACATGTGTCAAATACCGGGCTGATGATTTTTAAAGTAAATGTTAGTGGTTTCAACATCAACACCACTTCCATTGATCCCATTCACTCTCCAAAAGCTTCTACACAAGCTTCACTGATGTTACATCTGGGTCCCATGCTAAATAATACAGTCAATTCACTTTACAATACTGTATTTTAATGAGAAGCGCTTTGAGATGTTTATATAGATGGAACATACTGTCATGAATGTGTTAAATAATATCTCAAATTATATTAGTGATATATGATCAATCATATATGATGGGAGCCAGTTGTGACTAGCTTTGGAGAAGAAACTAAAGACAGTTTATAAACAACAAATGTTTTTAGTCCTCCTCAGCAATTTTCTTATGAAGCAATGGTCTGCAGCTGAAGAGGGAGTTGTGTTGCTTTTACTTTTGCAGAGGAACCATCTTACAAAAAACGATAGGTGAAAGGCTACCCAAAGGACAGCCTAAACAGAGATCAACTCAGAAGAGAATTAGAAGAAAGATTTGATACCTACAACAACAACAATTTAAACTTATAAAGCGCCTTTCACGTCGGGAGGACATCCCAAGGCGCTGCACAGGAGGCTTGTGACCTGAGCTGGGAGGGGAGTGTTCAGGAAGGGGTGAAACACGTAGTGGAGGTCGAAAAGTTCGGGGGGGAACAGAAGGCACGGTCGAAGAGGAAAGTCTTCAAACTGGCCTTGAAAGAGGAAAGGGAGGAAACAAGACGGAGGGATTGGGGGATGGAATTTCATAGGGTGGGAGCGGAGAAACTGAAGGCCTGGCCTCCGATGGTGGGGTGGTTCGGGCGGGGGGCTTGGAGCAGGCAAAATGGCAACAGTGGGTGGTGGGGAACATGAAGCAAGCGATGTTTGCTGGGTACAGGCCATCAATGTGAGAGGTGGGAGGGACTGCTGCTGCTAGAACAACTCCCGTTAGTGCTAGGCATTGCTCGGAGACCATGCTGCAGCTGAGCGATCATATGTTTCCTCCTGAGCTGGAGATGGGGAAAGGCAAACTCTCGTGAGAGGGAGAGTCCAAAATCCCATCATGGCTCCTACTACTTGGCAGGTGGACTATCTCACGAGATATGGGGTGCCCAGTTGAAATGGCTGCTTCCTCACCCAGGGCAGCACTATTTGGGAGTGGGGTGGGCTCTCCTGGGTGACGGGTGCTTCATTAACTGGCAATGGCTGGAGTCAGCGATTGGTTATACGCAGTTGGTAAGGATACCCCTCAGCTCAGGAAGGACTTCGGGATACACTGCAGCAACGAGCAGCATTATTTCCACTCACATCCCATGCAGCTGTACTGAGAGGACGGTTGGTCAGTGGTGTGGGTGGGAAGCAAGCAACCAGCCAAGCTGAAATAATTCTTCTGAAAAGTGAAACGAAGTAGATGTTTTGGCCTTTGGAATAGGACCCTTAGGAATTTTGCAATATGTTTTTCTAAATTAATTTGGCAATCAACCTCCAAACTCAATCCTTCCTGTTTCAAGCACTTTCTGGACAGTTTGTTGCTATCTTCCTGACATGAATGGCATTCTATAAATGTAATTTTGTTTTGTTGTTGTTGTTTCATATTCCAATTCATTTTTGATCTTTCATGATTTCATTTCTCAGTTCACAAAATAATGTCAATTGTTCTGTTAGCCCACGCTTCCCGTTTGCAAATTTAGATCTTATCAATTGCCACACGATTGTGTCCACAGCATCTCAGCCACATTATGCTCAACATTTCGCTAATTTGGTTGCACTGGACAAAAGTCCCAAAGACACATCAGCTGATGTGGTTTGCAATTATTGGGACAAAAGATATTGTATTCGGCGAACTGGACTGCTCATCGTTACTGGAAATAATTGAAATATTACGGATAATAATTTAGTCATTCAATCCACAACTGTTTGTGGGATGTCGCTGTGCATAATTGTCTGATGCATTTTGCCAACAAAACACACAGTCACTACACTTTACAGTACATCCTGTGAAGCTCTTTGACAACATAAGGCGCTATATGAAATGCAATGATTATTATTATCATAACTTCTAATGGTATCTCAAAGACTCTTTAGTCGTTTCAAATTAATCCTTTGCTCTTCTCCTGCCACATTTAAGAATATTATTCCATTTGCCCTTGTTGCAATTCTTTTGATAAGTTAGTGGCTTATTCATTTTCGTCCATAAAATACACAGTCACTCCATTTTGTAATATATTCTGTGCATTGCTTTGAGACAAATCAACAATGTGATAATGTGTTACATCAAAAGCAAGGACATTACATTTATGATATTCCTACTCCAAGTATCCTCACTTTGCTTTGTCCCAGGTCCGGAATGAATAGTTCCAACTACCGCACGATGCCACACTGATTTTGTTGTAGATACATTGGGATTTTGCTTCAAAAGAAAATGTGTTGAGGAATTATGTTGTCCTTATGTTGATCAGCCAACAGATAACCTGGGTATTGTTTAACCGTTCCCCCTATATATGGGCTTAATAATAATAATCCTTGCATTTGATGCAGCGCCTTCAAGATGTCTCAAAAAGCTTCACAGAATATACTACAAAGTGAATTCACTGTATATATTATGGGTGAAACACGGCAGGAATTGCGCACAGCAGTGTCTCACAAACAGTAATGAATTGAGTGACCAAATCATTTTTTTTACAGAATTATTAGCCTCGGAAATGAGACCCACCAATTGACTAACAACCGGGTTCCTAGTTACTGCTCGGTAAACAGAGGCGTGTTGAGTTAGGGAAACTTGCCCAACATTTTGCCCTGCCAGAAATCGAACCCGGGTCTCTAGCATGCTAGATGAGTGGTCTAACAACTGAGCGACACGACTCCACAAGCCATTACACAATCATTGTTACACTGTTCATTGCAACATCAACATGAGGAATCCTTGCTTGCAGAATGTACTCGGCTTACTGTTGTACTGGATAAGTGACATACAAGCTGGTTAGCAGAGATAGGCATTTATTCGGAAGTAAAAGCAGGAATTGAATACCAAGAATATCAATCTCATCATTATCTTTGTAAAGACAGATCTAACAGATCACATAGGTATGATAGCCAGATTTAAAAAGGAGTTCAGGACAAACTTCTTACCCAAAGGGCAGTGAGAATGTGGAGTCCTGCAGCTTAGTGGTTAGAGCATTCACCTTATAATTGAGTGACCTGGGTACGATTCCAAGCAGGGTGATACCTTGGGCAAGCTTCCTTACTCCACATGCCTGATAATAATCCCTCAAAAAAAAATTGGTCATTTCAATCCACAACATTTTGTGGGACACTGCTGTTCGCAATTGGCTGTCCACATATATACAATGAATTCATTTTACAGTATATTCTGTGAAGCGCTTTGAGAAGTCTAAAAGACGTGAAATGTGCTATATCAAATGCAAGGATTATTATTAATGTGGAACTCACTGCCATAATCTGTGGTTGAAACAGGAACTTAAAAGGGAACTTGATAAGAGAGGGGGTTAGGAGTAGAGAGGGTTAGGAGGGTGAGGACTTGTACGGGGTATACACATTGGCATGGAATAGTTGAACCGAATAGTCTCTTTACATGATATGAAGTTCTACATACTTAATTTTATTTGGTTGGAGCATTTTAAACCCTGTGAGTGCAAGTTATCAGCCTGGCTCAGCTGGCAGCACTCTCTGCTCTGAGTCAGAAGATTGTGGGTTCAAACCTTCAGTCAGGATCTGCGATCACAGACATCACTGATACTCCAGTGCTGTTGGAGGTGTCGATCTTCGGAATAGGCCTTAAACCAAAGTGATTTCTGCATTTGTCCCAGGATATTAAAGATTCCATGTTGCTACTTGAGAGGGCGGATATAGAAACTCTACAGAGAACACAAGCTGAAATTCACAATATAAAATATTCTATTGTTTATTGGTGTACAAAACACAACATTTGTGGATTTATTGTCTTTTATAGAATGAGCAGGGGGGTGAGCAGAGACAAGATGGCTCATGTGAAGGATAACACCAGGGAAGCGTGAATGGTTGAATGGCCTGTGCTAGTGCTGTACTTTTCTAATATTCAATTCCACAGTGCCTGACGAATGTTTTCGAGAATCCACATGTGAACACAATGTTTCTCGAAGCTCAGAACGAATTTCAAACCTTCCCTTTCAGGAGTCACTGGAGAACCATCAACACTTTGCTGAAGGTGACAAAAACTCCGTTACTGAGATTGCTGGATTAAACAGAAACAGAAACAGAAAGATGAGTTTTATTCTGCAGTGCAAACAATGGGTTATTGTAGCATATTTTTAATAATCAAATCAGGGTGGAATTATTTTCAATAACACAACAAGAGTACCTAGAAATGCACATAACATGAACAATGCTGATTGTAATCTGGACTATATTGGGATTTGGGTTAAATTTCCACCCCCGAGTTTGCATATTTTGTTAGAAATTCAAATATCCAAAGAGAAATTCAAATCTGTTCTCTGCAGCCCTTCCAATCTGCGAAGCAACGAGAACAACAACAATAAATTGCAATTGTATAGCTCTCTCTCCCCCACCTGTCTGCATTGGACAGAGATTCCAGCTGAATAGGATAGTGCTCTAAAATACTGTTCAATCCAGTCCTTCACATCCCATCCAACAGGAACTCTGTTCTGATTTGATCTACCGATTTCCTGTGGCTTGATAGTGATTACAACGCGATATCTTAATAAGAAATCCACAAATCAGTCCGATTTTGGGTGATGGATCAAAGGCTCCATGTGGGCTGAGACATTCACCACTATCCTACACAATGTAAGGATTTATTTGATTGCAGTGCAAGAACATGCTGGAGGCACACAGGGGATCAAGCTGATAAACTGAGAAAATCGGACTCAAGTTTTCAAACAAGGAGGAGTTACTGACCAGTGAAAGTAACACTGTCCCTCGAACACACCATTTCTCCGGCCGTTTTCTGGACACTCCAGTTCCACTCCCAGGCAGAATTCCGGCACATCTGGCAATGGGCCGAGATAGCGCACCACCCCAGCCCCCACTCTGCCGCTGGGCAGAATCACCTTCACCCGGTGCCCAATCTGCATCTCCGAGATGGAACGAGGGGCAAAGACTTTGGCCGGCCGTCTGCTTTTACTACCTGCCTGAAATCTGCGAGAGGGAAGAAGGAAACATGATCAGCAGACAAAGATGTGATAGACATGCTACAAGCCTGAATTCTATAATTGGACCACAATAGAGGGCTGTGGTTTCATATTTGTTCAATCAGAGCCCATGTTATAATGATAATTATCCTTGCATTTGATATCGTGCTTTTCACGTCTTCTAGACGTCTCAAAGCACTTCACAGAATATATTGTAAAGAGAATTGACTGTATATTTTGTGGGTGAAACGCAGCAGCCAATTGCACACAGAAGTGCATTTTTTACTTTACCTGGGAACTACAGGTCAGTCAGCCTAACATCAGTGGTGGGGAAACTTCTAGAGATTATAATCTGCGACAAAATAAATTTTCACTTAGAAAAATATGGGTTAATAAAGGACAACAAACCTGATAAGAGTTTTTGGATGATTTAATGCGGAGGATGAAGGTATTGCAGTAGATGTATTTTATATGGATGTTCAAAAAGTGCTTGATAAAGAGACTTGTAAGGAAAATAGAAGCCCACAGTATTAAAGGGACATTGGCACCATGGATACACAACTGGCTGGGAAAGTTCTGTTGAACGGTTGTTTTACTGTTTGGAAGGAAGTGTGCAATGGTGTCCCCTAGGGGTCAGTATTGGGACCACTGCTGCTTTTGTTCTATATAATCCCCAAATTTAGGTATAGTGAGTACAATTTTCAGGTTTGCAGATGATAAAAAGTAGTAAACAGTGAGGAGGATAGTAGCTGACTGCAAGAGGACGTAGACAGACTGGTAAAATGGGCAGATATGTGGCAGGTGAAATTTAATGTGGATAAATACGAAATGATGCATTTTGGAATGAGGAGAGGCAGTATAAGATGGATGGTAGAATCTTAATTGGGTGAATAAACAGAGAGGCCTGGTGGGGTTCATATAAATAAATCTTTGAAGGTGGCAGGACAAGTAGATAGAGTTGTTAAAGAAAAGCATACGGGATACTCAACTTTATAAATAGGAGCGTAGAGTACAAAAGTCAGCAAGTTATGGTGAACCTTTAAAAAACACTGGTTAGGCCTCAGCTGGAGACTGTGTTCAGTTCTTGGCACCACATCTTAGGAAGATTGTCACAGCATTCATTGGAGAGGGTGCAAAGGAGATTTACTGGGATGGTACCAGGAATGAGGGACTTTAATCATCAGGAGAGGCTAGAGAAATTAGAATTATTCTTGGAGCAGAGAAGGTTAAGAGGAGCTTTGATAGAAATTTTCAAAATTATGAGGGGAACAGCAATAAACTATTTGCACTGGCAAGAGGGTCTGATTTAAAATAATTATTAAAAGAAACAGAGGAGGAGAAATGTTTTCACTCAGTGAGTTGTTCGGATCTGGAATGCATTACCTGAAAGGTTGGTGGAAGCCTATTTGATAACATCTCTTAAGAGAGAAGTAGACAGTGATTTGGGGAGGACAGGTTTGCAGGGTTATGGGGAAAGAGCAGGGGAGTGGGATTGATTCAGACAGCTGTTTTCAAAGAACTGGTACAGACACGATGGGCCAAATGGCCTTCTTCTGTGCTGTATAATTCTATGATAAAGTGGCTCGACCAGTACATTTTAATGTGACCTTCATTTTTTTGGGAACAACTTAAGTTGGAACTCACTTTTCCTGCTTCATAAATGTGCTTTAGGATTTCAGTGTCTAACCTGGCTGGGAATTGAGGTCTCGAAACCTTGCAACTCAGTGCAGATGAAGGGAGGACATCATATCCACGCAGAAAACTAAATGAAGGGATTCCAGTGAGCTCAAGATTTCCACCCATCTCCCTTGTAACTGACACAACTTCCTGTGAATCAGTTTCATCAGGATCCAGCGGGAAATCTATAAAACCAACAGAAAATCAATGTGCAGAAAGAAAAGCATATTTATTTTGCACCTAAAAACATCTTTATACTGTATCTCCCAATAGTTAACATTTTACAAACATAATAATGCTTGCATTTGATATAGTACCGTGTCGTTGAGATGTCTCAAAGTGCTTTGTAGGACATACTAGAGTGGATTGATTCTGTATTATGTGAGCAAAATTTTTTTTTTTCGCATGACATCTTCTCCTACAACCTTCGGGGGTGGGGGGTGGGGGGGGGGGTGAGGATGGGGTAGCACACGTTCCTGTGACTCGATCTCTATGTATCTGGAGTAAGTATAAAGTGAGGCAGCCGTCAAGCCAGCACTACATTTATACAAATGGTTTTCTTCTCGCCCCCACCTGGACACCTGTGGGATACCCCAAGGCTCAATCCTTGGCCACCTTCTGTTCCTCGTCTATATGTTATCCCTCTTGATGTCATCTACAGACACAGGGTTAACTTCCATATGTATGCACTCAACTCTACTTCTCCTCCAGCTGTGATCTCCAGCTTGTCTGAGAGACATCAAGCCCTTGATGACTGCAAACTCCTTGCAGGTAAATGCCCACAAGATGGAAGTCATATCCTTTGGCTCCTGTCGAAATCTTCTGTCGCATGGTTCTGACCTCCTCAACGTACCCTACCTGTCCTTAACTCTCTCTGAATCTATGCGTAACTTAGGCTTTGGGTTTGATCCCTAGTTATCCTTCCTTGCCCACATCCAGTCCCAAACCAGGACCACTTTCCTCCACTTCCACCACATTGTCCATCTCTGACAATACTTCACTCCACAAGCTACCAAAATTCTTGTCCATGCTTTTGTCACCTCTTGGCCTCGCGGCTACTAAAACAGCCTCCAGCACTAATCCAAAACTCCAGTGCCTACATTCTCAACCACACTAAACTCCACACTTTGAATACCCCAGTCATTGGTATAATAAGGCCCTATATCAAATGCAAGGATTAAATTTTGCACCTTGGGACGCCCTCCAAACTTGAAATGATGGCAGACTTTGACTCTTTTCGTTTTGTGAATAATTCAGATGCATGGATTTTGAAAAGGAAATCAAACTTAAAAGGGTTCAGTGAATTTGCAGTGTGTTAAAATTCAGAGGTAATTAAAGCCCATTGAGACAAGTTCAGTTTGGTCACTAACCTAATGAAGCTTGGCAGCTAGTCTCAGGTTCTCCTTCCTTTGACTCGGAGATGCCTATCTTGTCACTGCTGGTGAGGTCCAGCTTTCTCTGTCGATGTGCTGTTGGGACCTGGGTCTGATTTGCTTGTTTTCTCTCTGACAAGAAGATTGGCTTCATTCTCATTGACAAAGAATGTGCACCCATTCTCATTACTGTCTGATCACTCGAGTTAGCGTACATCTGGTGAATACAATTAATACAGAGTTTTATTATTTTTATATACAGTAATATACATAATAAATTGGTCACTCACTTTATGACTGTACAATACGGTACATTATTCCACAAACAGCCACAGAGTAAATAACCATTTATTTTTATTTGGCGAATTTGTTGGCCAGAACATCAGGAGAAACTCTATTCTCTGCAATAAGGATAAAGGAATTAAACCCACAACAAAACTGTCAGAAAGAGCAAGGCAGTAGAACAAAACGGCTTCAGCTCAGAATTACGAGGATGAGTGTGGGTTAGGTATGCCTTTAGTCCTGTAGCTCAGTGGTTAGAGCACTCTCCTTACAAGCGTGAGACCTGTGTTTGAATCCAGGTAGGTCAGGGTGAAACCTTGGACACATTTTCTTACTCTACATGCCTAATAATAATCCCTCCAAAAAAAAACAATAATAAATTGGTCATTTTCAATCCACGACTGTTTGTAGGACACTGCTGTGCACAATTGACTGCCGTGTGTTGCCCACCAATTCAGTCAATTCACAGTATATTCTGTGAAGTGCTTTGAGACGTCAATAAGATGTGAAAAGCACTGTATCAAATGCAAGGATTATTATTATTATAATGTGATGATGGTGACATCATGGCCAAGAGGTCTGCAAACTCACCTAAAAGGAGCCTCACTGTATGTTGTTTCCATTCCACAGTGGGTAGGAATATGTCACTGTCTGTAAGAGCATTACCCAACGCCAACTGGGGTCCCCAAGCCTTCACTCTAGCCAATCTGTGCCTCATACGTTCTGATATTGGGTAAGCAAGATGCATCCCTCCAGGGTGGGGAGAGAGAGTATTCCATTCCAACAATTTATTTCCACATGCAGCTGGGATGCACAGAATTGTCAGTTTGGTCTGAAAAACTCTTTTAAGCAAGGTGATGGGTTTCCACATGTGTCAGACACCAGGCTAACCAGAAAATGCCTGAAAAGTCTTCATTTACCTAGAGTCTCACCAGCTATTATTCCTGGGTTTTAATGAATGTCAGAGTATGTCACCAAAGGGAGAAAGATTGGGTGTTTGAGGAAAGAAAAGCAGTTGTACCTTGGAGGGACGTCTAACAATAAGTTGGTCAACTTGCCCACGCTTGACCTTTTAGCTAAAATCAAGTGTAGTTTCTGCTCTTCTCATCACTCCTTGAGCTAGCCAGAAACTTTATCCTATTCAGATTCACTTGTCCTGTGAACACAACTAAATTTCACTAAGGGAGAAGATGGGAAGGATTGAGCCCCTAGCAATAACTATACCTTTAGCCTTCGGGTGGCTGGGATCGGTATTGCAGCATGTCCAATCAGAGGAATATGATCTGCCCTCATTAAATGGAGATACTGGAATACAACAACAATAACTTGCATTTATATAGCACTCCTCACGCAGGGTGGTGTCCCAGAGCACTTATACAGAGCTCAGTTGAGTCCTTGGTCACTGGGCTCAGGTTGGTTTTGCCCTGACGGAGAGGAAATCCTGTCACCTGACCTGCTTGGGTGGTCATGAAGGTATGGTTCAGGTCCACATTGTCCTTTGATAATTTGGGGCCTAGTGGAGTTTGGAGCCTACAGGAGTTTGGGGGGATTGGATTTGTTTGGAGGGACAAACCTTGTTCACTAGTGGAACATATTTGGTCTCATTTGATTAATAGGGATGAACATGACCTAACGTTACTCATCAATAAAAAACAGCTTTTTTTTACCCGGCTCAGACTGTAAGTGACTTTATGTATTACAAAACAAAAACAGAAATCGCTGGGGACACTCAGCAGGTCAGGCAGCTTCTATGGATAAAGGAAGAGTGAGGCAACATTTTAAGTCCACGATCCGTCATCAGAACTGATGTGGGTCGTGGACCTGAAACGTTGACTCATTTCCCTTTCTCCATAGATGCTGCCTGACCTGCTGAGTGTTCGCAGCGATTTCTGTTTTTGTTTCAGATTTCCAGCATCTGCAGTATTTTTGTTTATGTATTATTATACTATTATGACTCTGACTTGATTTAAGGCTTTGGGGGTGTCATTGTGTGTATGCTTGTGGACAATAAATATTTGGAATGTATTTTGAGTAGTGTGTATTTTAATTTGTTAATATAAACCGGATACCAGTTTTGTCCTCCAGACTCGGGAAACCAAGCCTCTAAGTCACTGGGGAATTGAGTATAAATACTCTGTGACAATACTAACGGGGAATAAATGGTTGGAATGGTTTACCAGGAATGTGGGAGAAGCTAGAGTTGACTCATCTCAGCTGACTTAGTGCCTCCCCAGCTACTGACACTGGATTGCAGGTTAGCCGGTGAGTTGGTGAGTTCAAAGACCTGACGTGGCACCTTCTTGTATAGCGCCTTCTGACTCGGATACGAAAGTGGAATCCACTGAGCTTGGACTGATTTCAAGTACACAACCCTTTTCAGAAGGGAATTGGATATATACTTGAAAAGGAAATACTGTATTGCAAGGCTATGGGCTAAATAGTGGAATCGAGTTAATTTTTCAAAGAGCCAGCACAGTCACTATGGGCCGAATGGCTTCCTTCTGGGCTGTAAGATTCTACAATCCAAGTAAGCCATGCAACGGAAGGAAACTGTGATGTGTTTACCTTGACTTTTGGTTCTCTCTGCTCTCCTGGTAACTGGTGGCATCTGCATTTCCACTCCGCCTGGAGCTTGGTGAGTTCCGATTTAAAACACTGAATTTCTTCTTCAGTCCTCTGGATTCTCTTCTTTGCCTCTTCGTTCTTCTCTTGGAGAGCGACAACCTTCTGTATCAGTTCCTCTGTTACGTCAAAACCAACATGTGTGACCCTAAGAGACTGGCTCAAACATCAGTTGCCTGAACACTAGGGTCCGTCGATATGGAAATTTTCCAATATCGATATATCGGTTTGCTCATATTGATACATATCGATATTTCCGGGGGGTTTTATACTGTGCATGTGCACGCATTCCGGTGTGTGCACGCACTCCGTGCTCTAGGCCCAGGAGGTTTGCAATGCCGGCAACAAGGTAAGTTGAAAAAGTTTGCATTATACCAATAATACCGATAATACCGATATCTCGCCGTAACGATATACCGATATTTACGATATATTTTTTCATATCGAATTTTTCGATATCTCGATATATTTTAAATTCCGATATTGGCATATTGTTATGAAAAATTATATCAATATAACCGATATATCGATATATCGCCGGACCCTACTGAACACAATATCCCATTGGTCTTTGCCTCAAAACAGATTTGTCTCTAAAACTTAACATTGCATAGAATTGTGGAAAATGTGTGAGTTCAGTTTGTATTTGTGGGTGAAATGCGGCAGCCAATTGCACACAGCAGTGTCCCACAAACAGCCATGGATTGAAATTACCAATTTTTTAAAAACGATTTGGAGGGATTATTATTAGGCGTGTGTGTGGAGTAAGGAAACTTGTCCAAGGTTTCTCCCAGACCTGCCTGGATTCGAACACAGGTCTCATGCTTGTAAGACGAGTGCTCTAACAGCTGAGAAACAGGACTCCACAATATCTGCAGTTCTATAAGTCTGCAGCATTTGAAAAGTTTATTAATGATAAATCGCTCTTTACATCTGAACTTCGGAAACCCAGAGCTGTTCCTGCCTGGCCTTGTTTACTGCGATCAGTTGTAACCAGGTCTGGTGTGTTTAGCGGATATTGCCGGGTGCAGACCTGTGTGTGTGTGTTGAGAGTCAGTCAGAGCCACGGGTCGCAATCGCAGCTGCTCTGTTATTGCACCAGACGACAGCTCTGGGAACTCTGCCGCACGTTTGACCTGAAAAACAAGTGGTGAAAACAGACAAGAAAATAAACGCCAATGAGTCTGTGAACATGCCGTGGACCTCCAGTGTAGGAACAGGGTAAAACATTGGCAATTCCACATAACATGGTAATAATAATAATCTTTACATTTGATATAGCACCTTGTGATGTGGCTGAGACATCTCAGAGCACTTCACAGAATATAACAACCACATTCAACAACAACAACTTGCTATAGTGGCCTCGATGCCGGCCGGAGTCTCAGAGTGTTTCAAAGTGGCGGAGACCGAGGCTGAGCCGGGGTGAGGGGGAAAGTGACTGTAAGCGCGGTCAAAGAGAAAGGTCTGTAAAGTGAATTGACTGAATATTTTGTGGGCGAAACATGGCAACTAAGTGTGCACAACAGTGTCCTGCAAACAGTCGTGGATTGAGTTTTCACATTTTTTTGGAAAGAGGAAACTTGCCTAAGGTTTTGTCTGGCCCGGGAATTGAACCCGGGTGTTCTAGGATTCCACTGATCAGCTGAACTGCAGCATCCTAACACTGGGATTTGTGACCTGTCATACTCCAAACACTTGAACTGAATACAATTAAGTACAGTACTTCTAAATACAATTATCATTATTCCTCCACATGTTTCAGTTGTTGGTCTCTGAGGTGCGCGGGGGAAGGGGGTCTATTGGTGTGTGTGTGTGTATGTGTGTGTGTGTGTGTGTGTGTGTGTATAATTTTTTTTTAAATGGGTAACAGGACATCGTAGACATCCTGTAGAATAAAGTCCCACTCACTGTAGTGGTTGAGTAACAGAGAGGGTCCAGGCTCGATCCTGTAGTGCTCAGTTTACGCTGCAACAAGTAAAACGAGAGTTCACAAGTTAGATTCCCCCTGAAGCAAAGTATATAATAGAGGTTTGAGGTATGCGGTCACTTTTGGTCACACATTATCATTCGATTCAATACATTTTGGCTTGTTTTATGAAAGGCATGAAATACAGGTATTTCATAAATACCTGTAACGTTTCATGTTGTACGTGTACTTCACACTACACAAGTTACAGTACTACTATAACTACTGTAGCTGCACATACTACCAAGTACCAAGGTACCAAAAGGCTACAGTAGATCCTGTTATAAGACACGTTCAAAGCCCTCCATGGCCTCGCCCCACCCTCGGGTCTCGACCAGACTGTTCAGCGCTTTGGGATGTCCTGCCGATGTGAAAGGCCCTATATAAGTGCAATTGTGTTGTTGTTGTTGTTGTTGTTGTTGTTGTACCTCTGCAACCTCCTAACCCCACTAGCAACATGTCTATTCACTCCACTCAGTAGGATCTGGCCCGCTCCACGTCCTCCGACCCACCCGCCCTACCATTGGTGGGTGAGCCATCAGCCAATCTGCCCCCAACCTTTGGAATTCCATCCCGCAGTCACTCCACCTCACCCCCTCCCTTCTAGTCCTCTTATCAAGGCCCTCGTCTTCCACTGTACCATCAGTCACCCCCCTTCCCCTCCGATCCCGATTCCAGCTCGGGTCCGAAACACTGACTGTCCAGTGCCTTGGGATGTCCTCCCTATGTGAAAAGCGCTGTACAAAAGTAATTTTGTTGTTGTTGTTGTTTATAACACGGTGACCTGGGGAGTCGAACCTCCCAGAAAAACACCATTGATGTTTTTGCACATGTGACCCGATGATCCGGAAATTAGCCATTTTTAAGCCTTCTGTAGCTTTCTGTCCAGGGTCACACATCACTACTGACACAAAACACAAGTGCATCCCAGCAACCGCGTCTCGTTATAAGGCTAGTTAGGAATTTATAGACACCCCACTCCACCCCACCCCTCCCCACCCCACACCCCACCCCACCCCACTCCACCCCACCCTCCACCCCACCCCACCCTCCACCCCACCCCACCCTCCACCCCACCCCACCCCACCCTCCACCCCACCCTCCACCCTCCACCCCACCCCTCCCTCCACCCTCCACCCCACCCCACCCTCCACCCCACCCCTCCCCACCCTCCACCCCACCCTCCACCCCTCCCCACCCCTCCCCACCCCACCCCACCCCTCCCCACCCCACCCCACCCCACCCCACCCCACCCCTCCCCACCCCACCCCACCCTCCATCTTTCTCAGTTTAAAAATCTTCACATTCAAATACACAGTCAAACAGACAAGCAATGTGGCGTTGGAGGATAAATGGATTGTGACACAAACAGGTGGAATCTTGGTTGGAGATTATTTGCTTTATATTTCTTTTGAAGATCAGCTTTTCAGCTGCTTTAAACTGATAGAGCAGAACTCAGCAACAATCTTCCCGCACCACACACGCAATCACACATACATACAATCACACACATACACACACACAATCACCCACACATACACACACAATCTCACACACATACACATACAATCACCCACACATACACACACACACACACAATCACACATATACACACACACACACAATCACACACACACACACACAATCACACATACACATACACACACACACAATCACCCACACATACACACACGCAATCACATATATACACACACACCAGGGCCGTACGCAGGATTTTTTTTGGGAGGGTGCGAATTGCTAGTGATGGGACCAACAATGGCCGGGGGCTTGGGGGCTGCCCCCGAAGCCACCTCGAGGTCTCCGACGTTTTACACAGTTTGAGGTCTTATTTAATCGATTCAGAAGATCCAATATGAACGGTAAATGTTTCATGCCCTTGGTGTTTAAGAGCATCATTATTTATTCAGTGTTTTTATTTTCCTCGGTAGTCCGTGTCTAATTGGGAAGGTCGAATGTGTTCGCCGATAAAAGCCAACACGATTGTTGACTCGATGATGTAAGGAATGCGAACGATAAAGTAAATTACAATCCAATTAACACAGTACAATGACGAATGCTTGATAAATGTATGCGTATAGAGAAAATGATCATAAACTACAGATTGACGGTAATTAATAAGTTGTTCTGCATTGTTATCCTAAGACTAAATTTCTTTCGGACTGTAATGAACAATAATGTAAGAGTAAAGTATGAATGATGTGCTCAGATATTCCAGCAAAGCAAATTTTATAAAAGACAAGAAAATATACAGAAACTGAAAATCAGTGTCAAACAGTTAATTCACACGTGTTACAAGCCTGTTATCAGCATTATCCTGAAAATATCGTTGAACTGTGAGCAATAGTGTAGTTAGTTTTTATTTATTTATTTAGAATCAAAATTAAAGGAAGTGACCCATCAAGCAATACTGATCTGACAAAAAAAACATGAAAAAATAAGGGAGGGGAAATTAATTCTTTAATAGCATTCCATATTCGAGACGCCTCGGTCGCTTTGAAGCCAATACGTCAACCGCTCTACCAATATCGATTTCCATATTATAATGAATGTGCATTAACGCGAGGGCTGAAAGTCGCTCCTATATGGAGCAGAATGCTGGACACTTACGCAAACCTCGACCAGGAGATTAGGTGACTCGTGAGGTATATACCAGGCTTCTAAGAGACGCCCTGAACGTTTACTGGCGACAGCATCTGACAAATAGTGAGCTATATGGTACACTACCACACTGGTATCACAGACATTACCGCAGAGGCGTCTTAGGTTTAGCGGACATAGCTGGAGAAGCCGGGAGGAAACTGTCCATAGTGCTACTATCCTATGGGAACCATTGCACGGTCACAGAACACGAGGTAGACCGACCCTAACCTACCTCGCTACATGAAATGCACGGATTATATTATTATTCAAAGAGAGAAAGAGTGACTTTCAGAGGAGTCACGTTGAAGAGATTTGTGTAGGAAGAGCTGTTGCTTTGCAGACTCGACTGCACCTGTCCTTTGTATCCCGCTGGTGTGAGGCAGCAGTTCTGGGGACCTCAACTCTAACAGGTGCAGGTTAACAATCCTTTAAGTTATAGCCAATTACGTGACACTGCCCACAAACCCTGAAAATAAATCTCAGTTGTCAATCAGTCAGATATGCAACCTCGACCTTGGGAATGTCTTCAGATTCAGAGGCACTGAGTAGGAGGGAAAGAAAGTTTCCCACAGGTGATAGAAGACAGCAGCATCACCTGGCGAGTCGCCTGGCACAGTGAATAGCACTCTGGCCTCTGAGTCAGAAAGTTGTGGGTTCAAACCCCACGTCGGCACTCGGTATCACACAGAGGAAGCTGACACTTCAATGTGGTGCTGTGGGGGGGGGGGTGTCCCATTGTTAGAGGCTGTTCTTTTGGTTGAGATGCTGAACCGAGGTCTGATCCGTCTGTTTAGATGGATGTGAAAAGATCCTCTGACACTACTCGAAAAGCGGAGGGAAGTCTCTCTCCTGTTGTCCTGGCCAACAAACGCCCCCAAATAAAATCGGTGACTCACTCCATCGGTGTTTGTGGGACAATCCTGGCCAAAAACTGGCCACTTTACAGTACGTTCTGTGAAGCGCTCTGAGCTGTCTGACAATGTACTAAGGCACTATTATCAATTGCTAACATTATCAGATTAAAATACGATTTCAGCTTCCACAAAGTGGTGCTACCTTTTTATGTAGTGACTGTATACGGGATGATTTCCGATTGACACACCACGTGGAATAGGCGCTAAAGCCTAGGCCTACGTCCATGAGTATTTTTTTTAAAGATAGGCATTCCCGTCCAGACACATATAACTTTTTTGTTCGGTTCTCAAAAGCTTTAATTTCTCAGAAGCTTGTAAATATGTTGTCATTGTTTGCTAGCGTTACAGTCACACCTCTCAAAACTTGAGTCATTTTTATTTACGGTGATCAGATGAAAAGATGATTTTAACTCCAGTAGTGGTGCTGCCCCTTGTGGCTGTTTACGGGATGATTTCCAAACGAGGATTTGAGTCTTGGCGCCTATGTTTATCCAATCACGAGTCACAGACTCGCCGCGTCATGGACTGGTCTATCCACGCGGTATGTTTTGGGGAGACGCCGACTCTGGTGCGCGACTCGATAATTTTATATTAATACTAAATCATTCAAAGATGTGAGTTTATAATTTATACATAGTTTTGAAGAACTGATTGTTGCACAAATGTTCAATAAATTTACTTGGTATTTAAATTTGATAAAAAAATGCAATTCTCTACCCCGGAAAATGTGGACCTTTTATAATTTGGGGGGGGGGGCGTACGCACCCGTCGCACCCTCCCTGCGTACGGCCTTGCAAGAAAGTTCATTATTGTCACACCAAGCTCCGCCTTCCAGCTCCATTTCAGGCACTGCCACTTTCAGTAGAAAGAATGAATTTGATTTTTATTCATGGTTATCATGGCCAAAACTGTAACCTTCTCACAATAAAATTCCAGGATAATGGAGTGCCAGAGCACATTCCATATTCCAAACTCAGTGGTTGACTATTCAGGTACTGGTCTCCTCCTTTGTCCACGAATCCTCCGCTCCACCATTGGTGGCCATGCCTTCAGCCACTACACCAAAGCTCTGGACCTCCCTTCCTCACTCCCTTCACCTCGCCCCTCTCTCTTCCTAGTTTCAGGTCACAGCTCAAGACCTTTCTTTTTGACCACGTTTATCCCCCTCCCCCTAGCTCAGGGTCAGAATCCATTATTGTGAAGTGCTGAGATGCTGTCCGGTTTGGATGGCGCAATATAAATCAAAGTTATTCATTGTTGTTGGAACAGTCAATAACCTCCTCTCCTCTGGTGAGCTTCCTCCCACAGCTTACAAACTTATAATCTCCCAGCTATGCACTGCTTGCCTGTACCTCCTCTCCAAGATTCACAAACAGGAAGGTCCTGGAAGACCTATTCTCTCAGCCTGTTCCTGCCCCCATTAAACTGATCTCCTCATACCTGAACGCCATTCCTGCTCCTCTTGTCCAAACCCTACCAACCTATATTTGTGACTCCACTGAGGTACCTTTAGACACCTAGTTTGTTTCCCCTCTAAGTCTTCAATTTTCTTGTGTGAAAAGCACCCATTTTGCCAGCCTTCTTCATATGTATGAAGAATGTTGAAAATTAAACATGAAAAACATAGGGGCCCAAAGGAGATGAAAACATTGACTTTTACTAATTCCGTGAACTAGTTTCAAAGCCTTGTAGCTGATTACTAAAAGTTACTTTCTGCAAACAACAAACCTGCTCAGCAAGTGTAACTCAGGAAAATAAGATTATCACCAACACCTCGACTACATTCCCCACCTCTGGTCTCTGCCAATCCCCTGCTCCCAGATCTGAGGCTGAAACACTGGGTTGTCCCAGAACAACCCAACAATTACACAACCTGTTTAGCTATTTAAAAAAAAATGTTGTTCTGTACACAGCACAGACACTGAATATCTCCCGTGGGGACATGCCCCACAGGGATGGAGATCAATTGTCAGGTGGCCCAAGATCTTTACTATGCTTGTAACAATGAATGCACACTATAATTAAAACCTGCACCCAGCAAGTTCAGCTCTATAGTTTCACCATCCATTTTTACGCTGGGTAGTGAACATAAAGTTAAAACTCACTCACCTTTTAGATCCTTCCCAGTATTTCAGCCTCAGATCTGGGAGCAGAGGATTGGCAGAGACCACAGGTGGGGATTGTACTCGAGCTGTTGGTGATAATCTTATTTTCCTGTTGGTGATAATTTTATTTCCCAGGTTACACTTGCTGAGCAGGTTTTCCCTTCTCAATGTTAGATAAAACCAGCTTCCTCTGTATTTGAATATTTACTGTTCAGCTTTAAGTAGTCTGACGGCTTCTGGAGTCTATATTTGTGACTCATCCAACACCCTCCACCACTTCAAGAATTTCCGGTTCCATGATCCTGAACTCTGCCTATTCACAATGAACGTTCAGTTTCTATACACCTCCATTCCCCACAAGGGCAGCCTGCAGGCTCTCTGGTTCTACCTGGAACAGTGGCATGGCCAGTCTCCATTCACCACCACTCTCCTCCGTGCGGCTGAACTTGTTCTGACATTTAACACCTTCAACTCCAATCACTTCCTCCAAATAAAAGGTGTTGCTATGGGCACCCACATGTGTCCCAGCTATGGCTGCTTATTTGTTAGTCACCTGGAACACTCTTTGTTCCAGGCCTACTCAGGTCCGCTCGCTGAACTGTTCCTCAGGTACGTTAATGACTGTATTAGGGCTGCTTCCTGCTCTCATAGCAAATTGGAACAATTCATCAATTTAGCTTCCACCTGTATCAAAGTTGCCATGCCGTCATGACAACCCATTCCAGGTACCACAGGCTAACAAGCATAGAACAAATTCATTGCACATATTCAAATCCCTTCATGCCCAAGCTCCTCTCTAATTCTGTCAACCGCTCAGATTCCACATTATACAACCTCTTCAATCAGGCAGCCAGGAACTTCTGCACATCTCATGACTGCTCCGGTTCCTCCATCTATGGCCGTGTTTTCATCCACTACTTCCTGAACATCCGGAATCCCAGGCTTCTGTCCCTCCATTGACAGGGAGTCCTTGTCCATTGACACCTGAAGACATTTCTGTTCAAGATGCCTATGGTCACCACCCCTTTCTTGTTTGGCTTGGTATCCAATTGCCATTGTTAGGTGCTCTTAGATGCTACCAGAGGGGTGGGCTCCATATAAATGCAGCTTGCTCTTGTTCTACACTGTCTTTTGTGCTACAGGTGTGATGCTGTTACTTTCCGAGTCCAGCATTGTTTGCTGAGGATTGAATACACCGTTGAACAAGTGACCGGTGATGGTCACAACAACAGGTAAAACGAGAGTCACAACGGCAGGTAAAACATTTTTTTTAATATATGCATGGTACAGAAAGGTAGAGTAAGTGATTAAGAGAATGGAATACACAGTTGCCAGAGTTTTCTTCGTCTTTGTCTTTTCTTCTTAGTAGTTTCTTCTTCAGTCCGTTGGGTCATCCTCCCAACGTGAAAGGCGTGCTATAAATGTAATTTTGTTGTTGTTGTTCTTTAAGTGTGACCTTTCTTCCCAGGTCTGCCCCGATGAACAGAAGCTACAACAGCTAGGTTTATACCCACGCTTGTTTAACCCTTTTCTTGAATTGTAACCACCTGGTCTATCTCAAATTTCCCTTTCTTGCTTTTATCTTTTCATGCCACAAAAACGAATTAATGAAAATGTTCCTTCTACTCCTGACCACATGTTGACCTCATCAATAAAAACATGATATTTCAGCTTGTAGAAAATGCAGCTTGTATTTAATAAAAAGTGACATGAACTAAGAAAGCTCAACTTTCTAGAATTATGACCCCAAGGCTATACCATTATTACATACCAATGCCTCTTTATTTATTGTTGCATCTCTCACCCAAGAAATGGACCATCTCATTCTGCATCCCTTCTTCTCATTAATGTGTCCAACCAAGTGTGGATGGGACAATAGACATACAGTATATCCATCCTGAGAAATATCTCAAAAGCAAATGACTTTCAAAGTCATTTGAAAGAATAGCACTAATAGGCACAACAAGGACATTAGGCATAGAAAACAACAACATCGCTCTGAGATGCCATCCGGCATCTCAGAGCGCTTCACAATAGCGGATTCCGGGACTGAGCCAGGGGCAGGGGCAGAAAGATGACCAAAAGCGCGGTCGAAGAGAAAGGTCTTCAGCTGTGACCGCAAACTGGGAAGAGAGAGCGCGAGGCGAAGGGAGTGAGGAAGGGAGTTCCAGAGCCTCGGGGCGTAGTGCCTGAAGGCCCGGCCACCGTGGGTGGAGCGGAGGATTCGGGGGGACATGGAGGAGGCCAGACTCAGAGGAGCGAAGGCAGCAGGTGCTGGGTTGTGGGGAGAGGAGATCAGAGAGATAGGGGGATGCAGAGGAGTGGAGGGATGAAAATAAGGTTGAGGATCTTGAAGTCGATCCTCTCTGGGATAGGGAGCCAGTGAAGTCTGGCAAAGACTGGGGTAATGGGGGAGCGAAGCTCAGAGCGGGTGAGTATATGGGCGGCAGAGTTTTGGATTAGCCGGATTTTGTGGATTGTGGTGGAGGGGAGACCGGCGAGGAGGGCGTTGCAATCGTCCAGCCGAGAGGTGACAAAGGCGTGGACCAAAGTTTTAGCGGTTTTTGAGGTGAGGTATTGCCGGAGACGGGCGATCCCTCGGAGGTGGTAGAAGGCAGTGCTGCTAACAGACCAGATGTGGGGGAGGAAGGACAATTGGGGATCGAACCTGACGCCTATGTTGCAGACAGGTTCGGAGAGTTTTAGGGGCAGGCCGGGAAGGTGGAGGAGGTGAGAGCCATGTGAATGGAGACTTTGACGAGAGCCAAGGAGTATGGTCTCCGTCTTGTCGACATTCAGCTGCAAGAAATTTGCGCTCATCCAGTCCCTGATGTCTGAAAGGCAGGCTGACAGAACATCAGGGGACTGGTGGTCACAAAGTGAAGTGGAGAAATAGAGTTGCATGTCTGATAGAAAAGACTGATAGAATTCATTTCTATTTAGGTTAAAATAGTCCAATCATCAGCTAAATTGAACTTAAAGGCACAATACTACAAATATTCAATTGTGTCCATTTCAGGTAAAATAGATAATAGATATATATTTATGGGAGCCATATGTTCTCAGGCAGCTTATCCCTTCATTCGGCAGAGGATAGCATTCTGTGATCTGCAACATTTGAATAACTGATGCCCACAGCTGAAATAAGGTACAGCTCTAGGTAAGAAATGGACAAATTACGATGCAACAATATCGATTATGAAAATCCCACGAACAGTGTAAAATAATCAGTAAAATAGAAACCTGAAAAACAATCAACATCCGCTCCTCTCTGCTTCTCCTGTTCTTATGCCTTGTGCCTGATACCAACCATCAATTCAAATCTCATGGAATTATACACCATAGAAGGAGGCCATTTGACCTGTCATGTCTGTACCAATTTTTGAATAGAGCTATCAAAATGAATTCATTCCCCGCTCTGTCCCCATAGCTGTGCAAACTTTTCCTCCCCAATTAATTCTCTACTTCACCCATAAAAGTTGTTGCCAATCCAGCTTCTACAACATTACAGGGGATTCGACAGGGTGAATAAGGAAAAAATGTTTCGACTTGTGGGGAAATCTGTGACTCATGATCACAGATTTAAAATAGTTTCGAAGCGAAGCAGAGGGGAGCTGAGGAGAAATTGTTTCATTCAGCGGGTTGTACGAATCTGGAATGCATTGCCTGAAAAGGTGGTGGAGGCCGATTCGATAACAGCTTTTAAAAGAGAATTAGATCTTTATTTAGGGAGAACAGATCTGTTAGGTTATGGGGAGAGAGCGGGCCAGTGGGATTGAGTTGTTGTTTTCAAAGAGCCGGCACACACTAGATGGGACGAATGGCCTCCTTTTTTGCCGTACAATTCTATGATTCTAGGAACACTTTCAGACAGATTATATTTTCTTTGATTTCTCAATAATCTCCTTCAGCTCCCAAGTGAAATCTATAATAAATGAAATAAAATTGATTAATCAATTTCTGGACATAAATCAAAACTGCCTTGTGTTGGCAAAGCTTTTTGCATGTTAGTACCTGGTATAGTGGTGTGTCCAGGCCATTGAGCCAATCCCAGCTTCATTGTGTTTTGAAGCTCTGCTTTCTGTTCACTCTCCATATTATCCTTTTATTAATATAAGACAGAAGAACAGAAATTTAGAAATTGATACCAGTTCCTCAATATCTAACTACATAAATGCTAAAGAAGTGTGCAAAGGGTAAGGCAGGGCACTACAGGCCTTACATCAGTGCGTAAATGTTTGGAAGCAATAATCAGATTCCACGTTAGCAATTACTTAAGGTAGGGCTGAATTAAATAGAGACAGTCAGCACAGATTTGAAAAGGGTAGATCATGTTTTCTAATTTTATTGAGTTCTTCGAGGTAGTAACTGAAAGTGCAGATACAGATAATACTATTGATATGAACTATTTGGATTTTCCACAAGGCATTTGATAAGGTGCCAGATGGAAGGCTAGATCTCAAGGCATATGGATTATAGGAGGAAATGTGATGATTTTGGGTAGAAAATAATAATAGAATGCCATCTGCCTATCCTGGTGGATGTTAATGATCCCTTGCCACTATTTAAAAAGAGAAGGGAGTTTCTCCTGGGGTCCTGCCAATGGCATCCGGTATACACACAATGCGATAATGAAGCTGTATCAAAAGCAAAAGATTTCATCTCAATCACAGGATGACAAGTTAGAATATTTGGTAAGTAATTTGGGAGAAACCGTCATCTCCTTGAACTTCTTCATTGTTTTGTCTGCAGCATTTTTGAACATAGTTGCTTTCTGATTATAAAGATGGTGCATTAGTATGCGCTTCATTTCCTGCACAACATTTGATCCTTTTTTCTGAGAAGCTTCTGAAAAGAGGAAAGTGCTGTTATAGGAGGAATTCTTTCAGTGTGAAAGCAAAGATACCCAAGGCAACCGTGGGAACACTTACCTTTATACGCTGGTTTCATGATGCTTCGAACAGATCGATAAACTGAACTATAAATAGATTTCTTCTTTTCAATGATGTCATTCTCCATGTCAGTAAAAAATCCATTCACCTGGAGTAGGATGTAATTACAGTGACATCAAATCAGCACAATGTACACGTTTAGAGTCTGAATCAGGAAAAAGTGGAGCATTACAACAAAAATGGCACTTGGAACAAACATTGTCTTTCAATAGAAAATATAATGATGGGGAGAAGAAAATCATGCATGATCAATTTCCAAGAGAAATAAAATAACAAGGCCTAGATATGAACCAAAGCTAGAACTGGTAGATTAATCGGATCTGAGAGCCGACACAGAGCTCTAATGGTACTGTATCAGCAGAAGACCAAGCTACCACATCCTGTTATTATGAAAATAAGATCTTGAAGAGAAACACTGCTCCAAAATGCCAGTTATACCACCAAGCACCAGAAATGGCGAACCACATATTGTCATCATGTCCAGCCCCACCACAATCAGAGGATCCAATTCCACATAACAATGCAACAAAAGTTATGCAAGCTCATGTAAGTTATGTAAGCTCAAAAGTTGTGTAAGCAAGTTACGTATACCTCAGGTGCTGACAACATCAGTGTTCAAGGCTGCTCTCTCCACCTCTCGAAGCCAATCAGGAATCTGGGCATCTTGTTCGAACCCAAACTATCCTTCCTCCCCCATATCCGCTCCATTACCGGCACAGCCTTCAATCACATCCACAATATTGCCAAACTCCACCACTACCTCAACCCCAACGCTGCTGAAACTCTCATCTACACCTTTATCACTTCCAGGCTCGACTACGGGAACTCTCTCCTCGTCGGCCTCCCCAGCTCTCCCCACAGGCTGCAGATCATTCAGAATTCTGCAGCTCATGTAGTCTCCCGTAACAGGCTTTGTGACCACATCACTCCCACCCTCGCCCATCTTCACTGGCTCCCCATTCCCCAGAGGATCGAATTCAAGATCCTCGTCCTCACTTTTAAGGCATATCTCTCTGACCTACTGTCTCCCTATCAGCTTGCCCGCATCCTGCTCCGCTTCCACCACCTTAACAGCCCAACCATCAGCAGCCAGGCTTTCAGCCTCTCTGCTCCCACAATGTGGAACTCCATCCCGCAGCCCCTGCACCTTGCTTCCTCCCTTTCCTCCTTCAAGGCCAATCTCAAGATCTTCCTGTTCGACCACGCCTTCGACTCCCCCACTAATTCTTTCCCCTCTCCTTCCCCCTACCCCAACCCTCCTCCCCTCGCTTGGGTCCCAACCTGACTGTTCAGCGCATTGGGATGTCCTGGTGAAAGGTGCTATATAAGTGTAATTTTGTTGTTGTTGTAAGAAAATACAGATGCACACAGATAGAACAGTAATTTGTAATAATCCAGCAATTTTTATTGTTTTTTTAAAACACAATTGAACATTTAGTGCTATTTATGTGGACCGCCAAGTAAGCCACATCAATAATACTAAAGCAAGAAAAAAATGAAGTAGAGAAGATGACAAAATTGAAGATCCACACACTCATCTTCAAATACCTTCATCCACTGGCACGTTCCTATATCTCCGACCTGATTTCTCCCCAACCCACTACCCGCTGCCTCTGCTCAACTGGCTCCAGACACCTCCATGTTACTTCTGCCCTCCATTGGTGCTCACACTTTCAGCCACGACATCCTAAAATTCTGGAATATGTCCTCGTATCCCTCAGCCTTGCCCCTTACTTCCCCAGTTTCAGGTTGCACCAGAAGACCGTACTCTTCGACCATGATACATTCAGCTCTACCGGCTTGGCATCGTGCCCTGTCACTGTCAAACTCTGTAGGACACTACCCTGCATGAGGACCACTATATAAATGGAAATTATTGTTGTTATAACTGATAATCATCACATCATTCGCTTTCAGTTCCTGACGATAGTTCAATCCATTACTAGCTGTAGCTGCAAGTAAAGATCCCTGATGGGGGGAAACTAGCTGAGGCAAGGTAGTATCTAGCACAGGGATGCCTAACTCATCTGGCAGTAAGGGCCATTTAAGTTAACACTTGGTGGCCGAACCTTCAAAAAGTTATACACTATACTGTGTGAAATACAATTTTAAGATGACTTCACTTCACTACTCAATGCTAGTTGTGCATCATCCCATTCGCTGAGCTTACTAACTCTATGAGCAGTCATTAGCTTAATGGAAATGTCACTCATGTTTGTATGTTTGACACCCCTATCTAGGAGCATTGAATCTATTAGTTAACCTGCAAAGAGTGATAAGCTTTCTTTAAAAACTATTGATGTGGGTAACTTTCTATTCTTACCTCGGCTATCAGGAATTCCTTCCGATGTTCCCAAGGTTCTGCATTTCCTCCGGAGGATTTGTCCTTCACCTTTTCCTCGATGATTCCAGTCATTGAATTTCGAAAAACATCAAGATTTCCTTTGATGCTACTTCTGGTATTTGTCTGCATCCTAGAAAAATAAAGCAAAGTAACAAAATCATCATGTTTCTATGTTTTATTTTCTTGTCTCCCATCATTGCTCTCTGTGTTCCTTCTAGCCACAATTCTCGCCAATAGCCCACACTGTTACATAAACCTTTCCCTTTTGTTAGATATTGGTGGCATTCAAATAGCTCAACCATAGTTAGTTTAATACAAGATACCGGTCTGGCTAATCACCTCTCTGAGTAGATTAATCTTATTTAAGACCTCAGCCTGGCTCGGTTGGCAGAAATCTCACCTCCAAGTCAGTTGGTTGAGTGTTCAATTTACATGTCAGGAAACAGAAATTGCAGTTTACAAGACAGTTCAGTGCAGAGCAGGGGGTGCTGCAAAATTGTGCTTCCTATTCTTCAGATGAGACGTAAAACTGAGGAACTGTCTGCCTGCTCAGTTCAACCTTTTCCAGCGCCTTGAGACCTCCTCCGGATGTGCAATGCGCTATATAACTGTAATTTTGTTGTTGTTTTGTTGTTAAAGATCTCACATCCTGGCGCTACTTGAAAAGGGAAGGGAGGGAATTTCTCCCTCCAAGCCAACAATGACGCCCTCTTCCACCAATCCTAACGTAAAATTAATCACTCCATGGCCACTTACAGGATATTGCTGTGCAGTAAATGGTGCTGTTCACTCACAGGTAAAACCACTACACTTTACAATAAAATCATGTAAAGAAATCTCGACTATGTGATACTATATCAAATGCAAAGATCTTTATTACATAACCCTCTGGCTTATTTGCCCTTGACTATCGGTATCTGGAATTCCAACGTAGATGGAGCGGGCCAAAAGGCTAGGTCAGGACACATGGCAGAACATAGAGTGGATGGGGAGTCTGTAAAATGGGTATTGGATAACAACAACAAGATTTTCGGCAGTTTAACATTGTGCTCATCCAGTGTGAGGTCTTAGATGCTGAGAGCTTTGAGAAGGAGCAGACATTGGGAAAGCAATATGTAAAAGATGATGAAGGTGGAGATAATGGAAAGGGGATAATGATTTACATGAGGCAAGAGATATTTAGAAATTGATTTAGGTAATGATTTAGAGGGGCAAGGAGTTCTCTCCTGTGGAGTGAGGATGGCAGGCTCTGAAGTGAGAGAGAGGGATGGGGTAGCTGGGTTGTGTAATCCTCTGACATATTAGTTAGAGCACACGCCTCTCAATTGAGACGACCTGGATTCAATCCCTGGCCAGGGCGAAACATAAGTTTCTGTACTCCACATACCTCTGTTTACCTAGCAGTAAATAGGAACCCAGTTGTTGGTCAATTGGCCTTTCTGGGGGTAATAATCCCTTCATAACTAAATTTTTAGAAAAGAATAATAATTTGGTCACTCACTGCAGGATTATTTGGGGTCAGTGCTGTGCCCAATTGGCTGCCACATTTCATCTACAGTATATTTTGTAAAGCACTTTGAGCCATCACAAAGACTTGATAAGGTGCTATATCAAATGCAAGCATTATTATTATTCAATGAACCATTTTGTGAACTATCTGCTGACATCGTCTAAATGATTATAAGTTTAAAATGATTGGTTTTGGATACTTGCCTAAATGTATTTCTGAACACAAACTCCATTTCTTGATACAAAGGCATTGCCAGTTCATGGTTAACATCAATTTCTCCAAACTTGCGAGATATGTGAAATCCATCCTTCAGACATATTGCTTTTAGAGTCCTGTGAAAGCCTTGGTTGTTTGTCTAAAAAATGGACATGATTAATTAGCGCACTAATAAGCTATGTTCACCAGTTTTCAATCTATGATTAGTCACCTTCTCAGTCATAATATTGGTTTGAAGTGTAAAGTCTGTGAAACAAATGCCCTCCCATTGTCCATTCTTTATAGAGTAGTACAGCACAGAAAATCAACATTCTGTCCATCAAATTTGTGCTGTGGTTTTGCTCCATGTCAACCATTGATCTACCGGTAATCCCATCAAGCAATGAGATGGACTTGTGGGAAACAGTTGCAAGGGCGGAGGGCTCCGGCCGACACTGAGCTGCCACTAAGAACTCTGGAAACGGAGTTGGCTTCACAACAGTCATGAGTATTTTCCAAGATCCCTAGCATGAGAACCTGGATTGAGCAGCTGGTGGGATCCGGGATCCGTTGTTGTGAAGCGTCACTGAGACACCGTCCGGCATGGAGGGCGCTATATAAATCAAAGTTTTTGTTGTTGGTGCTGATTAAGTTTGGAATGCAGTAGGGTCCGTCGATATGGAAAATTTTCCGATTAAATATATTGATGGGCTCATTTCGAGATATACCGAAATATCGATATTTTCAGGTTTCCCGTATTCTGGGTGCGCGCGCATTCGGGGCCTATCTTCTCAGGAGGTAAATATCTTTCTCTCTCTGTGTCTCTCACTCTCTCCATCTCTGTGTTTTTCTGTCTGTGTGTCTCTGTGTCTCTCTCCCTCTCTCCTCTCTCACATCTCCCCCATCTCTATCTATCTGTATATTATCACATCCACCCCGTCTCTCCCCCCCCCCCGCCGTCCCTCTCTCACACCACCCACCCCCGTCGTCTCTCTCCCCCACACTCCCCCAGCCGTCTCTTTCTCCCTCCCCCCCACCGCCGTCTCTCTCTCCCTCCCCCCCCCAGCCGTCTCTCTCACCCTCCCCCTTCCCCCAGCCGTCTCTCTCCCCCTCCCCCCAGCCGTCTCTCTCCCCAGCCCCCCAGCCGTCTCTCTCCCCCTCACCCTCCCCCCCCCAGCCGTCTCTCTCCCCCCCCACCCCTTGTATACCTGTATATTGTATTCGAGGACTGTGAATACAATATGGCGGCTTTGCACCTCGGTCTGTGCAATTATGTATAGAGATGAGCATTCTGGGTCTTGTAGTTCAGTGTGCTCGCATCCCGATTTTTACCCTCGATATATCGTTTTTTTGATATATCGATATTTTTAAAATGTCTATATCGGCGTATCGATATGAAAATTATATCGGGTTTTAGCGATATATCGATATATCGCCGGACCCTAGAATGCAGCATTGCACTTGGATATCAAGAACATCAAGCTGGCTAACAAGACATAACCTGTCCTGTAAAGATCCACCCACAACGCTTAAGGCAGTTGCTCAGCACATACCTGAAGAGGGAACTCTGAGTGTTAGAGTGACAGCTGCTGGAAGCCTGAGTTTGTGACACAAGTTTGTACATCCAGTGCCTGGAATCTCCTTTGACTGTCTGCAGTGAGTCAAGCAGCAGCTGCTTAAACTCTGTAACTTCAATTGGTGAACCATCACTCAATGGGAAGGGACATGTGCTGTAGATAGAAACACGTTCCATGCTGAGCTGTGTTGCCCACTGGGAAGCTTGTATTGAGGGGGAGTGGGTGGGTGGAGGTTGTGGTGGTGGCTTCCTAGTTGCTTGATGTAGCTGCATACTATCTTGTTGTGGCTGGTGAACAAGGACACTTAAATCCCTCTGAACACAAACACTACCTTGTCTCTATCCCTCTAGAAAATAATCCACTTTCTATTTTAACTACAGTAACTAGGTGAATAATATCCCTTTGCATTCTTCTTGTGTCGTCTTCACAGCTTACACTCCCACCTTCCTATCATCCACAAATTTAGATATGTTAATCTCTATTTCCTCAACAAAATCATTGATATAGACTGTAAATAGTTGAGGCCCAAGCACTGACCCTTGTGGTACTCCACTAGTCACATCCTACCAATCTGAGAAGGACCTACTCTCTTCCTGTTAACCTCATTGCAATCCATCCTAATATATTACCTTTAATTCCATGGGCCCTAATCTTATGTAACAGCCTTTTATGTGGCACCTTATTGAATGGCTTCTGAAAATCCAAATATGCTACATTTACTGGTTACCCCCAGACTAACCTGCTAATTACATCCTCAAAAAACTCTAAAAGATTTGTTAAACATGATTTCCCTTTCGTAAAGCTGTGCTGACTCTGCCTAATCATGTTATGATTTTATAAGTACCCACACGACGTCCCTAATTAAGGATTCTAGAATTTTCCCTACCACCGATGTCAGATTAACTGGTCTGTAGTTCTTCATTTTTCTCTCCCACCCTTCTTAAATAGCAGTGTTACATTTGTGACCTTCCAATCAATGGGAAACGTTCCAGAATCCAGGGAATTTGGGAAGATCAAAAACAAAGTATCCACTATCTCTGCAGCCACCTCTTTTAAAACCCTTATGATGCAGGTCATTAAGTCCAAATGATTTTTGAGTTTTTCATCCCATCCATTTTTCTAGTACACTACTTACATTTCTTTATTGATGTTCATTTCTTTAAGTTCCTCACTAACACTAGCCTCTTGGTTCCCCTCTATTTTTGGTAAGTTTTCAGTGTCTTCTAACATGAAGACTGAAGCAAAATATTTGTGTAACGATACATATTAATGAGTAATGTGTTTACTCTCCCTCCTAGTTTAGTATAATCCTCGAATCTAGATTTTTAAGTTCTATGTCCTTGTCTAGATAATTGATATAGTTATATTATACTGTAGTATGATAGTTATGATTGATCTCATTGCTGTACATCTGAAATTGTTGTCCTCCTTGTATGACAGATAGCCTAGCATTGCGAGGTCTTGACAAAGAGCTATTGTTTCTGCCGACTGTATCCTTGAGTCTCTGTAATATTCTAAAACAAACAACAGAGTGAGCAGTGTGGAGAGCAGCTGTTGACATCGGAGTTCTGCTAGTGAGAGCAGACTCTGATTAGACATTCCAGTTACCGGGCATTGAAGTTAACTCAGTCTGTATGCGAGACTCTGACTAGGTTGAGCCAGACTCAGAACAGGGAGTCACCGACAGGTTTGCCAGAGAGCAGAGGCCACTTAGTATGAAAGCGTTACTAAAATCCTCACGTGCATCGTGGAGTGAGAACCGTTGTAGTTTGGAAAGGCTAAACAGTGGGACTGAATGAATTGTTCCTTCACAGAACTGACACAAGGCATGGTGGCTGAATGGTGTCCTTCTGAATTGTAGCAAATCATGATTCTACTGGGCAATATTGTGAAAATACTTACAGAAAGAAAATCAAATGTTGATGACTAATCCTTACTTACCCGCTCCAGCCGTTTTTCAAAGATGTTGATACACATTTTCTCTGCTGTTTTAGACCCCTGAGTGAGAGATCTCTGCAGTTTTGTGGCAAGATTTTCTGTTTCTTCAGCAAACTTTTTCAATGGATTCTCCAGTTTTGAATCAATGGCTGTAAATGTATTTTTGTAAAACTGCAAAAAATATTAAAATCTTTACATGTGCAGCATTTGATCACATATTATTGACATTGTTCACAAATTCATTCACGCTAACTTTAGCTTTATCTTTGGTTTGGTACAGATAAAGCTAAAGTTAGCGTGAATGAATTTGGTACAAATTGGTCAGTATACTGCAAATTATTATAAAAAGACGACAAGTACATGAAAAGGAAGGATATTACTGGGTAAGGAGTCCTGTAGCTCAGTGGTTAGAGCATTTGCCTCACAAGCGATAGGAATTCCGTTTGAATCCTGACAGGGCAAACCTTATGCCAGTAGGAATCCAGCTGTTAGTCGATTGGCAGATTGCATTTCCCAGGATAATAATCACTTCCAAAAAAATCTTTAAAAAAGCATGATTTTGTCACTCAATCCATGACTGTTTGTGGGACACGACTGTGTGTAATTGGCTGCTGCATTTTGCCTACAAAATATACAGTCAATTCATTTTATTTTTTCATTCATTTTCAACCAGATATATACAGTCGGCTTTCCCGCTCTCCTATCCCCAACCCCAACCCCTCCCCTTGCCATCTTTCCTTCCTTTTTCCCCTCATCCCACTTCCATGACAGTTTGTGGGACACAGTTGTGCACAATTTGGCTGCCGCGTTTTGCCCACAAATATACTGTCGGCTTTTCTGTTTTCCTTCCCCTACACCGACCCCTCCCCTTGCCATCTTTTCCCCCCTTGTTCCCTGAATCCCATTTCCATGGCCATTTGTGGGACACAGTTGTGCACAATTTAGCTGCTGCGTTTTGCGCACAAATATACAGTCAATTTTCCTACTCTTCTTCATCCTGCCCCGACCCCTCCCCCGCTGCTCTTGTCCCTACCTAACTGTGCCTTGGGACATCCTCTCGACATGAAAGGCTCTATATAAATGTAAGTTTTGATTGATTGATTTACAGTATATTCTTTGGTCTTGATATGGCTTGACAGAGGGGCGGGAGGGAGTCAGAGCAAGTCTGATAATAGACCCCCAGAGAATGGGAGCAAAATGGTGTTGGAGCAGGTGAGGTGAGGGCACAGAAAACAAGCCAATGTTTTGTGTGCCTTCAGGAGGTCGCAGAGGTAGGTGAAGAGGGGAGAATGAAGGACGTAGAGGAGTTTCTCACTGGAGAAAGAGGGAGCTTTCTGTGAGGACACTGCACCAGCCCCCGGTGTGTGTGTCCTTCCCACACTGGATGACGGAGGCTCCGATCATCTTTCCTGGTAGTGAACTACAAAATATTGCCCTCAATTCTCTGTCTCTACTCTCTCACTTTCTTTGCTTCTCTAACATCCCCCTGTCGTACACATACTCTCCTCCCTCTGACTTCCACTTCCCTTTTTCTCTCTCCCACACACTCAAACACTTTCTCACACACTCTTTCAATCATTCCTGTTCCCTTATACACTCTCCTTCCTCTTTCTCACTTTCCTGCATTTCTCTCTCATAAATACTCTCTTGCTCCCCTCTCGCACACTTTATCCCAATCACTCTTTGCTTTTTCCCATCATGCTCTCTCTCTGAATCACTTTCTTTTCCCCCGTTAATGTTACTCACTCTCTCCACTTCTCAATCACTCACTATCTCCCTCGGTTCTCTGCTTATCTTTCACTCTCACTCAATTTCTCTCCCACCTCACTCCTTCTGAATCACTCTCTTCCCCCACCCCTTCCACAATCACTCTCTCCCAATCAATCTTTCTCTTCTAAACTGCTCTATCAGACAATGTTTCTCCCCAACACTATCACACAATCAGTCTCTCTCCTCTCTCTATCACACCATCATGCTCTACACTATCGATCAATCCATCAATCCATACAATTCAATGCATTCAATAAATCCGTTCAATTCCATCCATCCAATCCAATCCATCCAATCAATGCAATCCATCCATCCCATCCCATCTCATCGAATCCCATCTCATCCAAACCCATCCCATCCCATCCAATCTCATCCAATCCCATCCCATCCAATCTCATCCAATCCCATCCATCCAATCTCATCCAATCTCATCCAATCCCATGCATCCAATCTCATCCAATCCCATCCATCCAATCCCATCCCATCCATCAATCAAACTGTGCAATTCAATCAATGTGTGCAATTCAATCAATCAATCAATAAATAAATCTGTGCAAATCAATCAATCTGTGCAATTCAATCAATCTGTGCAATTCAATCAATCTGTGCAATTCAATCAAACAATCAATCAATCAGCCAATCAATCAACCAATGCCCTCCTCCCTCTCAATCAATCACTCTCTCTTCCATTTCCCTTCACTATCACACAATCACTCCCTCCCTCTCTCTGTATTTCTCTCTCCTGCTCTCAATCACACTCTCTCCCTGTTTCTCTCAAAGAACTGTGCCGCTCACTATCTGGCAGTTGGAACAGCTGCTTTGCTGACCACACACTTTGGTTCACTATCTGGCAGCAGTGGTTGGAAACAGACCATCTTGCCTTCCCCTCAGCTGTGGAGTTGGCTTCCTGATACACTGGAGCGATGGCCGGCATTATTTCCAACCCCGTGCTGTGTCCTCCCAACCCCTGACTCCTGCCACTGCCTTGAGAGGACGGTTCACTTGGGAGGGAGAGGAGCAACTACAGATACATGTCACCATCAAATGGCAGGTTAATGGCCTTGTCCCACTGAATGAATTCACTACTTCACCACTGCAGGATTCTTAACCCAATAAGTAATTGGTTGACTAATAGAACCCAGAAGGTACAGGGAATACTGTACAGTATCAATTAGGGTCCGGCGATATATCGATATATCACTAAAACCCGATATAATTTTCATATCGATACGCCGATATAGACATTTAAAAAATATCGATATCGAAACGTCGATATATCGAGGTAAAAAATCGGGATGCGAGCACACTGAACTACAAGACCCAGAACGCTCATCTCTATACACAATGCACAGACCGAGGTGCAAAGCCGCCATATTGTATTCATAGTCCTCGAATGCAATATTCAGGTATGCAAGGGGTGGTGGGTGGGGTGGGTGCGAGGGGGAGAGAGACGGCTGGTGGGGTGGAGGGGGAGAGAGATGGCTGGGGGGAGGGGGAGAGAGATGGCTATGGGGGGAGGGGGAGAGAGACGGCTGGGGGTGGGAGGGAGAGAGAGATGGCGGGGGGTGGTAGGGGGAGAGAGATGGCTGGGGGGGGTGGGGTGGGAGAGAGACAGTGGGGTGTGGGGTGGGAGAGAGGGATGGCGGCGGGGGGGGGGGGGGGGGGAAGGGAGAGGGACGGCGGCGGGGATAGGTGGAGAGACGGGGTGGATGTGATAATATACAGATAGAGATGGGGGGGATGTGAGAGAGGAGAGAGACACAGACAGAAAAACACAGAGACAGAAAGATATTTACCTCCTGAGGAGATAGGCCCCGAATGCGCGCGCACTCCAAATGCGCAGTACGAAAAACCCGAAAATATCGATATTTCGGTATATCTCGATATGAGCCCATCGATATATCTAAATCGGAAAATTTCCATGTCGACGGACCCGAGTATCAATGTACAGATTATAAATCATTGTTGTAGCCACATTTGGAATACCGTATGAAGTTCTGATCACAATTGTTTAAAAAAGATATTGCAGCGATTGAAAGAATATAGATTGAAGGGATGGAGGGTCTGAACTTCCTGGGTCAGTAGAGTCACAAGACCTCAACCTTCTTCTTGCCTGAACACTGAATGAAAGAGGAAGAATCAGTAGAAATTGACAGCGCTTCACTTTTACAAAACGGAATTCCACAAATCCAAATACCTCACTGGCCTCGGCGTCATTCAAGGAGTTGAGAAGGTGTAGCATTCCACAAGCCTGTGACACATAGTCACTCACTACCTTCTTCCTATTTTTCAGATATACATCAATGATGTGTTTCTTTAAACCTGGTATTTCTAGAGAAGAACCACACAAAAAACATGCAGAAAGTGTCTAGACCTGCAGATTGTGTCATGAACACAGTGGGAAACAAGGAAATATCCAACTACTGCAGAAACTATTGACAATCCAATCAAATCTTGATATAGTTGAAAACTGGGATAAACAATGGTATAATAATACTTGCATTTGATAAAGTGCCTTCTTGTCTGGGAGACATCTCAAACTGCTTTGGTCAACTAGGTGACAGACACCCTGAGCTTTCACCTTGCTTAACAGACAGTCCAAACCAGATTGAAATTTGCATCCATGCCATCTACACATGGAAATTGCCATGTCTGAAATGGAAAGTGCACTCTCTCCATGGAGGGGTCCATCCTAACTAATCTAATCGCAGAGAATTAGGCAAATGTTGGCAAAAGCCAAGACGAGTGGACCCCAATGTAAACAAAATGTTTGGGACAACAATTTTAAATTGAAAAGTTGCAAAGCCACTCTGTGTGTGTGTATAAAATAATAACCAGAACTTGTAAAATTCCTCTTTGGGGGTGGGGAGGTAAGCATGGTCATTGTTGTTTGTGGGATACGGCTTTGTACAAAATTGGTTTTGTGCTCACATAAAAATATGAATAAAAATATATTACATTAAAAAATAGCTTGCTTTTGATTTGGGGCCATATCATGTCAATGAGATGTCTAAAAGTGCTTCACATAGCATACTGTAATGTTAATTGATTGGAAATCTTCCTTTGTCTGGAATGGACACTCTCTCCATAGTGACACAACCTGTTCAGCTAATTTTGGAGAGCATTAGGTGCAGATTGGGAAGAGGCAAGGCTTGAAGATCCTAGACATTTTCCTGGCATCGCTTGGTAAACTGTCCAGAGCTTCCTGCTACTGTTACTCCAGCAGCAGGCAGCTTCCTGCCTCACTCCACTATAATACACAGTCAATGTTGTGCCTTGTATTACCACATACCTGTTTCACTGTCACTGAAGATTGTCTTGTCGTCATGATGAATTTCCCAATATTCCTTAGAGCTTACGGTGAAGACGTGGATGTCATTCCCTGAAAACTCACATTCACCTGGGATTTGACGCTTTAAAATAAGAAATGATAAAAATTCACTCCATACCTTGCTCAACATTAATGAACAGAATGAAGATACAGTACCAATTTCACTTCTTTAACCTGTCTGCTGAGAAACACTTGATCTAATTAGTTTTTGGACTTACAGTTAATGTGCACAATCAGTGGCTCATTTTGACCTTCAGCCACTTCTACTGCAAATACTGCCTGGCAAGGAATTTTTGCAATAAAATATATATTTACTAATTGATGTATGTTCACACTTATCTCAGACAGTATCAAATCAGTTACAGAAGAAAGAGGAGTATCAGCTAATTTTCCCGTTTCAAGACAATCCCTTGTGCACCTTGATTTTCAATGGTGCCACACATTTTTACCCAAATACGCACCTGGAAATCTCACAAACGCAAACACCATACACATGCACTAGAATAACCCCAAACTAGTCCTTACCCTGCCTGCCCCAAGTAGGAAACACCCACTCAACAACAACAACATCAACAACAAAATGACATCTGTACAGCGCTTTTCACGTTGGGAGGACATCCAAAGGTGCTGAACAGGCAGGCAGGCACTCCTAACCCACAGTGCTCCTCTTGCATGGCCTGAGTCCTATTGCATGCGTCAAACACCCAGCCGACAAATAAATAAAATTGTTATTGATTTCAACATAAACACCACTTTCCTCTCCCACACCAGGCTCCGTGACCACATCACTCCCACCCTCGACCGTCTCCATTGGCTCCGCATCCCCCAGAGGCTCGAATTCAAGATCCTCGTCCTCACTTTCAAGGTGATTCATGGCCTTCTCCCTCCTATCTCTAACCTACTGTCTCCCTATGAACTTGCCCGCCCCGTCTATTCAGCGTCTGCTCCATGTCCCCAGCCCGACCCGGCCTACCATCAATGGCCAGGCTTTCAGCCTCTTTGTCCCCACACTCTGAAACTCCATCCCACAGTCCCTTTGCCCCGCTTCCTCCCTTGCCTGCTTCAAAACCAGTCTCAATATCCTCCTTTTCGATTGTGCCTTCTGCTGCTCTTTCAGCTCTCTCCCTCCCTCCCCCTTAACCTGCCCCTCAGACACACTACAGTACTCACTTTCTTTTTATTCCATTTCTGTTTACAAGACTTTAGTATATTTTCCTTGACACTCTTGTTTCTTTTCAGCACACAGAAACGTGTCTCCTTTGTCTTGCGTTCCTCTGGACTATCGTTGTCCTGCATCAAGAAGGATAATTGATCAGCAGCTTCAGTGAGGTACTATGGGAACCTGTTCTCAGAGAGCATTGACGAGAAAATTGCAACTGATATTAACTTACAGATATATTCATATCTTCTGGTCTTATCATTTCTTCTCTGAAACAACACATGAGAAACATATGAGCAAAACCATAGAAGTGTACAAAACAGTAAGATATCACTCAGCCTATTTTTTGCATCACTGTTTGCTCCCCCAATATCAGCAATAACTTGCATTTATACAGCATCCTCCATGCTGTGTAGTGCACCAGAATGCTTAACATTGGCAGAGCTGGACTCCGAGCCTGGGTGGAGAGGGGGAGGGGGGAGTGGGGAGGGCACCATAAGCATCGCCAATGAAAAAGGTTTTTAGTTGGGACTTGAAAAGGGGGAGAGGGCTGGCATTTGGTGGGATTGAGGAAGCGTGTTCCTGAGTTGTGGGGTGTAGCGGCTGAAATTGTGACTTCCGATGATGGGGCGGAGTCTTTTGAAATTGATCTATTTGGTGATGGGGAGCCAGTGGAGCCAGAACTGGTGAGATGTGGGTACGGAGTTTGGGCCGGGTCAGTTTGAGGGCGGTAGTTCTGAATCAGCTAAATCTTTTGAATAGTGGAGCTGGAGAGACCGGCGAGCAGTGTGTTGGAGTAATCCAAGTGGGAAGTGACAAACACAGGCACAAGGTTTTCGGCTGCATTTGTATAAGGTACTGTCGGAGGCGGGCAATGTGGCGGAGGTGGAGGAAGGTGCTGCTGATCAGGGACAGGATATGGGGAGGAAGGATAGCTGCGGATTGAATCGGATGCCTGTATTGTTGTGATTTATGAGTTTTACTATAACTAACAGTGTATGCCTAATATGGGCATTACTACATTTGATCATGTGATATTTAGGCGCCAAACTAATGCATACGTGCCAAACCAAGCATAGTCAATGGTGGGACAAGGCCAGGATGAGGTCGTGCAATTGGCTAAAGGATGGTTCCGGTCACTTGCGGAACCTATGTACGTGACTAAAGAGGATCTGGTAATGGAGGATAGTCTCGTGGGATTGGTTGGAAAAGGGAGCCTGACCGGAAGGTCCTGAGGCATTTAAGGAGACTTGGCCGGAGAGGTTAGTTAGTTCCAGAAAGGTGAAGCAACAAGACAAAAAGACCCGGGAGACCTAATTGATGGAAGAGCTGTAACAAAGACAGCAGGCTGTTGAATACCAAGATCGACAAGCGACCTCCATTCACTCTCCGGGTAGTATACTTCTGAACTAGAATCATTGTAACTGTTATATCATACTAGCTTGCTTGCTTTTGCTTAGTGTCCGCCTTGACGGGTGAGCCTGAATAAAGAACCTGTTTAATTAGATACGACTCAGTAGTCATTGGTCGAATCTCTAACAGTATTACACACTGGTTTGATTAGTCCGAGCGAAGTTGAGAAGTTTAGAACTACATGAATGAAGTCATGACTGGAGTTAAGGAGTATGGCTTCTGTCTTGTCCATGTTTAGCTGGAGAAAGTTTAAACTCATCCAGGCCAGGCATAAGCCATCCATCCTAGACCCAATTCTCTGATCTTTCCCTCCACCTTCGCCACCCCTTTATACTACTCCTCTGCATATCCTTGACTAATTCTCTTTCAAATGCCTTAACTGCCTCTGATCTAACAGGCAGCTCTCGCAATTTATTCCACATCCTGACATCCCCTCTGAGAGAAATTGTTTGAGCCCCCATTAGACCGAATCATCGAATTATCAAATGAATACGTTCCATTTGGGGATCGAGGATTGACAAGCCCATTCCCCCCAAACTCTTCTGGGTTATAAATTGCCAAAGGACATTGTGAGCCCGAAACATGACTTCACAACTACCCAAACAGGTCAGATGACAGTAAATCCTCTCTATCAGGGCAAACCCTGCCTGAGCCCAGTAATCAAGTACTCAAGTGTGCTCTATGTTCCAGTATCTCCTCTTTCTCTCAATGACGGCAGTTCAAACTACTCAGATAAGAAGTATTACAATACCGAAGGCAACCAACACAAGGTCAAAACCAAGCTTTTGCCCAGAGCTCATTCCTTCCCATATCAGGAGCCCTGGGCTGCTGGCCTGTGTATATTGTATAAATACAAGCTGTTGTTGTAAAGACCCAATATGGGTCAACAGTTTTGTTTAAGGACCACAAGCAAATCTTAACAGCAGAATGTCTCTGCCTGGTGCTTGCTCAAGCAGTAACTGGTAATACAGTTGGCCTTCGCCGTACATGGGGGTTGTGTTCCTGGAACAGTGCAATTGGTAAAATCGTGTTTGGTAAGCTGAATAAGTAATGGGAAAAAAGGGTTAAGGGAATCCATTCACAGGCTATACAACCTCAAGACTCCAGGCACATCCATGCCCGACCAACACAAGGTACGTACTGAGGTGGGCTACACCGGCTGTTCTCCCCGCTCCCTGCTCTCACTGACTCACTGGAGACAATAAAACAGCACCTTACACTATCACATCTTGGCTAAATTATTTTACCTTTCGTCCTGGAAGTGTTAGACTAAATGAATTCAGTAAGTATGAATGAAACAACCTTGATTGTACTTTACCATGCAATGCAATCAGGTTGCTCTGAGTCCGAGGAATCATCAGACTCAGGCGGGAATTGGTGGCGTCCTCCCAAGTGTGCATTGTGCACGGAGCTGATGTCCTCCCAAGTACACATGCTCACGGGGTTGCCCAGCGCATATACGCAAATTTTACTTGTGTTACACAAAAAGTGCCACATTTATTTCTTCACGTATAGGCAAATCCGCACTCGAGAAAGTCGCATTCGGCAAGGGTTGACTGTAGTTATAACCCTTACATTTGATGCAGCACCATATCACATTTTCAAGATGTCTCAAAGTGCTTCACAGAACATACTGTAAAGTGAATTGACTGTATATATTGTATATTTGTGCTGGTGATATGAACAGAAACTACATTTGATCTTAGCCAAAGGCCAATAAGCAATTTTTTCCCATTCTCTCAAACCCTTTCATTGTTTTATGTCTCTGCTCCAATGGGAAGAGTCCTACCTTCTGCAATCTCTCCTCATAATTACAGTTCACACAGTTTTATATTCACCCTCAAAATACAGTCAATCCTGTGAAGCAGTTTGAGACAATCTCGTGACATGCGAGGTACTATATCAAAAGCAATGACTATTTATGGCACAAATTCAGTTATGACTCAGTTCAAGTGTGCAAACCCATTCACTGTATGTGGTGCATCTTTCAGCTAAAATGGCCAACTCCCAGATGAATAAGTCACCAACTGTTACATTTATTGAAATCAGGTATGAAATATTAGGCTAAGTGAGATCAGGCTTCAATCACCCGCTAGAACTCTTACAGCATAAAAGATGATGACCAAGAGGAAGGTAGATTGCATAGGTTGTATGTTGGATTCAGACGATAAATTAAACAACTTGGAAGAGGCTGACAGTGTGATGTACCTTATTCCTTGTAGAATAACCATCGATGTAACCTCCCATTTACTGAGCATGCACCAAACAAAAGGGACAGCAGAGTGACCCAATGACTCAGCTGATTCAGCTTTCTTTGAAGAAAAAACTTTGTGAGACAGCCAGCCACATACGTGCACAGTGAAGTAGGCCATAGCACCTCATATTTAATAGATCCTGTCCCCTGAGAGATTCCAATGACCATCTTTCAACTCGTGTCATTGTGGACAGATCCTAACACTGATCTCTAATGCTTATCACAAATTGCTCTCCAGCAAATTAAGAAAATTTAAAATAGTTTCAAAACGAAGCAGAGGTGAGCTGAGGAGAAATTTTTTCACTCAGCTGGTTGTTCAAATCTGGAATGCATTGCCTGAAAAGGTGGTGGAGACTGATTCAATAACAGCTTTTTAAAAGATAATTAGATCTTTATTTAGGAAGAACAGGTCTCTTAGGTTATGGGGGGAGAGTTGGGCAGTGGGATTGGGTTGCCCTTTTCAAAGAGCCGGCGCAGACTAGATGGGCCGAATGGCCTCCTTTTTTGCCATAAGATTCTATGATTTTATGATCCTATGATATATCCCTTTATTCTACTCTGCCATCGATGCTTCAACCATTCATATGTATACTTCACTATTTTTTCAGCTTTAGTGACATCTTAAGCTTATAATAAAATTAACTGAAAAAGCAAAGTAAACGTACCTTATGTAATCGGATGTTGTAAGTTGATCTGTCTTTGTGCAAACAAAAGTCACATCCTGACATTGACCTCCAATGCAGGCAGTGCTTACAGTTTTACTAAAAATCTGATCTGCAATCTTATCAGAGTCAGCTCGGTGAGTAACAGATACAATCCAAACAGATCTGCAACGTGTAAGATACTGGAACAAAGCATAGGATTGAAGCTTTCAATAGATTTACAGAGTTACAAAGAGTGATTTGAAACAAGACTGAAACAGCCCATTCAATTTGTACTGTACTATGTTTATACTCCGAGTGAGCACCCAACCCTCTTGTTCCCTTTCATAATCTTAATAACCTCCATTAAGTCCCAGAGGGATCGAAGGAAAGTGTTCCAGAGTTTGGGGGCATCGTGGCTGAATGCATGACCTCCAATGGTAGGACAAAGGGTGCAAGCGATGAGCAGGAGGCTGGTGCCAGTCGAGCAGAGGCACCAGGTGGTGGATTGGGGATGAGGAGGTCAGAGAGGTAGGGGGCTGACAGGGAGTGAGTAGATTTGAACATGAGCATGAGGATCTTGAAGTTGATCTGTTTGGTGATGGGAATCCTGTAGAGCAAGTGGTGAGGTGTAGGTACGGAGTCTAGTCCAGGAAAGCATGTGGACTGTAGTGTTCTGACTCAGCTAGATCTTTTGAATGGTGGAGCTGGGGAGACCAGCGAGAAGTGCGTTGGAGAAAACCCAGCACAAGGGTTTCGGCTGCATTTGGGATAAGGTATGGTCAGAGGCGGGCAATGTGGTGGAAGTGGAAGAAGGTGGTCCTCATCAGGGACCATATGGGGGTAAGGAGGGACAAGATGCTGGTGTTGAACCAGTTGCTTAGATTGTGCACTGATTCTGTGAGTCTGTGGGAGAGCCCAGGTAGGTTGAAGAGTTTAGAACCACCGGAGTGAAGATGGTGACGGGAGGCAAGGAGTATGGCTTATGTCTTGTCCATGTTCAGCTGCAGAAACTCTACACTCATGCAAGCCTTCAAGTCTGCCAGACAAGCTGATAGAACATTGGCAGACTTGGAGTCACTACTGTAGGAGGTAAAGTAAATGTTTGTGTCAACCTCATACAAGTGTACAGTCTGCAGATGACATTGCCCGGGGGGAGCATACAGACAAAAAAAAGAAGTTGGCCGAGGATGGAGCCATGGGATATCCTGCAGATGACTGGGCTGGGGGAGTGTAGGAGAGGAGAAAAGATTTGCTGAGATGAAATGGAGGCGGTTGAATAAGTAGGACATGAAACATGTAAATGTGGTCCAACTATGGTAGATGAGGGAGGAGAGGTGGTGGAATAGGATGGCACGGTCAACTGTGTCAAACTCGGCATAGAGATCCAAGAGGACGAGGAGGCTGAGGAAATCCTGGTCGCAGATAGAAAGAATATGATTTGTAACTTTGACAAGGGCCGTCTTTATGCTGTGGGAGGGTAAAAACACGACTACAGGGGCTCAAGGTGGGAGAAGAAGGAGAGACTACAGTTGACCTGCAATGATGTGGTCCAGGACTTTGGCAAGGAAGGGTAAATTGGAGATGGGATGGCAGCTCCTTGGGACATCTTCCCGAAGGTCTCTCTCAATCCTACGTGGTAAATGTGTCTGCATGGATTTGCCTCAGACTAGACATCTTGAGTTAGATGAAACTTAGTATGCATCTCACTGTACTGTAATGTGAGGTTGTGTCATTGCAGTCTGGGACCAGTTTATTTTCAGCGAAAGCAGAAACATCTCCTGTTACTATTTCACAAGGTTTTCAGGCAGTCTCAATTGGAGAGTTGAATGACGGTTAGAAGCAGATGGGACAGAGAGCTGTTGGCAACATGTCTCAAAGATGAACAATTATAATTTCACAACAAAAAATGAAATTGTGACATCAGGGCCTGCAGCTGAACATTGATGAGACATAAACCATACACCTTGGCTCCCATCAACATCTTCTCTCCTATGGTTCAGACCTCCTAACCCTACCCGATATCTCCCTCATACTCAAGAAATCCATGCACAATTGAGGGCTATTTTTGTACCCCACATCTAGTCATTGGCCAGGACCACTATCCTCCATCTCTGCCACATCTGTACCTCACTTCAACAGCTGTCCATGCCTTCGTCCAAAATAAACCAAAATTCAACTAATGCAAAACTATGCCGCCTTCATGCTGATCTGCACCAAACTCCATACTTCTATTAGTCTCAATTCTTGTCAAACTCCATTGGCTCCTTATCACAGAGCTGAATGATTTCAAGGTCCTCACACTTGTACTTAAATCCTTTCACACCCTCGCAGGCCCTCTTATCTTCCAACTTGCTCTTTCCCTAAATTACTTCCTGCTGCCTCCACTTGACTGGCTCCATGCTGAGATGTTGATTTTGTTTCATCCACAAAATATAGTCAATTCACGTTACAGTAAATGATGTGAAGCTCTTTCAGATATGTCAAAGACATGATAATGCACTATATCAAAGGCAAATATTATTATTCTTCGACATTGGAGAAAAATACTTGTTACCTTCTTCCATATTTCATCTCTGGCTTTATTGGAGTCTCCTGTCCCTGGGAAGTCAGTCAGTACCAACCCTTCTGGAAGGCCATTGGATTTGGGCAAGGAGATTGTAACAGATTTCACCAGTGGCCAAAAGTATCTTCCCTCCTCTGAGCTCTTCTTGCTTACATAGCATTTTAATTTGTGTGATAGTGTCTTTGCCTGAGGAATAACACAGCAGAATGAGCTGATAATTGACAATTGAATATGGATGGTGGAAGTATAAAAGGATTATGGGAAGAGTGACTTGCGGATTTGAAAGAGAATACTGTAAAGGTGTCGGCCAGGACACTTGGAGGCACTCTCACCTCTGATTTACAAGGTTGTCCCCATATAGGAATGTTGAATTTATAGTCTAGGCTGACACTGGTGCAATGCTGAGAGAAACAGCAATAACAACATTTCCGACCTGAGCATAATGGACAAGGTCATCTCGGACCACTTCCTCATCTCCTCCTCCTCTCGCATCCCTCTCTCCTCCACCAAGACCTCAACCATACTCTACCATCCACGGTAAAGTCTACCCCTGAGACCCTCACAAAGGCCCTCACATCCTCTGACTTCTTACCCCTCTGGCCTTTAACTCACAGAGATCCTGAAGCAGCTGTCCAGCTGCTCCATGATCACCTCTCCTCTACCTTCAACTCTCTCGTCGCCCTGAAATCCAGGAGCATCTCAAAATCCACCCAATCCCCCTTATATAACACTCATCTCCACTCACTAAAAATCCAAATCCGGCTGCACAAGCATAGGTGGCATAAAACTGGCCTAACAGTTCACCACCAACAGTCGCTCGAGCATCTCCATAGTTACCGTCGTTCTTTGTCACACAAAAACGGCCTTCTACTCCCAACATCATCTTGGAAGCAAAAAACAACCCCAAATTCCTTTTTTCCACCACCCACTACCTCCTCCATGTGCCCCCTCAGGCCTCTTCAATCTTCACTTTGAATACCAAGTGTGAGCAAGACATGGACTTCTTTTCCATTAAAATAACTATATCCACTAGGCAGTCTTAATCCTCCTGCATCTTGTCACCCATCACCACCCCACTTCCGTCCCCCTCACCCTCTCCATCATCAGCTCCTACCACAACCACCATCCTACATTACTTCATAGCCACGACTGCCCTATTTCAAACTTCCCTTCATTTCAAAAGTCCTTGAATGCATTGTTGCCACTCAACTCCACACACACCTCTCCTCCCACTCCCTTTTCGAATCCATCCAGTCCGGTTACCATCCTGCCCACAGAGGCTACACATGTGACAGTCACATACGACATGCTCTCTCTGTGACCAGGAATCCCTCTGGCTCCTTGATGTCCTGGACCTTTCCACTTTTGACAAAGTCGATCACGCCATCGTCCTCCACCACCTGTGCTCCATCACCCACCTCATTTACATGTATTTAACTTCCTCCATTCCTCTGCACCCACTACCACCGCTCTCCTCACAACAGTACCCATTGTCTTCGCTCCACCAGGTCTGGCCTCCTCCTTGTCCCCTGAATCCTCCACTCCACCATCGATGGCCATGCCTTCAGCCACTATGCCGCACTTTCCTGGAACTCCTTTCCTCACTCCCTTCGCCTCGCCCCCCTCCTTTCCTATTTTCAGTTCTCAGCTAAAGACCTTTCTTTTCAACTCTGCTTTCGGTCACCTTCTTCCCCCTCCCACTGGCTCGGCCCCGGGTTCCAATATTGGGAAGCACTCTGAGATGCTGTACAGTGTGGAGGGCGCTATATAAATCCAAGTTGTTTTTGTTGTTGTGGTTGTACTAGTTGAATCCCTAGAATGCCTGTCAGTGCTGTAAAAATCTCCTGCATGAATTGAGATGGAAGCAATTCATCCATCTCAAGAAATTTGCTAGTTTTCACTTACATCGACCGCCGACAATGAAATATTATTATTTTTTGGGATGATATTATATTCCAAGAGTTCCTGGTAACTTTGTTCACGACCTTTTTCTCCATAAACTGCTCTCAATTTTTCTTCTGCACTTTCAACTGTTTCATTTGTCTCAGAATCATCAACTTCGTTCTCCTGATTCTCGCAGAGCTCTTTCAGATCTTTCAGTTCTTTATTCCATTCCTGCAATACAATCAATTCACCTTCAATTAAATCTTCACCATTCAATCTTAGAAAAATCTCCTGTGTGACAGCAAATCAAATACATAGATAAATGTAAAATATATAACACTCATTGAGTTCCCTATACAAAACTTCAATTAGTTTACAGTATTATCAACAACTCCTTTCAAACCATGCTGAATTACTTTTATATTTAATTGATGTTCTCACTATTCTTCAACCATAGGAACAAAACATGGTGGTTGAGGCACCTTCCCAGTGCTGTAGACATGTTTCATCTGCAGGCACGTAGAGGCTAAAGATTTGGCTTTGATAATGGAGACCAGTAACACGAAGCTCAGGATAACCATTACCTCCTCAGTAATGAACTCAATGTCTGCTTTGAACTTGCGGCCACTGTGGGTTTGCACATTTATGATGGATGATGTACATGCAGAGCTTGACGACGTAGGCAGTAATTCCTTTTCATTCAAAACAGCATTGATCAGCGAACTTTTTCCTTCTCCTGTTTTCCCAAACACACCGATGTAGATCTTGTCCAGCAGTGTTTTGTCTTTTAATTTGGAAGCCTTTTTCCTGAAACAAAAGCACAGATTACTCTTCCCAACTCTGAACCTCTTGTCCTACTTCCTTAGTCTATTGGATATGAGCACTGCGTAGCAGGAGGTGCTATAAGACATTGAACCAAGGCCCATCTACCTGTTCAGTGGCACTTTAAAGATCTCACGTCACCATTCAAAAAGAAAAGACAGTTTTTCTCTTCCTGTATCCTGGCAAAAGAAGCATCAGATACTATTGGTCACTCACTTCATAGCTGGTTGTGAGATCTGTTGTGTTGGCTGCTATTTTCATCCACAAAAGGCATTCTATCAATACAATACACTCTATTATAAATAATATTACTTTACTACAAATCCTGGGAAGGTTAAAGAGAAGGATTTCCAGAATTGTCATCTCTGATTTCCTTTCACTGGACATGCAGGAAAGGTCAGGAGGGGCAGATCAGTGAAATTAGTATGTGGCTGATAAAATGGTACATAGAGAAAGGTGTTGTTTGTTGCTTGAATGAAATAATTGCCAATTAATATGGACGGTGTAAATGTAACAGGATTATGGGAAGTGTGATTTTCAGATTTGAAAGAACGTGATTTGAAAGAGCTTGCTTTGAAAGAAATTGACTTCCAATGTTTGAGTTAAAGGACTGAGTAAATCTACATTGTATTTTGTGGATTAAGGAACATGACATGATGTCAGAAATGAAAATGCAACCTGGAGTGAAGTTGACTACGAGAGTTACACGCACACACACACTACACACATACGTACAAATTCTGCAAGATTATGCAGGAATACATTCACAAGAACATTTATGGAGATATAGCAGATATAAAGCACAAGAACAAAGTCAAACAAAAAGAACAGCATAAAAGGGGTCAAGTAACCCAAGGAGAACCAGAATCTTTATGGTGCACAAAAAATGAAGGAACATAATTTATGCATTTAGATACAGGAACACAGGTCAGTGTAATGCAGTGGTTTCCACACTATGGGGTGCACCTCCCTTGGGGGGAGTGTACCATTTGAGAAGTCAGCTCGTCTGCCATGTACGAATAGTGGTTATTTGCTCGTCTGCTACGCTACGCATAATAGTTGCTTGCAAACCTGTACGTACGTTACGCATAATAGTTACTTGCAAACCTGTACGTACGCTTTGATTTAACCTCTAGCCGACACCCGTGAGCCTGTTAAAGAAAGATGCGAATAACAGGGGCCATAAGGGTGTCTGGCAGGCATACCAAGGCTGTGATATCATTGTAAAGCTCTAGGCTTGGTTATCTTATTTTACTTCTAGGCTATCTTATTATTGTAAGCTGTAGCCGGCCTATATCTCACTAATTCCAAGGCCACGATGTTTTTGTAATACAGCTGCAAGACCATGTTGTTTGTAACCCAGCATGAGTCATGTAACTAAAAGTGTATAACTACCCATGTAAAGGTTGTTCTAAGTGTGCACTTGGAGTAGACGGACGAGAGTCTGTACCTAAGGTGTACACCGCTTCGCGAACGCTAAATAAACTAGTTGGATTACACACCCGAGTCACATATTTGTGAACAGAACCACCAACCAAGGTACTGAGACAAATCAGAGTTTCACATTTGGCGAACAGAACCACCAACCGATGTACTGAGACGAATCACGGTTTCACACATTGACTGGGGGGTGGGGGGGCACAGAGCTTTCATGTCTCGAGCCTTCGAATGTGTGTGGAGCCGAGCAGAGCCGAGGATCCAAGTTTGCAGAGCTGAGGTGGAGCCGAGGACCCGAGTGTGTGGTGCCAAATGTGAAGGGGGGGGGGGGGGGGGGGCGTTGCAACAAAAACATTGCTGAGTTAGGGGGCACGCTGCTATTCAAAGTTTGGAAGCCACTCGTGTAATGGAATGGGAAGAATATATAAAATTGGGAGAACCAAATAAGGAAAACATGGAGAAAGGTAAACTAATGGCGTATAACAAAGGAAAATTGGAACAGTGGACAGAATAGAGAGTAGAGGCGTGATATACAAAGGGCTATATATCTATATTGATATACAATATAGAATAAAATTCAACATTAATTCAAGGTAGCTTCCCAACACTTCTTCAGTGTTGGGAAGACACAGAATTGACAATAACAGAAATGGGATACATCTCAGTATGTTGAAGACAACCATGGAAGAGCTAGAAGAGGATCTATCTGTGATTGTGTACTGAGGAGCTACTCAGAAACCAGATGAGAGAGAGGGGGGAGTTTTGAACCACAACTGCAAAATTACATTTATATAGTGCTTTTATCCTTGGGAGGATATCCAAGTTTCCCTTATTCCTTAACTGTACGTACATCAGTTTGGTGAGTAGCTCCTTCTCCTCTGAGTCAGTGCATCGAAGATTTTCGAGTTTGCTGTGTACCTTGCCCATAAATAACCGTGTTTCATTCTCCAAATCTTTATCTGATAATGCAATGAAAGGAAGTTGGTTTAATGGAACTAAACAAAAATTTATAATTATCCAACAAATCAGTGAAAGTTTGCATAGTTATTGTGCCAATTACCTGGAGTCCAAGTTTGTGAGCACACGTCAGCACAACCAACACTCTCTGACAGGGCAAGTAAATTTACAGTTCTAATATCATAAACATTTATTTTGATTTTGTATCAATAAAAAGAATAATGTACTTTGGGCACAATCCTTACAGCTTACTCTGCAGCAGGACAATACCATAGGAGATGACTCTCAAGCAGATATTGTCCTTTTGAGTAATTTAAAGCCCAGCACTGCCAATGTATTCTGTTGATAATAATAATAATCTTTGCATTTGATATAACACCTTCGTTGAGACGTCTCAAAGCGCTTCACCAAAAATACTGTAAAATGGATTGCCTGTATATTATGTTTGTGAAACGTGGAAGCCAATTGCACACAGCATTGTCTCACACACAGTCATTGATAGAGTGACCAAATACATCCATATTTTTTGAAGGGATTATTATACCGGGAAAAATGATCCATGAATTGATTGATAATTGGTTTTCCTCTTACTGCTAGGTAAACAGAGGTGCGGGGAGTAAGGAAACTTGGCTAAGGTTTCCCCTGCTGAAGAAAACAAACCTGGGTCCTCTCATTTGCTTGTGTGTTGATCGCACACTCTGCTACCAGTAAAGTATCTTTCCAACTGTTTCCAACCTGACTACTCATGGCTTAATGAGTATAGTTGTGTGCCTGAGCATGACAGAAGAATGATGTCAATGCTCTCACACAATTCATTCAGAGCTGTGCTGCTGATCAGGGAATTCTTGGTTGTTTCAATCTTCCCAGTGAGACCTTCAAGCTTTGCTTGCCGGGTATGAAATGACCAACTTGTTCCTGTCGCCCGGGTGTGGGGCGATAAGGCGATTTGTGGGATAAGGCAGATCTCGTTGGAGTTGAGCTGATTCCTTGGTAACATGTTTGGTAAAGGAATGTCGTGAACAAGTCACCCTCTATGGCGGTTTCATTTATTGAGTTTCTGAGCCAGGTGGGTCCACAGAGTCTAGGACAATGATGATTACAGCAGAGTCAGCTTGGCTCATTGGCAGAACTTGGAAGGCCACAGGGTCCTTGGGACCAGGGATTCTTCCCACTCAGCTGCTGTTAACCATAAAGCCAATGCCCGAATGGGGACACTGATCTTTGCTGAATAAGCAGCAGGAATCTTGCTAGACACAGTGCTTTCAATGGCAAGGTATACAGTTGGAGGACCTCACATTTTTAGGGCCCTATAAGCGGGGTCATAGTCTTAAGATTACTTTCGTACTGAGTTGAGGAAAAACTTCTTTACTCAGAGAGTAGTGAATTACTACCCTAAAAGGTTGTAAATGCTCAGTCCTTGAACATATTCTGGACTGAAATTGACAGATTTCTTATGAACAAAGGGATTAAGGGATATGGGGGTAAGGTGGGTAGGTGGAGTTAGATTAGAAGATCAGCCATGATGTTTTTGAATGGCGGGGCAGGCTTGAATGGCCAAGAATCCTAGCATCTTATGGCACAAAAGGAGGCCATTCAGCCCCTTCTGTGCCAGCTCTTTGAAAAGAGCAATTCAATGACACTCCCCAGCTCTCTCCCCATAACCATGAAAATCCATCCTCCCCAAATAAATGTCTACCTACTCCTGCTCCTAATTGTTATGTTCTTATGTAAACTTGCCAGAATTAGGTAAAGAGGGAGCTTCCCACCAGGAAGAGTGCATATTCCACTCCAAAGATAAGGACATTTTCATGGGTAGGTGATCTACATATGTGGCACTCTCAGTGCAGTTTGGATACTTCTAATATGTGGAGTCCTGTAGCTCAGTGGTTAGACTGCTCGCCTTACAAGTGAGAAATCTGGGTTCAATTCCAGGCAGGGTGAACTTCAAGCAAGATTCTTTACTCCACACACCTGATAATAATTCCTAAAGAAAAAAAAACAATAATAAATTTGTCATTTCAATCCACGACTACTTGTGGGACACTACTGCGCACAATTGGCTGCTGCGTTTTGCCCACAAATATATGGTGAATTATTTTCACAGTCTATTCTGTGAAGCACTGTAACACTTCTGGAAGCCATCAAATGCAAGCAATATTATTATTAATACTCTCAAACATAGTACCTGGTTTCCACGTGCCTCAGAAACTCAGCTGATCTTGAAATCCTAAGAATTGTTTTGCTAACAAAAATACAGTCAATTCACATTACAGTATATTCTGTGAAGCACTTTGAGACATCTAGAAAATGTGAAACGCGCTCTATCGAATGCAAGGATTATTATTATTATTTATTATAACTCTCTTGTTGAACATATTCCTTCCAATCTCTTGCCTAATTGCTCTGATAACAATCCCATGATTGTAACTGCTCATCACTGCTTCCGAACAAAAGGAAATAGTATTCCCTTATCTATCCTTTTATACCATTTTAAAACACCTCATCATATCAACGATTAGTTAGAATGAGACATCAGCAAAACAAGTGCCTTCATATTTGGTTCCAAAATTTGCTCTTACATAGCTTTATCTCTTCCTCCGAGATCCTTTGCCCAACGTTTTGTTTCTTCTGCTTTTTCTGCGGAGATCCTTCACATGTCGTGGCATGTTCTCCCAACGTGTGATGCTTTCCAGAAATGTATTTTGTTGTTGTTTTTATTGTCACTTCCCTTGTCACACCTTGGAGCAGTTCACAGAATCATAGAATGTTATAGCTCATAAGCAAATCAATCGGTCCATCAAACCCGCACTGAGAATCTCCTTGTGAGCTACCAGTCTTATCCCCTGTCACATACCAATGATGAATCCTTCACTTTCTACATGGTGAGTCAACTAATATCCTTAGACCTCTTTCAGTTACAAATGTGGCTAAGGTTCAAAGACTTGTACAAGTTCATCATTAGGGTCTTTTTTTGGTTCAATGCTTCTCTATAGGAAGTGACTGAGACATTGTGTGAATATAATAGTTTGAGGTGTACCTGTTTTCCTGAGGTCTTGTGAGCCATCCATTGTGCCAATCCAATCTGAAAGGAAATAATTACTTAATTCATGATCCAAACAGATATTAAAATCCTCTAGCTAAACTTATAGATGTTGGAAATGTTTATTCAGGGGAAAGGGAAAATCAAGTTACAGCTTGAGTGGGAGAAGCCTTTAGGAAAGTTGATAGGGAGTGGAGAAAAGGTGATAGAGGCAAACAACAACAACAAATTACACTTATAAAGTGCCTTTCACGTCGGGAGGACGTCCCAAGGCGCTGCACAGGGCGTGTGACCTGAGCTGGGAGGGGAGTGTACGGGAAGGGGTGAAACAGGTAGGGGAGGTCGAAAAATTCGGGGTGGAACAAAAGGCACGGTCGAAGAGGAAAGTCTTCAAACCGGCCTTGAAAGAGGAAAGAGAAGAAACGAGACGGACGGATTGGAGGATGGAATTCCGTAGAGTCGGAGCAGAAAAACTGAAGGCCCGGCCTCCGATGGTGGGGCGGCTCGGGCGGGGGGCTTGGAGCAGGCCAAGTCCTGCTGAGCGGAGGGTCTGGGTGGGCTTGTAGGGGGAGAGTAAATTGGTTAAGTAGGGCGGGGCAAGGCCATGTAAGGCCATGTAAGGCCAGAGGATCTTGAACTCGATCCTCTGGAGGATGGGGAGCCAGTGGAGACGGGCGAGGGTGGGGGTTATGTGGTCGCGAAGGTGGGTGCGAGATAATACACGGGCTGCAGAGTTTTGAATGACCTGCAGCCTGTGAATGGAGGAACTGGGGAGGCCGACGAGGAGAGAGTTTCCGTAGTCCAGCCTTGAGGTGATGTATGCGTGCATGAGTGTTTCGGCAGCGTGGGGGGTAAGATAGTTGCGGAGCCTGGCAATGTTGCGCAGGTGGAAGTAAGCGGTGCCGGTCAAGGCACGGATGTGGGGGAGGAAGGTTAGTTTTTAGTCGAACGTGATGCCGAGGTTCCTGACTGGCTTTGTGAGGTGGAGAGTACAGCCTTGGATGTTGAGGCTGGCAGCGCGCGATGTGCGAAGGCGCTGGCTTGAGCCAATCAGGAGGGCCTCGGTCTTACTCACGTCCAATTGGAGGAAGTTGTCCCTCGTCTAGGACTCAATGTCGGACAGACATGCTGTCAGAACATCGATGGTCTGGGGGTTGAGGGATGAGGCAGAAAGGTACAGCTGGGTGTCGTCCGCATACATGTGGAAATTTACCCCGTGTTTGCGGATGACATCGCCCAGAGGGAGCGTATAAATGGTGAAAAGGAGGGGGCCAAGGACAGAGCCCTGAGGGACGCCGTGAGAAACTGTGGGGGGGTTTAAGGAGAAACCGTTGGAAGATACAAATTGTAGGCG